>JAINUG010000058.1:3487406-3987406 GCA_029706075.1 Aldrovandia affinis
ATCACGACCCGTGGCCCCTGTGCGTGTGCATGCCATGCATTCTAGCACTGTCATCCTAACCACAGCTTCCTCTCCCTGCTATGTCAAATATTAAATGCCCGCTTCCTATTTAGAAAGATGATCCCAGGCTCCCACGAGCACCCACCATCCCTCACACTACCCCCTTAACCCCATCCACCATTCTCCATTTAAGACTTTTTGGACCTTCGCTAAAAAAAGGCTCTCCTAAACGCATTTGCTCAGTTTCATGGTTTTTGCTTCGTTAGGGCCATCCCATTCGGATCGCACCACGAACCCAGCCTCGGCAGCTCGCCGCTGCTACGGATGTCACAGCAAAGAGCCGACAATCTGTCGGTGTTCGGCGTTAGGGAGATGCCAGGGTTCTGGAAGCCTCCGTGACTTCAGTCGGAGCGGAATTAATGAAACACTCTGTGATCGGCACCTTTTATGGCGCGCACATGTTCGCACTGGAGCCAGGGCCGCAAGCCCCAGCCAGGTCAGGCCCGGTTCCATCTTCACCTCACTCCGCATTGGCTGATGTCAGAGCCTGGGTGAGAGTGCTGCCCCCATGGACAAGGGATCAGCTTTAGCGGAGAGTTGCTAACCCCCAGAGAGCACCGGGTTCAGACTCAGCCCTTCCGCTGGAGAGCCGGAGTTAAAAAGCAGGAGTTGAAAGGCACATGGTGGTTTTCTCCCAAGTCTCCCACGGGGGGCAGGGGCGGGAGGAGAGGGAGTGGAGAGTGGAGATCTGCACTTTTTGCAGATTGAGCTTTAGATCATCACAAGGCAAAGACTTCAGAGTCATTCTCAGGCCAACTGCTGATCGAAGGAGGAGCTGGAGTGTCTGGTCGTTATTACATGCGCTGGCGAACGTTTGTTTTGCTAAATTATTTGGGTTTGGAGGATATTACAATGTTTGTGTTTCATTAAAATGTTATATTAAAAGGCCACTTTCACCCTTGTGCGGCTATACTGATTAGACACGTTCAGAATAAAAATAATAAGCGCATGAAACAATGCACAAATGCAGCAAGGACAAATGTCCATTTGGGTTAATTCCATCATAGCCAATATTTTGTTGGGTTTCCACTGGCCTTTGTTCGCCCATCTACTGTGTAAGTACTAATTGCTTGGGGCTTGTGGGTCTCCAAAGCGCAAATGCAGTAGCTTCAGAGCACGCAGTGCATCGCAAGACCGTTAATAAGGCCCACAGACAGACAGACAGACAGACAAACAGACACTGACACCCAGATTCCCACACCAGTGTAAACAGATGCTCTTGATGAGAACAGCGCTGGAACAGGCACAGGAAATACAAAGAGAGCGCGGGGGAAATTGATACCAGCGTGCCTGTTTACAATAATGAGCACAATTACAGCGGGCCCACTGCATCCTCGAGTCCCACGAGGCAAACGCATCTGCGAGTGGAGGTTTGGCTGGAGCAAGAGCGCTTTCCCAGAGATATCAGTGACGTTCACACACTCACGCTCTCCGATCACTGTCAATCAGCACGCACACACACACACACACACACACACGCGCACACACACTCAAACGCACGCACGCCCCGGTCTGTTAATCTAGTCTCGCACACGCACGCTCGCAGACGCTCGTATGCCCCGATCGCTGTCGATCTATGCACACAGTCGCACGCGCTCGTGCGCTCCCATCTCTGTCCATCTGCACGCACACACAAACGCTCGCATGCTCAGAGTGCTAGCCGTCTTACGCGCACGTGCGCATGCGTGCGCACACAGACGCATGCTCCCATCTCTGTCCATCTACACACGCGCTCGCACACACTGAAATCTCTGTCCACCTACTAATACACTCTGACCCCTGCCTATCTACAATACACGTGTGTGTGTGTGTGTGTGTAAATTTCGAGATATCGGAGCATGCCCAGGTCCGGGCCCTCACTCCCTGGCCCCTGTACCGGTGAGACCCTTGCAGTGGTGTAACAGGATCGCCGGCCGGGCCCATTCCCGACATTGCAGACGCTGGAAAGAATGTGGCGATGATAGTTGTGATAGGTGCAGGCAGGATGAATGGCATTCCCTGGGCCTGATGATCGGGGCGGGGGCGGGGGCGTGAGCTCGGAGCTTACCAGAGGTGTGGGAGTCCATTTCCGCGCTCCTTGCAAACAGGAAGGGTTCGGCCTTACCTCTCCAGCTCCAAGAGACACCTCCCCAATTCAAATACGCACCTTTGCTCTCAGGAACGGTGTAATTACGCTTTGAACAAGGACAAAGAGACTACGTCACCCCAACCCAAAATCCGTCCTCTTGATATAGCCGCGGCACTGTGGCTGTACACTAGCATTACTATAATGTTGTAGCCATGTTATGGGAACGTTGTTTGCTAGCCGGGACCTTTCCTGGGCCGCATTCAGTGTGTAACCACAACGCTGTAGCAACATTCAGACAACATTAGCTGTATCTATCTCTCCACTCCATGCATCATCAGGAGACACCTTCCCAAGTGCCCTGTTTGTCCATGTTTAAAGCAGAATAACACCATTTCTGGCTCGAAGGGGAAGGTCAGGAACCCCAAGAAGCCTGAACTTAGGCCTGGAGACCTCTCGGGCCAAACCTGTAAGACTAGCATGCCTTTCAGAGGATGCAAATGTAGGATGGAAAACAAGGATGTTTTGGATGAAACATGTTTTGGATGTTTCTGTCCAGTTGGCGGTCAGGCCCCCGTTGTGCTTCACCTGCATTCGGTCAGGCCCCGGACAAACACCACAGCGTCCGCAAAAACCCCCGACCTCACACGACCCCCCGCTGACCCCTCTGCCGTGCAAGCAGGCATCGCCAGCATGGGGGAACCTGGAGGAGAAACATCTCACAAAGATCGCTTTTCATGTAAACCACAGCGGCCGAAAAACAATAAAGGCCCTCAGTTGAAGTGGACTGTCACACTGAAAGGCGCACGGCGCGATATAGCTTTTCATTTTTATGACTACGTGGTTCGTTGCGATCTGCCGAGCGCGCGCGTGAAAGAGGTGGCGTCAGCGTAAATCTGCGCCGCGTCCACATTGGGCGCCGCGCGGAGGCTGGGGGAGCCTGTAAGCTGAACTGAGAGAACGCCTGACCCGTCGGGAGAAAACCGAGCCGGATGGTTGCCCCTCTGTGTGAATTCTCAGGGGAACGACGGGACCGGTGTGTTTTCTCCATCTGGATGGGTCCACTCAGGTGTTTTCTCCATCTCCAGTAGCCCCGGGGGGGCTTGGGGTTGGGGTTGGGGGGTGGCGGTGGGGGTGGGGGACACCGTTGTGCTCCTTACCGCCGTTAAAAAATCAAACCAAGGGCCATGTGTCCACCCCCACCCTCACCCTCACCCACCCCCTCGGGTTCCAGCCCAGAGGAGACACCCGATCCACCCGGGCCCTGGGAATGCAGGGCTCGCGCTCAATACCCCAGGCACCACACCGCCCTGACCTTTCACCCTCCACACCAGGCTATTTATACAGACGTGTACTTAACTGCTGAGAGAAGATTATACCCTGCCCTGCCAAGAGGAGGTTCTCCCCAGGAGGAACGCCCCACTCAGGCCAGGGGTGTTAATGAAGTCACCGGGGACTGCCCGCACCAGGAGCTGAAACCCTGAGATGGGTACTGCGGTACGAGAGACCGCTCAGAGGGTCCGGTAGAGGTCGGCGGGAGCGTTTATCTCCAGTAATAATGGTGTCACATGACACGAGTAGTAGCAGAGCTAGGAGGGCAGTGTCTGCTGAGGTAAAAGCAGAACTGTACACGGCCTCGGCTGAAATGTTGAGCTTTTTTCCATCGGAGAAAAGCGAAGAAGGAGAAGCAGCCTGATATACGAAGCTTGTTTTGTTTTGATGGTCGCGTGCCGGCAGCGGGGAACTTTAAAAACGTTCAATCTCAAATATTTGTGTAAAGGATTTGAGAGAGCTAACTGCCAGTCTCACCACACATCCCTCTTGTCTGCACTGACCTAGACCCACATGCACTCGCTTGCACACACACACACACACACACACGCGCACACACACACGCAGACACACACAGAGACACACTGTCCATTCTCTTATACCAGGAACTCACATCAAGCGCAGAACTCATGCTAATAACTGTTCCATATTTTTACAATGTTGTACTGAACAATTTTTACATCCCCTATTTATAGAAGGGGGAGAAATAAAAACATCCCCAAGGCAGAAAAATGCAAAGCAGGCACGCGTGTGAACCTTTGCAATAACATCCTGGAGCAAGTATTGATGTATTTTTAGTCGCGAAGCAGAGTGGAGCCCAGAGGTGTTTCGCAGGCCTGACAGCGCTCCAGAGCTTGGGGCCGTCGGGCGGAAAGTCTGAATGCGGCGTGAGTCAGTCGTGCCGGTCTCAGGATGGACACACACACACAGCACCCCGAAATCCCGAACCACAACAGCTCTTCTGCAAGGACAGGTGATTTATGCGCCATGGAGCGAGATTAAAGAAATATATCAGAGCGACCAAGGGCTTTCTCAAGGCCACATTGCGATGTTTCTGCATTCGTACTGCGTTCACAACATCCTGTTAACAATTGTGATTTATATCGACCCGAACGTTTCCCAGCACGCGGCGTTGGGTTTCGCCATGCCGCGTAGGCCGTCGGGAACAGCGCCGCCCCCCTGACCGAGAGGGTACTGCGCCCCCTTCGTGATTTGATATGTGATGAGAGGACAGGCTTTTCCAGGAAATAGGACACCTGTTCCCAGCAAAGATTACTGTGCTCCGCAACCAGACGAAATATTGATTTTCAGATTTTCCTCCCTGGTGAACAAAGCTCTTTATGATTTGGATCCCACTTAGATTTGAGTGCTATTACCCCCTCCCCTTTACTGACTAATGCAGCCCATCTTGTAATCTGAACCCTGCTGGGCACAAATTGGCAATTTCGAGAGCGACGACGATATTTGAGGAAACAATGTTAATCTTATGGAAGGGAAGCCCTCATGCTCACATAGGAACAAAGATCTAGTTGTATTTCCCTATTGCCCGCATCATCTGATGGAAAGATATTTCCCCGTTAAACTGCGATGTGTCTAATCTTCCAGAGTAAACTGGCCCCATTGTTTTGGTGTTGTGGATTTCTCGTCTGTGTCTTTACATGATGGAGGGCTGATTTCAACGGCATAATGTTCATTATCTACATCAATACCAGCATCAACAAAGCAGAGGCACTGTATAAATGAGAGTCATATGACCACCATTGCAAATCCACGGCTCCTGTCCATGTCCACAACCACCTTCTTTTTAAAAGAGAAACACTGACACCAAGTGGACACGAGGGGTACTACAAGTAGAAGCGCCTCATGGCACTCAATCAGCACTGATGGCTCACCTCAGAACAAATACTTTTCTCCTTCCTCATGCCAAAACAAAAATATGTGTGACTGTCTTTCCATAGATGTAGACAGAAGTATGACGTCGATGCAACTGACCTTTCAGTCAAACTGTGCTGATTGTACGCGATCCTGGGCGGTGTAGCTGTTGTCCACACTCTCCAATTTCATTTTACTGTGCCAGGTTCACTCCACTGTACAGTCATTCATATTATGACCTTCACACATGCTTTCTGTATAAAACAACAACCGTTGTCTGTGAGAGATCACACGGCGATCTAGTACTGTCTCCCATGACAGGCAAGGACCGCTCCAAAATGAATGCATGATCATTTTTGCACGTCTTTTTGATGTCTGATGTCCTTTGCAGACACTTACTTTCATTAAAGGGTCCTGAATCCAGGTCATGTGTTAATCCTGGATCTTTTGCCACGACATGTGTCCAGTTTGCCACATTCGAATAGTAAGGACTCCACCTGGCTGAATTGTGAAATTCAGTAAAGGCAGTGTAAAAAATAAAAGACATTGTGACTGAAAATTGCTGCAGATAACGAGAGTTGCATTTTCTTCCGCCACAATGTAAAACTTTTGCCTACTTCTTAAAAGCTATCTTTATGCTTCAACCCAAATCGAGTGGCATACTACTAAAGCAAAGCCCTGGAAGGCAATTACAGAACAGTCTGCATTTCTGAAAGGTTTCTCATACATAAGCGCATGTTTCAGATTATATAAACTGCTGTATGTAATAGCTAGTGTCATTCTGTTATTTAACAAATAAGTACTTTTATATAGTATTATAAAATATTAAAATATATATATTTTACATGTTGTATTACACTGGGTACAACATCCAGCATCCTGGTAATTTAATATTTTTACTGTGCCAGACCCGTGTGGAGTATAAAGATCTCCAGCGATTGGTCAGAGTAATGTCTTGGGCAAGAATACAGAATCCATGCGAGCAGAGAAGGGGGGCTTAAATCAAGGGTTTTGATCGTGCTAAGAGTTTGTCTGTACCAGGACTGAAAAACAGGGAGAGAGGAAGCGTCTTGATGAATGAAATCAGTGATTATTACTACTCGGGCACAATGAAAGTTCTGATCTAGGGTCAGCCAACCTTGTTCCTAACTACACCCATTTATGCTAAACAAATCTGTTGCTGATCCAGAGTCACTGCTCGGGGGCGGTATGAGCTAGTAATCTGTGCCTTTCAATGAGGACTGAGCAGGTGAGGTCATATCAGAGAGGTCATCTGGCCACCTGTGCGCAAATTCACAAAGCATTCGGTCTTATCTGCACGGGGGGGACAATGAGAAACTCGGCGGCTTGTTTCTCCGCAGAGACAGAGTGAAACAGCATACGTCAGGAACTGATACACCGTGTGCCATTATGCACCCTGCAGTGCAAGCTGAACTATTCACAGTGAGAGGTGCTGTCCAATTGTTCCGTGGCTGCCTGCCCTCAAACCTCCCCAGCTCCTTTTCCATTACCAACAGGTGAATGAAAACACATGTTTACTCTCTGTTTTGTTTTTTGTATTTTTTGTGGGGGGGGTCTGTTTTGCTCTTGCAAACACTAACAGAGTAGCAATTCCTTGAATACAGTTGGAGCCGTGTGTATTTCAGTGCGCCTTTGAAATGTATTTTCACAAAATCGAAACAGGCATTCTAGATTGCACTGACGAGATATTTTAACAAGTATCGTTTTATTAACTACATTAAACTAATATTTTGAAGTGAAAAAAACAGGGTTTCTCAGATACACAAAGCATACAGGAATGGTGAACCATAGAAAGAGCATTTCAGGCGACAATATATTTTAATATAATTGATTTGTATTGCTTTTTAATGTGTTTTTTCAGAAACCATAAAGCCATACAATGTAAAGCAAATGAAAATACACAAACGTTCTGTACAGCCATAGTAGCACATCCACACATTCTAGGTCAAGAGCTATCTTTGCAAAGTGGGCACTTATCAGGGCAAACAATACACTACCCTCCTGTACACAGAAAAATTGGGTTTTCTTTCTTTTTTGCGTGAAGGTTAACACAAAAACAACATTTTCCTCATACAAAAATAAAAAGGAAAACAAAGGAAAAAAATAAAAAAAACTATCAGAAAACTTCCAATGCAAAGGCCATTGTGTGAGAATTATTTGAAAATAAATAATCATTTCAATTGAACTGTATATTTGTTTGTGGACAAGAGTCGGTTTGTAGTTTCAAGAGATTAAGAATATCACAAGGCCTTTTGGTGTACGCCATATTGTATACCACTGGTAGCCACAGGTTTAAACTTTTAAAATACTGTGTACTGTCTCGAAAGAAAATGTGAAAAAGCAACTATCAACTTGAGAGTGCTTATTGTATAACCGGGCCCTTCTCAAACTCTAGAAATGTTTAGTTGCCACAAAAGTCGCATATTACTTTGTTGTGGTGGCCTCCCAAAAGTAAGTGCTTCGTAAAGTTAATGGGGTCACGTGGGCATTATTTACGCTCCTGTAACAAGTAAGAATGGTGCATTTAATAGAGAACCCCTTTGAACGGACACACTACGAACCTGAATATTTAAAGGCATGCTGAAGGTTGAATCACTCTGGACTCAGAAACAAGTATGACAACATCTTTGGCAAATGATAAGATATTTACACATGGGTCTGGTTCTTAGATGGCACATTTTTACCAGGTGCACTATTTTGATGGATGGAATTCCTGTTTTATACTCATACAATATTGATACTCTCCTCTGTTTATGATTTCATAGAACAAAAAAGCATCTTGCTCATATTCCACCATCATTTATAGATTCCTTGCTACAAGTTAGACGCACATTTGTTGAATTCAACGCAGCTCAATGTGTTGGACTAAATAAAGTACTAATATATGTTTAGCAGGGCTCTTGAATTTTTTTTTCTCCATATTATTTTGCAATTGTTTGCAATCTCATTATTCAATAATTTGGCCCTCTGTATGTGGACTGAATTTGTTTCACGGTGTGTTTGTCTTCACTATAGTGTACACCAAAATCCAACTGAAAACGGTGTACAGCAATGTGTAATACCAATCACTGCCTCGGGGTGGCAGTAAATCACAAAAATACGATATCGGCGTCTTACCTTCCATTTTGACATGAAAAGTTGAATAAACTAAATACATATTTGTTCTTCATCCTTGGTTTTCCAGAAAAGTTGCTCTAAGAGAAAGTAGTTGGAAAAAAAGAGCAAATGCAAAGGTCTCGCAAAACAATTCGGCCAGGTAGGCCAGATGATCGTATTCATAAAGGATTCCCGTGGTGACATTTCGTTAGGAGCCTGTTCACATTGCAAAACAATTGACAAAATCCATTCCTCACCATTTCATATATATGGCCTGCTTTTCAAATAGGAAAACAGATAATCAGCAGACAGAAAATGCATGTATGCTTCAAATGAATGTTGCGTTCAACATGAATGTTTAATGTTAGTGTACGTACAGCGTCGCCTCCTGACAAAAGTGGTGCACAAATGACGAAAAGAGAAATTATATCATTGGTTTTCTACAGTTCCTGCTTAATATCTGTTTAACATTTGAAAAAGTAATACACGATTAGCATGTAGCAATACATTTATTAACTTACGTAGTTTGTAATTTTGCATCGCGTGTATGTTCGTTTGTTTAACAGTATAATGCACTCTTGAAATTCAGTCCGTCCAATCTGCATGTTTTAATGCAGCACAGAGAAAAACACATTTAAGTGCTGAATCTAGAACCCCCCAAAATATGTCGTATTTCAACAACGATATGAACCAGAATAACCTTACATATGGCACTACTTTAAGACTAAAATCCACAGCCATTTTCAGTGTATCTGGGAAACATGATTTTTAACCCCCCTGCAGTATATTCCTACTTCAGTCTAAAAGAACACAAGGCAAGAAAAATTTAATGCAGTGAAAAATAATATTCAAAACATTGTGACAAGCTTTAAGATACATACACTTTACACCTTACATATTTAAACGCTTTTCAAAATCTCTCGACTTTGAAATCTTAGCCAAAATAAAGAGTATTTTTTCCCCCCCAATGTTTTAGGCAATCTTTATGTAGACTATACAATATATGTATATATGAGTTAACATAGAGTGACATAGCAAAAAAATAAATATTTTAGTAAAGTCACTTTTTGTAGTAGTATATATATTTATATATATATATATAATTTTTTTTATTTTTTTAATTTTTTTATTAGCTTACATTTCGGTATGATGTGAGTGTTTAATGTAGACCTTCTGACGCGCAGTGGTAGGAACTCTTCTCTCTGCAGAATGCCGGAGCTATAGGAATACTTGTAAGCTGATGTGCGAGGGAAGTGATCCTTGGCTATGAAACGGCTTGCTCGGTCAATCGAATCAGCTTTGAGGATGACGATCGGTTACGGCAAGGTGAAAGACTACGGGAAGGGGGGAAAAAAAGTCTGGCATTTTTGCCTCTGAGTTGCTACTTGGAGAAATGAGAACCTCCAATTGTTATCCAAGGGTGCAGCGGGAGAAGAAAATTAAAAAAACTAGAGTAAAAACTGCGGTGGACTGTCAGGTGGACACGGACTACGAGGGTATGAAAAAACAGGGAAGCTGTGTAGGAGTCACACACTCGGAGCAAGCGTGTGTGGACCAGCAGAAACTACTCATGTAAAGAGACAAGGAGGCAACACTCTCTCAATCCAATTCTTTCTGATTCGTCGCTGCTACGGCACCAGTGTTTCAGCATCACTTATGCCATTATTGGGGTAATGTTACAGAAATATCGGTGCTGTGATTTAATAAATTAAAAATGTGGGAGGTTTTTCCTCCGTGCAACCTCCTTTCCTTTTACATTTGTGTTGCAGTGACAGACATAGTTAAGAAGGTTACCTTTGTACACTAACACGCGGGACAGTGCAATAACCCAGCCGTTTAAGTCCTGGGCTCCTCCAGTGTAATCGTAGCGTGAATTCTTACAAGCTGGAGCAGTTGAGCGTGTGGAGCCAGAAGGAGCCATGTTTTACCTCGGTTTCCTGCCCACCTCCCCCTTCTCGAAACACAAAACAAAGCCTTAACAAGATTACAGCTGACCGCAGTACATTCAGGCAAGAGTAATCCATCTCCCACTCATCTGAAATCTACGTGCTCGAGGATTGACTAATCAAGCCTGGATAGGGCGTCTCCACAACACAAGACCACTGAGGAAAAAAACCCGGCAGAATTTGGACCGCAGTGTATTTAAGGATTAATGATTTGGTCTATCATGTGTAGGAGAGAACAGTTTTAAAAAGTAAAGCTCTGCAACCCACAATAGGCCCTGCATTGTCCACTCTGGATTCGGAAATAACTATATAGTACATACATTTCATCGACTTAACAAGCTTACATGCAAAAATGTCCTTGAATAGTTCCTTGCAAGAAGGCATGAATACAAACTTTTTTGAAGAAAAAAATGACAATGTCAATACTTCTATATAGAAAGCATACTTTCATCTTTGTCTGTTTAAACAGTTCTATTTTACAAAATACTATTTTTCAAATGGACCATCCAATAATTACATACTTGTCCTGAATGCTTTCTGATCTTTGGTTAATCAATCCAAAAGCCTGATAGATTTCAGTCTCTGTTTCATCATTCAACTTTGCTTTTTCTTTTGCCTCTTTTTTCTTTTTCATTTTTTTTTCTTTTTTACACAAAGCTCACTGACATCATTTCCTTCTTTGATTGTGTTACCCTGCGAGGGAGATCGAATTGGTCTCCCCCAATGCGTCACTGCCACGCCCCCCTCCCCCCAGCACTTTCTCTGTCACCATCTCGGATCAACTCCAAGTCCTTTCACAAAAAAGAAAAAAGAAAAGAAAACAACAGCAAAAAAATCATAAAAAGAGTAACGACAATAAAAAAAATCTAAAGAAACAAACGTGAAAAGAATGAAAACATCCTCTGGAAAAACAAAATGGCAGCCGTGCGGGGTGGGGGGGGAGCCTATCGTTTCTGTGAACCCATCATCACCTTGGAGACGAAGTTCACGATGGCCGTGGCGGGTTGGTCAGGGTCCATTTCGGCAAAGAGGTGGCTGACGTTATCTGTTGTGCTTCCTTGTTTTCGAGCCACAAAGCCGAAAAACCTGCAGCGCAAAGACAGGGAACAGCTTGTTTAAAAAAAACTTCTCAACAGCACTAAAAATACAGACGTAAGTCACGTTCACCAGAAATGTGTCTCTTTTTCGTGGAACCCGTGCAACAATAGCAGTGCTATGCTGAAAATTAAACAGTATATTCCTGTTTCTAAAAGAGTACTTTTTCAAGTTTGGAAACTAATATTAGTAGATAAAAAAGGAACTGACAAAATGAACTCAGTATAAATTCCCCTCCTTTTGAGTGGAAAAGGAAATGTGTCGCACTTGTTTACTGCAACAGAAGGAAGAATAACATTGATATATTGACTAAACTCTACAAAGAACAAACAGCAACAGGAACAAAATGTGACCAGGGCTTCGGGCCTATAGCAGCACAGAGATCACAAACACAGCTATATTTACAGTATCAAAGAAAATAAAAAAAACTCTCTCATTGCCTATCACAGATGCACATCTCTTAACCTATACACTTTTAAAACTATGCACACAAACAGCATGTTAGCAAGTGGCTCTCAGAAAGCCTGTTGTGTGAAGACAACGAGTTGGCTGTTATATGAGTTATACACACATGCAGCTGTGTGTGTGTGTGTGTGTGTGTGTGTGAGCCCTTACCCAATGGCAATGTTTGTGTGATGATATAGTGTATGCTACACAATTTTATCAAAAGGTTTGTTCCCAATTCTTAAATGTCCCTAAACGTGCTAATAAAATATACCACTATCCATAACATTGTTACCTGATTGAGTGCAAAGCTCAAAATGCACCATAAAGCATAAAAATTACCCCACGTAAATAGCGTGAGAAAAATTGTGCACTAACGAATCGTTTTCTAAACCCTGAGTGTACGTGAACGAAACCATACAGTGGGACGATCGTTACCTAAGCTCAATTCAAAACCAGGCCCTAATCCAAATACAATATCCACACCCGCATGTGTGTGATTAGATCTCATCTTCCCAAGATCTAAGCGACTGGTGCCACTAAATATGTCACCTTCAAAAGCGCAGCCTGAGCGTCGGCCTAAACGGTATTTCGAGTGCTGTGCTTTGCCTTTGGGCTGAAAAGAGTCCATCCTTTTGATGTAATGCCTGTTCGCACATCTCTGCCCTCCAGAGCTCTTCCCACTCACGATCACAGCGGTGACATTTTTATCGCCCTTCGCCTTTTTTTTTTTAACGACTCTGTTCAAAGGGGCTGTGGCGTGATCACGCGAGGTAATGAGAGCCGCATGTCCCGATGCGCCAGGAGTGTGGGGCTCCCTCCAGCGTTGCCGATCTCCACCGGCACGGCGGCTGCACTAGCCTGGGAGCCAGATCCGTGCTACGTTAGCATAGCTAGGTAACTACCGGACCCGGTAATGATCTTTGTCTCTCATTGAAACCTGTTATAAACTGCAATATTCTTCAAATACATGATTGGACACACTGATTGGTTAATACATAACAGTTTTAGTGCAGGGGTGGGGGGGTTGGGGAGCTCTCACTAAAAATGAATATGATTGAAGAAAGAAAGAGGCGATTCGTTAAATGCTCAAGTGTTGTAGAATAAGAGAGCTCTGTCTTACTTTGCCGTGCCACCCTCCGGTTTGCGCCACCTACGGGGAAATTCAGAGAGGTACATTCAGTCATGGCATACACGTCAACCACCGGCAGTGCCGCAACATAACGCCCACCCCGTCACAACACATTAAGGCCCCCGAAATGATTCTGAACATTGGCACTTCCTCCTTCTCCGCACTTACTTCCTTTCCTGGGGGTCGATATCACAGAAAGTGACGGTGCTGATGGGGTAGTGGCGGCGGAAGAAAAGCCTGTGGAGAAACGTCCAGGTTAGCAGGCCATCTGCGTTTGAGCCTGGACAAAGCAGCGCTATACCGTATTACACATTCCTGGGTTTCGAGTTGCTCAAAGAGCAAAGACGGCGATGGGATAATCTGTCAGCGATTGTCACGGACACATATTCACTTCGGAGGAATCAAGAACCTGAACCTGACCGACTACTGATCATGCGCGTCGACGTGAATTGAATGCATAATTGTGTCCCAGCAGCAGCAACAACAACAACAACAACAACAACAAATGCACCTGCGACGTGAATTTCCTGCTACAGTGTTATGGAAATGTTGTGAGAATGTCACATGGGCTGAGACTGGGTGTAATTCTCTATCCCTGAGACCTCGTCCAATGAGCAGCGGCTGCAGCTGCAGAACTCACTTCCTTTGGTTGTCTGTGAGGGTGATGCCTTGCGCGGACACCTTGAAGTGGACTATAGTGGCAGTGGGCGGCGGGCTGGCTTGCAGGGTCTCCGAGATGGCCTTGGCGACGGCCTGGGGTCCGGTCAGAGACTCCATGTCCACGGAGTTGATGTAGAGCACGTTGCACGCTGAGGGGAACAACGACCGCCGGTTAGCACAAGGACAAGCACCCAGTTCGCACAAGGAAAAGCAGGAGGTCGGAAGGTTTGCAATACAAGGAGACACTGCATCAGAATCGAAGCGTAGAGCAGATATTCTGTGCGCAGGCCAGTAAAACCGGTCAGTGCGACATTCCTAAGAGAAATCCTCATAACCCATGCTAATTAAGTAACGAAAGATTATAGGTCATTTTACATCTCGAGGTGAGCTATTCGTGCAGAGTAATACAATAACAGTGCTAAGATAAACAAGGTCCGTGATTCAGTGCTATTATTGTTTTTGGTTCACAGCAAGAGCAAGTTTTTATAGCCTACAATTCAGCAAATAAAAGTATTAGTAGGAATATATGTATGCATTCCCTCACTGCCCGTAACTGCGAGAGCAGCGTCATGCGGTCTCTCGTTCCATGCTGTCTGGCCTCAGCCAGGCGAGAAATTCACTTCTAAAAGACAACCGTGGCCTTCACGGCACTGCAGTCACAAAGGCAAGCACTGCAGTCGCCTTCAGTAACACATCTGTGAGCGGACAGGTCCTTTGCCTGGATGTTAAGAGTGTTAGAGGGTGTTTTGTCGCGATCATGCAACAACAAAAAAAGCTCAGGAAACAAACGTGACGCCGGAGTGAGTCTCAAGTCTCTTACGGGATGCCAGTCAAGGACAGAGATTGGCGGGAAAATAAAACATGATTTACCATGGGAATCACCAGGGGCCTTCTGCCCTACGGTCGCTAAAGTGACAAAAGCAATGGGAGGGGGTACATGGGTGTTAATGAGACCGTGGGCCTAGGCCGTGCAAGACCATCAAACAAAGGAAACATGAAATAGTTGGCACGGAAATGTGTTTGGAGGCAGCTTCTAACAAAAAAAGAAATAATAATAACAATAACAGTATTAAAATACATCTGAATTTATATGGTCCAGGTAAGGACTGTAATACTGTTATCACTATTAATGTGATGAACATAGTGTGATGATACTTGAGATGGTGGTAAGGTTGTCTCCTTGTCCTTGTCCTCTTTTAGAACAGAATACTTAAAGAAATTAAATGATACAGATTTCCCTCATCAAAGAAAGAAGATGAAAAGAAGTGTGTTGTGTCTAATGAGAGAGGATTGTGCGGTGGAGCTGAATTCCCCCTGGGTGTTGCTGCCGCTGGCGATCGAGAAGCCCCCCCTGCTCTTACCTGCTCCTTGTCTGAGCAGCTCCATGGCCGCGTTTGTGGGCGTGGCTATTAACGGGGTCTCCTCGTGAGGATCTGGAAGCAACAGCAAGCGAGCAAATCACTTAAAACCCAGAGGCTAATGGAAGCCTGGAAGCCTGAATTGCTTCAGTAAAATATCCAGCTATATAAATGGATTGTATGTAAAGAAATGTAAAACTGTGTAAGTCGCTCTGGATAAGAGACTAAAATGTAAAACTGTAAATGTAATGTCTGAAAACAGGCAGAAACCAGGATGTTTCTGTTTGCGGACCTGTGTACGCAATTGTAGTGGCGCCAACAAGTATTGCCACAGACCGAGCTCGGTCACATGCTGCTAACTCTCGCCTATGGCCTGGAGCACACAGTGACATCAGCTGAGGCACTGTCGCACTGACACGCCCAGGTGTCTCACCTCTGGTGGGGATGACCAATTTGCAGGGCAGAGCCAGGGGTGTGATGGAGTGCTGGTACACCAGTGCTGACAGACACCCTGGAGACACAGACAGGCAGAAAGACAGGCAGGGAGAGAGAACATTAGTTCAACTGAGGCCCATTGACCGCTCTTCTCATTGGGAGAAATTCTGAAAGAGGGCAAACACGATTCAGGGGAGCCAACAGAAACATAACGCAGGAGTCATAGCGCTGCAGTGCCTCAGTTTTGATTGGTGACTGTTGTTCGAGAAACAGAAAGGCTCTGCATGCAGGTGTGCAACCCTATCGAGAACATCAGAATATCTGTGTTAGGGTTGAAACTATTGGGAAAGATTTTTGGAACCAATTTCATGCTTTTTATCATTTATCCTAATATGTATTGGCCAATTGTAGGCCTTTATGGGACATTTACACTACACAGAACTGGATGAGAACTTTGTAAAAGATCCCAAATGACCATAAAATGGACTTTGTTTTTGCATAACACCAAGGATAAAGTAAAATCTGAATATAAAAGGTTAATATAAATTAAGAATTAAAATATGAAAACCATTCTAAAATATTACTCACTAATGTACTACTATTATTTTTGTGGATACTATTGCTTACTATTATATTACTCTTATCATTCTTACAGTAATTTGTCATTATTATTGTTGCCTTTCAAAATGGTGCAAGTCAATAAATAGCAAACCGCCTGGGGCATTGTGAAGGTAGCCCTCCCCCCATGGCCAACTGAATACTAAATCTGAAACAGACTTCCTGGAGTTTGGCTCAGAAGTTAAATCCTTTCGTGCTTCATATCCACCATTGCCAGTCCTTTAAAAGCCCTTTTTTCCAGCATGAGTGCTGTGCTGCTCCACTATATAAGGATTAAGATTCCTTTGTGCAAATGGCCAAAATTGGGCAGGTTCTTTTCCCCGGACAGACCGTTCCCATGAGAGCCCGTGTCCACAGGGATGAGGGCTTCTGTGCGGACCCCTTACGTCACCCGGAGGAGCGATCCTTTCATTGCACTGGCACGAGAGGAGGCCAAAGCGCTGTGCAGATCGCACGGCGGAAGGCCGAGAGCAGCGCTCCTTCGCTCCCTGTCGATAGGCGCTCGATAGCACCTTCTCGGGCTGCATTCAAGGCTTATTTGGGCCTTTCTAAAAACGCGCTTTGGCCGAACGCCACCTCTCAGTGCACTTCCCGGCTGCGTTTTTTGTGAGAATAGTGCACGTTCGCTATCTGGACACAGCACTCAAAGGGTTGGGGGGGTAGATATCTGCTGATAGCTCTATATTTAATGACAGCATCCGCAGCCGCGGGATGAAAGCTACGCTGACACACCCGTTCCCCTTCTGCCTCTCAGACACGGAATTCTGAGAACAACAAACAGGCGCTGACGCGACGGTTGCCAAAACAGGATGTTTTGGAGCTTATGTAAGGGGCCAAGCCCACCGATCTTCGGAGGCGCAAGCGGAAGGGTTGGGAGAGATGGCTCCAGCCAATGAACCGACGAGGCCTCGGCGCAATACGGAGAGGAGATTAAATTAGAGGGAGAACATCGAAGCAATAAAAACGACTTCGACACATCCTGTGCTGTAATTAGGATTCGGCTTTATAGGCCGCGACTACCTGTAGCCGAGAACGTCTGCTACTTCAAACGCGTTACCGAGAGGAGACTCAGAAAGCCGCTCGTGAGAAATCAAAGTGGCGGACATGAAAGTGCCCGTGGAGCCACGGAGGTAAGACAAGTCGAGCGCGATGCCATATGTTTTATAACGCCCTGTTCTCTAGTCATTCTGCAATGCCTGTAACTATTAGGGAATTATGGAACGGGATCACTTCTTCTTTTACGGTGCCCTTGTTTGGCGCGGCTGCTCGGAGAGGTTGCGGGGGCCACAAGGGCCGTTCGGGCGGGGCACTTACCGAAGTAGGGTTCGTTGGGACACCCCTTCAGCTTCACCCCTTTGGGACTCGTCTCAATCAGGAAGTGCCTCACCAGCTCGTTGGTGATGTCATTGGCTGCAGGGGGAAGAAAAAAACAACGACGCCAGTTGGTTGGGGGGACGTGACCTGGCATAACAGGCAAGACACAAGGAGCGAACAGTGGTCATCGACCCTGGAAAACACATTAGACGTCCAGAAGATAGAGCGAGCATTACAAGAGCGTGAATGAGCTCTCTCACTATTTGCGCTAACTGGCCCCTCTGTGGAGGCATTCTTCTGACGTAAGGCCATTCATCGCGGATCTCGCTGGAGGCCGCTCGGCGTAGGCAAAATCCAAACGGCTTCAATTAATATGTAATTTAAACCAGAGGCTTGGGAGGTTTCATGTATTTTCCGAAGTTAACGAAAGCATTCTTGGTCATTGTACTTGCCCGAGGAGCATTTATTGTAATTATACAGTAAAAAGTCCTTTCTAATTTTCCTCAACATCATGTTCTCCTGAATGGTCTGGCAGCCGTGAAAATGAAAGAAAATGCGGGAGCTTTCTAGGTTATTGGGACAGAAGCTACCTGTTTTTTATTAGGGCATGAAAGTATTGAAGATATTCGAGTATCTTGACGGGTTACAGTACCCGACGTGCTGAAAGTAGGATTACGGCCTAAGGGCACGGTCGAGACTGCGCGAGGAGGGAAGTGAATGCGAGCGATTGTGCGAGCCCGACGACACAATGACCTTACTGAGAGATGACACAATAAGCCGCGGCTAGGTAAAGGGGGCCGGGAATGCCACGGGCCGCACGTGTGAAAGAGGCTCCTATTCGGCGGGAGAGGGGGTGGAGGTGTACGTGTGAGAGAGGCTTTCGTTGGAGGAGAAGAGAAGGGCGGAGCCGTGTGCGTGAGAAGGAGCCCTATTGGCAGGGGGGATCGCAGCGGGGGAGTTCGATACAGAACCTTTCTTATTCTGCTGTGCTGTGGGAGGAGCGAAGGCCACTTTCATGGCCAGGCCGTAGGCCCCGCGGAAGGAGTGGCTGTCCCGGATCACGAAGGCTCCGGGCTCGCGGTCTTTCAGCAAGGCGATGGCTGCGGGAGGAGAAGGAGAGAGAGAGGGCATGGCGTGGCAGCTCTCGGGGGGGATCCGCGGTGGCCTGCCGCGACGTGTTAACTGATCTTCATTACCGGCCCTCGGGGGAGCCGTCGGTTAGCGGAGGGAAATAAATAGCACGCTTGCTGCGGCGTGGGAAGGGATGCCCCTGACTTATGCAATATTTTGGTCTGAAGACGTTGACAGGGAAATGTTGTATATACGGCGTATAAACATGCGCTGGCCACAGGCCCTGACTAGGTGCACATGGCATTCGTGTGTGTGTGATGTCACTGCAACATGTGCTTCCTGGTATCTCCACCGCAGATGAACTCATTCAATGGGGGTTATGAAGTGAAACAGATGCACGGGGCCCACATACAAAGCCCTTGCACTGAATGTATCGGGAAAGAAGAAAAGGATCACCCTGGCGCTTTTTTGTAAGTGCTTCAATCTGGCAGTTTTACTCATTAAAAATTGTGTTGCTTCAGTCTACCGATTGGACCTGCGCTTCGAAATGAACGCTCTTGCGCGCACGTGACTCCTGTGAGGACTCACCTTGCTCCCGGGAAATGTCAGGCTTGTACCAGAACCTGGAGGTGTCCTGGACGAACTTCACGTTGAGCCTGGTCTCTGGGCTCCCATCTGCAAAGAGTTAACAGTGCGATCACTCCTGGGTCCTAGGCCTGGCTATCATTAGCACCGGTCCGCCATTCTGACTCACGGGATGAATGCAAGTGTTACTTTGTTCCTTCGCAAACGCGGTACATCTTGGCGATCGCTGCACAAACGGTGTTTTCGAAGAAAAGACCAAGGGCTCTAATTTAGCTGTGCGTCAAAGACGAGGAGGAACATTGATTGGATCTCGAACAACGCAATCTGCTTCTGGCATCTGGCTTTTCACCAGGCGTGCGGTGACTGGGACCTGTCCTGGACCCGTTCCAGGACCTTTGGTGAGCGCGTGACGCAAGAGAGGCCTTGTCTACGCATGCGGGGGAAAGCGAAGACGCCCTCTAAAGGGGACTCATGCCCATTTTTCCTCATCGCAAGGTGCTGGGAAACGATCCCTCAGCCTCAGACGCGGACCCTCTTCCCACGCCGCGCCCTTCCCCCCTCTCAAGCGACGCGCTCTTTTCGAGCGCTCGCCCCCCCCCGCCGTGTCTGTCTCACTGACGGCGGGCGACTCGGTCAACTGGCCAGCTTACCGTGGCACCGCGTGGGCTCCACCGCAGCGCCGGGCTAAACCCACCGCTAGCCGCGAGGAGCGAGGCCGCAGCGTGGCACAGAGCCCGCGACTGCCGCAGAGCGGAACTCTGGGAAGGGGGCCAGCGCTACCTTCCATCGCGTCTGCATCTGAAACCCCCACGGAGAGCCAGAGTATTCTCTCGATCTCACGAACGTGTCTCTGTGCCCCCCCCCCTGTGGAAAAGCCCAAACTAACGTGTTTATGGTTAACCCTGGACACAGACGATCCACTTTTTTTAAAGAACAGGAAAGCAACTGTGCTCTGCTTTTCTTACTCTGTGAAGGGCTCCTACTTCCAAAGGGAGTTGCAGGAATACAGGAATAAGGGGATATAAAAGAGCATAAGATATTTATAGCTGTGAAACCACAGTATTATCTCCCCGTCATTATACTTCTTATTGTGTTCATTATGAACCCGATATTCCCACAAAGTTAGATGTCTTTACTGCATGCTATACTACATTCTTCTTGACTAGGCTTTGGCCTGGTGGTGCGATGGCTTCAAGCGACACATTCCTCAACTTGAACTTGCAA
Organism: Aldrovandia affinis; assembly: GCA_029706075.1. Classification (NCBI taxonomy): domain Eukaryota; kingdom Metazoa; phylum Chordata; class Actinopteri; order Notacanthiformes; family Halosauridae; genus Aldrovandia; species Aldrovandia affinis. The sequence goes on from JAINUG010000058.1 coordinate 3,507,735, forward strand.
ACAACTTTTTTCTTTCGCACACGGTTTGAAGTTCAACCGCGTTTGTCTCGTAGAAAAAAAACTAACATTTGCTTTCAATTGTGAGCCAGCGTTAAGGGGAAAATGCCAATTGGATCCGGGCCAGAGGGCATGGCGATGAACCCTTACCGCACATGGAGAGCTTGGAGAAGTCGGGCAGGGCGTTGGAGAAGGCGGCGCTGGGCGTGCTGCCCCCGCTGGAGACGGGCGTGGACATCTTCCCGTTGAGCGCGCCGTACGACAGGACGCCGTTGGGCCTCTCCCCGCTGGACATGCGCCTCTTCTCGGGGAGCTGGGGCTGGGAGGCGGGGCTTCCCTGCCGCATCCCCGCCCCCTCGGGGTAGGAGGCGGGCGAGGTGGGGAAGGAGGGCGTGGATGGGGCGTGGTACCCCGAGGCGCTGCTCTGCCGCGACAGCGCGGCGTGCCTGTCGTCAGGCGTGGTGTAGCCGCTGTACATCGCCGGGTGGCGGTCCAGGCCGGGGCTCCCCGGGGTCACCTGCGTCGCCGAGGGCCGCCGGCCCAGCATGGGGCTGCCGCCCACCGCGTGCTCGCCGCCATTGGCCGGGGGCGCGTGGCGGCCCAGCGCGGGGCTGCCCTGGCTCGCTATCCGGCGCTGCATGGCGGGGCTCGGCGGCGTGTTGGTGGCCACGGTGCGGTGCAGCGTGTGCGGGCTCCCCGGCACGGCGTGGACGCCGTGGACGTTGACCTGGGCGACCTCCGGCTGGTAGGGGGCGAAGTCCGGGCCCGCGTAGCCGACCGCCATGCCGCCGGGGCCCGGGTACGACGGGGAGGGCCCGTGGTACATGGTCTCGGCCGGCAGGGGCTGGGAGCGGTAGCCCGGGTCGCCCGCGGCGTGGGCGGACATGTGCGCGGGCATCCTCATGCCAACGTCAGCTGACGGGTAGCTCCTGACGGGGAGGAGAGGCAACACAGCGCGGTCAATTGTGCGCATGTGATTTATCACACATCACGGGTCCGCTCAATTCATGCGCACTTCCATTACTGGAGGCGAGGCGGAGTAATTTTTTAACTAGAACACAGCTGTGCCTTTTTGAACCCGTTCAGGCAAGACTAAACCTGAACAAAGAAGTCAATCAGTAAAAGAACAAGCAAAGGGGACATTTGTTCTCGACGTTTCAAAGGGGGAACATTACACGCTCATTGTATTTTAGCTATTTGTTTATGTCAACTCGGGAGATGAAAATATAAGACTGCTGTGTATTCTCTGAAGTCAAGGCACAGCCAAGTCAAGCTCCAGGAAAAAAGAACCCCCCCCAACCCCCTCCCTCCCTCTCTCTCTCTCTCAAAGAAACAAAGAGGGAAGAAAACTGCGCGTCCAGACACGCCTCTCATCTCGTCTGGCCATGGGACAGACTTGAATGTTTCGGGTCTCTGCTCACATCCAGATAAACTCAGCATGGGGACTTGGGACTGTGGAAAGATTCTTTCATTGATCCTCAGAGCCGCTACGTCAAATAAACAGTGATCTCTGGGTGGACAGCAACAGTGGGCTTCCTTGTCCGCGAGCAGTGCATTGTGGGACCGAAGCATTGAAAGGCAGGCACTGTTTCGGCGAAGGCGGCGGGAGCAAATACCCACCCGTCAGGGCTGTAAATGGGACTGCTGGAGGACAGGGGTGGGTTGAAGGCGTGGGGGTGCGCGGCCTGTCTGGCGAAGCTGTCGTCAGGGTAACCGGGGTGCACGGGGTGCGCGGCCTGCCTGGCGAAGCTGTCGTCAGGGTAACCGGAGTGCGCAGCCTGCCTTACGAAGCTGTCGTCGGGGTAACCGGGGTGCGCCGGGTGCATGGGGTGCCCAGGGTGCCCTGGGTGCATCATCGGAGCCCCGGCGGCCGCCGTACGGGCCACTGACTCCACGTAGCTGCGCGGCTCTGCGAACATACGGAGAGAGGCCTTTCACACGGCTAGAACCACTGACACAACTGGACCCAGCAAAACAAATAAACAATAAAAACGTCTCAGTCTGTTATTGAATGACCATAAAAAACACAGATGCAGGAAATTATCATTCATTGGTAATACAATTCCTCAAAACTCCATTAAAACAGCACATGAATAAATAAAAAATACATTTTTACTGCTTATTGTGCCTTGTTATGATTCAAACAATTATTTGTGTTAGTCATTTGTAAGAGGAAGGCCAACCGATGAGTACATTGATATTAGGAACAGCTTACGGTCAGTGTCAAAGCCCAATCTGGAACACCATACATAACACACCGGATGAAACACGATGGAAAAAAAAACTATGTTTCTAAAACATAGCACTCACGTTGCTAAAACGGTTCTGACAGGCTATGAAAAAGTTATGGGTTTGCTGGGAGCTTAATCAGCAGCCTGTTCATCTCAATTATAGTATTGCTGACACTTCGGGAAACGGTTCAAAGTGCCGTCCCGTTGTACTGCATTACAATGCCCTTTCACTTTCACAGACTTTCTCTCACTACACTTACGGTGCAGATGGGACACAGGAGTTAATTAACCACTACTAATTACCTAGAGCCAACTCTGATTAGTTGACCGGGTGGTCAAGCGTTTTAAACATACATTCAGATCGTAATGCTGTTAGGAGGAGCTAATTCCGCGGTAGCCAGAGGAACGACTTAAACCCACTCTGCCCCTGGCAGGACCGAGACAAAGACGTCGAGCTGCAGTGAACTCCTGTCAAAGTCAACGTATGACATAGCCCAGACTCAAAAATGTCTGAATTAGTGCTTTGCTATCCCTGTGGGTGAGTTATTATCTTGCCCGTGCTCGTGGCAAGAGCCTTTACCGGCCAAGCCACTCAGGAGCCCGTAATTCATTTGTTTTTACGATATTTATAAAAACATAAGCGAGCACTGTACTCGGTGTGACTATGAGGGAATGTGGACATGATGGAAGGCCTCCAAGTGCCCCAGGTGGACCACTGTTTCCCATTTGCACAAGGTCAGGCTATTCTTCTCATTACAGCGCTCTGCTCCGGCTCGTAAATGTAATTGGACCTGATCCCGCTACGCTGAAATGACTCTTCTCTTGGCCCGTATGCCGCGCAACCTTTAAGAGGATAATCTTTACGTGCAGCGAAGGGCCCGGGCTGGATGTTAGCCATCCCTCTTACGGGACGGCCTCGCGAACGACCGTCCCAGGACTCCGGGACAAAGTGGAGTCGACCTGTGAGACAGCGAGACGCGACGGACCGCTGGCCTTTTCTAAAATATCCCGTTGCCTCGCTGCGATGTCTGCGCTTGTACCGGAGACGAACGGATGAGTCTGAAACCCTTTCCCCTTCCCCTTCCCCTTCCCCTTCCCCTTTCCCTTTCAGTCACTGAAGAAACAAAGGAGCGGGGTGACACGGACCTCTTTGCGGACGTAACCCAAGGAACCCCGTGTCCGATTGGAAGGAATGGTGCGGTGCTACAGGTGAGAGAGATGAAAAATGAGAGAGAGAGAAAAGCAAGGAGGACTCGGGAGGACTTCGCAAGTCTCCTGTGGGACGGCTGCCAATTCTGCCAATGGAGGGGGCTGCAGGCAGAGAGGTTGAGCTGACGGATGAGCTGGTTGCCATGGAGATGCTCTTACCTTCCTCTGCATCAGCTATAGGGCAAGGTTCTACATCTGACAGCAGAGGGGAGGGGGAGGAGTGGGAGGAAGAGGGTGTTAGAGAGAGGGAACAGAGAGAGAGAGAGAGAGAGAGAGAGGCGGAAGAAGAAAAAGGTGAAGCCAGGAGTTTACCACATTGATGGAGAGTAGAAGTGAGGGGGGATGCAGAAGAGAGAGAGAAGCTAAGACTTCAGTCTGTGATGAATCAAGCACAGGTTTACATTCTCCACATGACTCATGCGATGGGAAGTTATATCTGATATCTGGACTTTCTCATCTTTCACTGCTAGGTAGAAATGTGTTCAAACTGGGCAGTCCAGTTGAGGACACCTCTGTCAGATTTACAATAGCTTTAACACTAGCGCTGTCTAGCACTGTCTGTACACAAATTCAGATCCACTCAGCAAAGCGGGGCCAGGCGTGGAGGCCCACAGACTACAGAATACACAGTCTCCGAGCCAAGTCAAACACACAGCGTGCGCACAGAGCACAAAACCCTGTTTTCAGTCGGTAATGAGATCTTATTAAGCATCAGAAATACCTAACAAAGTGCTCCGAGGCAAGACAAAAAAGAAAATACGTTTAAAGCAGTCGTTTGCGATACCATATTTCTGGCCCCTCAAAGTCTCGAATGTTGGCAGTGCGAATGTAGATCTTACAAAAAAAACGTCGACATGCAACCCGAAAAAAGGCAGGCAGTAACTCAAACCCTTCCCCCAGTGTGAAATGCCCCAACCAACCCCAATGAACTGCCTCACCAAAACCAACGCGACTGAACTGCCAACAGCAAGAAAACACATCTTCCTTTAAGAGCGCCGAAGCCTTCGCTGTTTCAAAATTTGTTCGCAAAATTAAAAGTGCTTTCGATACGCGGCAGAGCGGAGCGAATATGTCATATATCGTCTAGGCCTCGTGGACATGCAACCACGGCAACAGCTGCTAGAACTCTCGATGCCTCCCGCGTGGTCCAGTGGTTACAACGTCCGACGCTGGCCACAGAGACCGGGGTTCAAATCCCCGTCTCGCCAGAGTCGGCTCTGGCCGGGAGCGCCACCAGGGGCGGTGATTGGCTGTCCGCCCCAGGGAGGGGGGAGGGAAGCCGACATAACATCGCTGCGCATAAGAGTGGCCCTGTAGTAACGGGTTACGGTCGACGGCTTGGCAAGTGCCGTCTCATTGGAGGCGTTACTTTGCCTTCGTCACTACCGGTCGCAGGACTACGGCACCAAACTCACATTACTAGGGGGGGGATTACATAAAATAGCGGGTCTAATTGGCTACCAAATTGGGAGAAAATGGGATAAAATCTGAATCAAAATTTAATAGAACTCTCAACGACGCAGGTGCATGGGCTTACCTGCTCCGGCCTGGTGCAGCATGATATCGGCTGGGCTGTGGGGCTTCAGGCCCAAGGCAGACAGGGGGGTCCTGGCCAGGCCGGGGGGTGATCGGCCTGCGGGGAGGGACAGCACTCTGTTAGTCATCCGACCAATCAAATCACGCCATCAATTTTAGCAGCACATACTTGTGTGTGTTTCTACAGTGCATTCGCTGCGTGAAGACGAATGAAATCAAACGCCGATTTTCACTCCGCGTTCCCGTTCTCGTTCATACGGAGTATTTCCGCGGAGTGAAAACGCAGAGATCCGAGCCACGGAATATGCCACTGAGGACGGCACACACAAGTTTTGAGCTGGTTCGACACATGCAATCGAGTCAAGTTGAAAGCACAGGAAACACAGCACACACGCACACAGACACGATGGAGGCACGCCTCGGGTTCAGTGGCAAGGCCATGCAAGTGTTTCCCTGAGCGGCGTGTAGCGTCTGGCTTCAGCACCGTCGCCGTCACGGCGGAGCGACAGCAAGCAGACAGTACACATCATGCGGGTATAGTAGCCTTCACGGGACCAGTGACGGCGGCCAGATCGCAAATTCGGCCCGAAAAGCTTCTGGCAGATCGGTTTCCTTACTTTCAAGGTCACATTGACAAAAGGCAAGGCAAGCAAGTGGCCTGACAAAATCGGACAAAAACTGGTGCTCAGCAAAACAAAACAGCGATGTGGCGGACATCAACGTACATATAGACAGCTGAGTGAAAAGCAGGCCCCCTACAGACAAAGATGCTACGGCCTGGATTATATCAACATTCAAATAAACAAAGGCCAGTTTAGCAGTCACCATAAATTAACTGGATGAACGCCAAACAAAAAAACAAAAAAAGTACATTTTGTTTCAGATTTTCTCCCAATTTAGTAGCCAATTACACCCGCTATTTTCAAGTCAATCCCCCCCTCGTAATGTGAGTTCGCTGCCGTAGCCCTGTGACAGGTAGTGACGAAGACAAAGTATCGTCTCCTCCGAGACGGCACTCGCCAGGCCGTCGGCTGGTACCACAGAGCCACTCCTGTGCGCAGCGAACGTCCTGTCGGCTTCCCTCCCAACTCCCTGGGGCGGACAGCCAATCGCCGCCCCCAGTGGCATTCCCAGCCAGAGGCGACTCTGGCGCGGCCAAAATTCAGGCCTATATCTTTAAAAAATATGATGTCTTTGGATTAAATTTGGATTTGCATTTTTTCAACCATCAGAGTTGCTTTTGGAGGAAGCAAGAATAATGGACAATCTGAACAGGCCTCTGTCTGCCGGGGGTCTGTTCTCCACCTGCATGCCGGGGAGCGAGGGGTGGTGGTACGCGGGTGGAATGGGGCGGACGCGTGGGGGAGTGGGAATGGGGGACGGGGGGTTGGTAAGGTGGGGCCATTACGTGCATCCTCCACTTACCAAAGAATCCCAATCAATTATTTGATTGTCAGCCTAAATCCCCCCGTGCGAGAGGCTGTGCTACAGAGGTTCCTGAACTCCTACAGTTCACTGCAGGAGGAGGGAGCTGGGATGACATCGCTTTAATGTGCCCTTAAAATGGACCAATCCGCCGAGAGCCTCATCAGAGAGGACAGCCTCCAAACTCTCTTGTTTCCCGGGAAACTCTATGGGGGGCTCATGGAGGCATGAGGGTACCAGAATCCATCATATACTGGTAGGCCCAGCTGTGAAAGTGTGATCCGGGTCCTACGGCTTGGATGACGGTCACCGTAACTAAAACGGAGACAATACGAATCGAGGCGTTGACTACGGACTGCCGAGTCGATGCGGGCCTCTGTGATTTGACCTGACGGCCGATCTTTTATTGATCCGTGCCATTTTAACGTGGCGTGTGGTGAGAGACGTCCGCACGCGCTGGGGAAAAGGTCCTGCGTCCTGGGTTCACGGGTCAACACTGTTCCGCCCCCAGGACCGAGGGCGCTCGGCACCGTTTGACGACAGCCTTTGACAAGCGGCTTCATGCCACCGCTAGAAGGCAGAGGAAGATCAAACGCTTGTGGTAGCGAACAACAGTCACCTGAATTGTGAATTATTACAGAAGCGCGCGCACGTATGTGTGTGTGTGTGTGTGTGTGTAAGTGTGTGTGTGGGCCCGTCTCTCTGTATGGGGACGCTGCACGCTGATTCACGAGTACGGCGGTTGATAGGTTAACGCTCTGCTGGAAAGTGCGGACGGCTGCGGATTCTCCCGGCCCACAGACACAGCGATTCGAAGGGAAGCAGGAGAGGGAGGAGGCTCTTTCTGATACGAGGGTTGAAGAATGCCTGTGAGCCAACACAAGGCCCTTCTGGCACAAAGCGAAGCCTGATTTCTCAAGTGTATGATTTCATCTGATTATCGTACGTGCGTTTGTCAGCCCTAACCAGCTGGTGTTGAGTTCCCTCTCAGTTCGAATGCAAAAGCTAATGCATCAAATGTAATCTGAATAGTATAACATTACGGCTCTTCGGAGATAAGCGCCCTACTTTATTTTGCTCCCTGATCTTCTTAACTATAAGCAATAGGTTTTCTTGCGCTCTCGCACGTCGACCCTACAGTCTCAGTGTAATTTTAGCACTGAATGTGCTCTTTATTCCGAGAGCTATTTACAAAGTGCGGCTTTGGTGCCGGCTTATAGATTGAGCGTTAATATACGTTTGCCACTAAATATGTATTGAGAGAGGAGAGAAAGAAATGTTATCTGCCAAGAAGATAAACCCACCACCAAAACCAACAAGGTTAGCCCAAACCAAATCAACACCACTCCAAATCGGAGGTAATGGCACACTGCAAACCATTAATAAACAATACAACAACAACCTTCCATTTAGAAACCAGTTGTTATAGACACTTCAATCACTCCTGAATCCTTACAGAAGAGTGCGTATGTACTATAAACCTGCACAAACATGCTGATAATATGCATGCTAATTTGAGCTAAAACTACAGTGTTTTTTTTTCTATGCCTTCAAGAAATTGTTGTTTTGCCAAGGTTGAATAATTCAGTATGTTCAAGGTGACTGGCATTTGAAATAATCGTCCAGTCATAAAAATACATATTCACAAATCTGTCTGTCGTACAAGGCAAACAAACATCTTGGTCAGCGGTCTATAACAAGTTTGGCTTGTTTAAGCCCGTTCAAACTTGTTTAAAGGTGGCTTTACAAACTGTTCCACTGATCTGATTTACTGATCTCTTTTCGAAAAGGAAACTCACACTTTTAACTCTTTGCTGCCTTTCGGGTGTCGCAAGTGAAACAAAGAACTAAATAAAGATGTTTGCAGCTATCTGAGGCCTACAGTGTCTGCCTACAGCTCCACAGCGCCCTCTTCCTCCAGGAAGGTGGAACTTACACATGTTGAAGTAAGGGGTTTGTGGCGAGATGGGGAAGGCAGGGGTTGGGGGAAGGACCTCACCACCGCTGGGTGAGGGGCTTAAGGGAGCCCCGTCCATGTCTTCGAAGGCCTCCCTGTAACTGTGCATGTGTCCCTGGAAACACACGGAGCACAGGGAGAAACACAAACACACACGTACACAGTTATTCACACAGATGGCACACTGGGGTAACGGTCGGAGAGGTAGGACTGGGCATTGGGGGGGGTCATCCTGTGGCCCCACAGTACCTCCTTAGGTCGCCCCCAGGGTTGAGAGCGATGGCGTTGGCGAACTCGGGGGAGACACAGCGGACGGGGGAGCGGACCGGGCCACCGGGGGCGGGGCCTCCTCCGTCGTGGCCGTTCTGGTACTGCCCCTCGCTGGTGGTGCGGCGTCGCATGGGGCCGGCGGCGTTCTCCGGCGTCATCCCCTGGGATCGCACTCCTGCCGGGCAGACGGGCAAAGAAGGGCCACGGGGGCGGGGTGGCGACATTCCCACGGTCATTCAGTGTGCGCACAGCGTGTCCCACACTCGTCCCCGACGTCACAAACGCATGCGGAGCCTCCCCTGGAGAGCGCTTCAGGGAAACGCACAACTACAAAGTGTTTCATGCGAGAGCGCCATAAACGTCAGAGCTGAGCTTTAAAGATGCGAGTGTTTATCGAGGAATCACAGACTGAAAATCCGTGTCGCGATTGCTCGCGAGACCTCTGCGCTCCAACAGAACAATGTTCTCATTGAGTGGGCCCTGACTATCCGGAAAGCTACGGCACATCAGTGAAACAATATCATTTTATTCTTGTTATCGGGGCGCTTGCAGTAGCAGCTAATGCTCTGGACCAGCCTCAAAGGAAGCAATGAGCTCATTTCAACGAGTTGGTTTTGGTACAAAGAGCACTCATTATAAAACAGACAGGATTTCTGTAAGCACGTTATGCCAGCATATGCAGAGCAAGGGAGGGCGCGGGGGGTTCTCTCCCAGGCCTCCACTGACGGCAGGCTAGCACTAGCGACTAACCTTATGATACTGCATGTGTTTCACAACTTCAACTACAATAGGGACTACTTCCATTGGCAGAATTGTATCGGCTAATACATCCGTCATGATGATTTACACCAAGCGGTTGGTCTTTCTTTATCTACGTGCAGCGTAATCACAGGCATTTGCCTTGTTACGTGTTTGGCTAGTCGCTGGGTATGTACTGCAGCTTGAATTACAGAGTACAAATAATGGACAGCGAAAACGCAGGGCCCTACCTATCACGTGTGACGTGATATTCAGCCTGCGCCGCCACAACCGATAAAAGCACACACACACACACACGCACACACAAAGATATGCCAAGTACACCCCAAACCAAACACGTGCGTTCACATGCGTCTCCGATCAGACCCGCCCCGGCGGTGGGAAAATGCGTAACACCAGGGTGTGATCGCCGAGTGCTTTGGACGCTAGGCAACAGCGTCGGGAAAATATTTACAAGCGCTCAAAAGTCTGGCACGGGAGCAGTTCCCGGGGAATGCGCCCGCAGCTGTGAGAGCCTCGGACCCCGCAGTTTACCCAGAGAGCGGGACGCAGCCGTCAGCGGTCAGGGCCCCTGCCAGCCCCCCCTTCCCCCATCAAAGGGCCAGTGGGCAGAATGACCCCTGTTAGCAGCAAACCAACGAGCCCCTCGCACCGAAACTCAGGGGCAGTTTTTGGACTGACACAAGCCTGCCATTCGTTCTCACTCAGCGCTCGCTGCTGAAAGCGGTTTGCTTTCACTGCGTGTGCTTGGTGTTATGGAATTATGTGCCCCCCCCCCCTGATATTGTATTGGTGTATTGGTCTTGATGTTTTTCTTCTTTCTTTGCGCTCCTCTTTCCTGTTCTGCTGTGCCTGCCCATTTGTGACTAGGTATCAGTTGCAAAAGAGGTTTTGAATCTCGATGTGACATCCTAGTAAAATAATAATAATAATAATAATAATAATAATAATAATAATAATAATAACAATAATACAATACAATAATTTATTATGAACAACAACAACAACATTATTAATAATAATGATAATAATAATAATAATGGTAATCCACAGAACAACACGCTTTATTACTATGAGACAGCGAAGTACTCCCCAGAGACTGCGATACGGGAACATGGGGAAGGAACAGGACGAAAAGTTGCAAACTGTTCATAATGTCCATACGAAATCAATTCACATTCCCGATACGGTTCTAATCACGTTGCTACGGACATGTCAATATGCATGGCTGCGGGTGATTGATCGGGGGCCGAGGGCAGCTGGCGATAAATCTCTGGCTTCACGTGCGAACGAGCTCAAGCTGTCTGTAGTCCGTTTCCCGCGCGACCGCTCTCGCAGCGGGTCCCTGGAACGCACGGCCCAGACGCCTAAAGGCATCGGCGCTTTACAGCGGCGGATGTCAAGCGCTTGGACCCGTCGCCCTGGCGACGGGGCAGGCACAGATAACAGATTCCAAGACTGCTTCTTCTTTTTTTGTCTCGCTTACGACTATCAAAGGAGAAACCGAGAATAACAGAGACAACATAGCAACCTCGCGTCGTCCTTTACAAAGAGACACTCGATCTGTCTTTCTCTCCCTCACGTCCTCTCCTTCTTTCTCTTTCCCCGTCTCCCTATCTGCGTGTACCAGTCTGGACGGGCTGCGCTAAGTCGTATCGTTATCTATAGTCGGCGCTGTGAGGCCGACTCTCTTTCAACGTGACCCAGTTCCACCGAGATGCCATTGTCACGTCCACAGTGCGAGACACTGGGGACCGCTCCAGCGTTCCCAGGGAACACACTGTGTCTGCGTGCCCGGCTAGACACGGCCAGCGGACAACAGCTGGGTTTCGCCGAGAATCGCTCCCAGCCGACGGATAATATCCCCACTGTTTCAGGGACAACATGTTGCAGGGGGAGGGGGAGGGGGGCTGCATTTCCCCCCTGTGTGCACTCCACTGCAAGTGCTAAAGAAGAAAAGAAGCGAAAGGCCTCGACAGATATGAGCGTCTCCGTGCGAGGTATTGTTCAGCGATTAGGGCAAACTAAATCTCCACACACACTGCCCTTTGTCCGGCTCTGTTTCTTATAAAACATTTAAATGTCATCACGTACACAACTGAGCTTATGCTTCTCAGTCTCAGATTCTTCCTACTGTAGTTGGAGCTGCAAAAGAGGCGAAATATACACAAGGGCCCGAAGGAGAAACGGGGGCCGTCGCTCCCCAAGGCCCAATAAAGTAAAAAGATTTGTGTTTCATCATTTTAATTATTTTCCCGTAGCACACATACTGTATGATGACTTAAGTAAACGTTACTGGGATGTTTGACATTTTAAGCACAGTTTAGACTTGCCATGGTCATGCTCTACTCCTGTGCTTCTAAACAGGAGAGTACTTTCACACAGTCAAGCAAACATAGTGTTACCACAGCAAACAGGCAGGTGCAGCATCTTTTACAGGGAACGAAACACTGACACTTTGATTATTTTCATCGTCAGATTTTCATCCTGTACAATCCGTCGGACTAGTCTTGGGGGCCATGAATGGCCTGACATCAACCTTGAGCATATTCATGACATTGAGATTATTTTGTTTACACACTTTTTTGGACTTCTATATTAGCATTTTTTCAACTGATTTATCTCATAAAACAGTTTGAATATCAAACACTATTAAAGAAGTCCAAAAGTGATTTTCGATATTTTATCTAAGTCTAAATCTGCCTGAAGTGTGAATTTGATATAAGTCTAAATCTCTCCTTCCTCAGTGTGAGAGGAAATGTCTGAAGTGCTGATACACCTACATCAGAGATGCACTGTTACTGTACAGTATGAAACCCTCCTGGAAAAGTTACATTTTGAGAAACGGTGAATTAGACAGTCGCAGAGGTGCGTGAGTGCATGAGTGAGAGGCAAAGCCATGGAGGAGGGAAGCGAAGGAGGACAGCAGAGGGGGAAGGAGGAGAGGGCGAGAGAGAGAGGCAGAGTGAACAAACCGGAGAAGGAAAAGGAGCGGCAGCGGCCAGCTTGCGGCTCCATAAAGTTTTGCTTCAGTCCCCGGATGCGAGCGTTGTACTCTGCCGCGAGACGCGGCGGGGCGGGGGGTGATGGGAGTCAGGAGGAGGAGGAGGAGGAGGAGGAGGAGCGAGAGGAGGATGAGGAAGGAGGTGGAGAGGGAGATGCGCGGTGGCGTGAGGGGTGGTCCGCAGGGTGGAAGGATGGAAGGCGCAGGAGACGGGAACAGACACGGAGAAAAAGAAAGAAACGCTGGTTACTTCCCGAGACAGCAATACTGGCGAGTAACTGTCCAAATATCTGTGAGCAAAACACCCGAATGCTTTCTTTCCTTGTCGTTTCTAGTGCCCAGACATGACCAGGGATCAGAGGCCTCGGCGTAATAGCATTAGCAACCGGAAGGAACAAAAAAAGGAACAAAAAAAGTTACCCCTGTGAAGACAAATGTGTCCTACCTGCGACAGGACGTGGCTAAGAGGCGCTAAAGTATGTCTACAAAGCGTGCCTGTATCTCTGGAAAGTGCTCAGACTAATAGAGAAAGCAATGGCTGACACCATTCGTTCAGAGGTGTTCACCCGCCGCGCAAATGCGTCTGTCAAGAGTGGTCGTTCGGGGCGGGAGGTCATAAACCAGACCTGCAACATTTTACTATCTACTGATAGTCAGTAAGGAGGGAATCGCTGTGCTTTCTCTCTGTCCCCAGTGAAAGCCAAAAGCATCTGTTATCAGCAGCAGAGCTTCCTTCTTTTAGTGAAGGGGCTTTGCATCGGGATTTGTCAAATCCAGACCCTTTACAGGACGCCCGTGTGTATTTGTTGAAGATAAACGGCCTGCTATGCTGGGGAGAGATACCTCAGACTGTTAATGCTGTTTTCTTTCTTTTTTTAACAGTAAACTGCACGTTCCTCAAAGCGTCTGCCCTATTTCCTCTGGGGAGGAGCAAGACGATGTTTCGCCATGTCACCACTAGAGGGCGTCTGTGTGCTCACAGTCATGACTTTATGGACAACGTATCTGGTTACTCCGGAGAATGTACTGTATGGGCTGCTGAAAACAGAAACAGACAATCTATTCTTACCCCTTATATCATTTTATATCAACGTGCTTATCTCTCTGCGGCGTGTGAGACAGCTCACATTATGCTTTTAGGCCATACTGTATGCAAGGTGCTAAGAATAACTCGATTCCCCTTCCAATGGGGCACGATGCAGGGCTCGGTGACTCCTACGGTCATTATTAGATAGACTTCAGGAGGCCTTAATCTTCTGCTCGTTTAGGTAACCAGCCAAGATTGGATTTGTCCACAGCACATTGACAACAAAGACAGTGTTATACTGTAAGTATAGTAACCAGACAGCATCGCTTAAAGTCTTCATTAAACCTGTGGCTGTGGAGCCACTCATCTGGTCTTACAAAGAGGGACTGAGGATGCCCTGCAACTGCATTTACCCACCACTGGGCCACATGTGATGAGGATGCAGTGACAGCAACATGTCGCAGCTGCTTCCTTTGTAAGCTCTATACATAAAACTCACTTATCAGCTCGGCCCATCTTTCAGGAGGAACAAAACAGATCATGTTCCTCGAACATAACTGGCGTAAGGGCCGTCAGATCGCAGACCGATCCCATCTGCCCCCTTGCATCTCCTGTGCTAGATTCGGCGGCCGCGCAGCAAGGCCCATCGCCGCGGCGATGCCGCGGGAGATAAGGCGCGCCGGTCTGGGCCGCGCCACAGCGTGGGCAGCAGGAGCAGGACGGAGCGATCCGCCAGCAGATCGCAGTACAGAACAATGCTGTGATTGTGACGTCACTGTGCTCGTATCTGAAAAGCAGGCGTACAGAATATGGTGCATTGTGGGCGCAAAGGTTGCCTCTGCATATTAATGTCCTCAAGCTAAATCTGGGAGCTATCTCCTGGCGCGGATATAAGAATTTCAGACATTCTCGGAGAGAAACAGAAGTAAAAAATGCCTTTGTTGTGAAAAACCTTAATAAGCCAAGGCACTTCGGCTTTAAGCCTTTATCAGCAGAACATTGTCAAAGACATACAGAATGGCTTACATGCACAACTGCAAGAGCTCAAGCTCGCAAAATCGACCAATAGCAGCTACCAGTCGGATGACATATTTTATGGCCGTATCTTTTCGATGTTTAGCTTGGTGTAGTTGTTCTCCCTGAGATTCAAATAAAAGTTTTGGAAGGGGAAAGTCTGGTCCCCAGTTGGCAGGTATTTAAAAGCAAGTATTTAAAAGCAGTCGCTGTAAAACGTGTTAATGAGCCTTTCTTAATATCCAGCTTTGTCTAACAAAGGCTTCTTTGACTGAACCTCTGAGTGTTTGATTTCACTTTCAGCTTTCCACATGATTATTTCCCCTTTTCATCACAAATCAAAATGAGTGGCTGCAGTTGTAGGTGACAAAGCATTCACGGGAGACCATTGGTCTCTGCTAGATTTTCCCTGTGAATTTTAAATACAGTCATTTTAACATTTTACAAATAAAGTGATATGTATAAAAAAAAGTAATTATAATATGTATATTATGAATATATTTTTTTGTTTGAATAATGTTTTGAATTTATTTGGTATCAGATGAAGGGCAGATCTTACCTGCCACACGGTGAGCCACCAGGCCCTGGACGCCCTTGTTCTCATCATCGGGCTCCGACTCCTTGGCGGGGGTTTGGGCAGGCAGGGGGGAGGATGAGGTGCTGTAGCTGTGCTGGGTGACGGGGTGGTGGTGTTCCTGGGGCTCAGGGGAGCCGGCCACTGCGCTGGCCGGGTACGTGTTGAGGGGCTTCAACTGCAGTTGTCCGAAGGTGGGAGAGGGGGCCGAGGGGTAGGCCAGGGGGTACGCCGGACTGGCTGTGGGCTGCATGTGGCCCCCTGCATCATAAGACTCCATGGGGTAGCCGGGCTGGTACGCGGTGGCGGCTGGCTCACCGTAATAGCCGTGGATGGCGGCGTCGCCCTGGTACGAGGGTCGGGCGTGGGCTTGGGTAAGGGAGGGCTGAATGGTGACCACGCTGCCATCTCCGGGGGCGCTGTAGGACTTGGGCACCTGCGTGATGGCTGGGTCCAAGTCCAGCATGAGCATGTTGAGGGTCTCGATAGACTGCTGAATCTCGTGCTGGCTGGCCATGTGGGGGAACTCGGGCAGGCCGTGGGCCTGGTGGGCCGGGTTGTAGTGGACGGCGTCCGCCATTGGCTCCTCGGGGACGCCGTACTGCTGCCACACGTTCAGCCCCCTCTGCACCGCCTCTCTGCTGCTGGTGCTGCGGGCGGGGGCCCTGGGCATGAGCTTGGGGGCCGCCTCCATGCTGGGCGGGGCCCCGAAGGAATGGGAGCGGTACATGCTGCCGTTCTGGTGCGGGTAGCCACCCTGGGGAGACCCAGAGTCCATAATGTGCTCCTGTGCTGAGGATGAGTTGTGTATCCGGTGCACTGGCATTTCCGACGCTTTTCCCTGGACGCCCTTCTCCAGGAACGGGCCGCCCTGCCCGTTGATGACCGTCTCGGGGTGGTAATACAGCTCGGCGGGTGTGGCTCGGCCTTCGAAGGAAGAGAGGGTGCCGAGGCTGTCTACGCTGTTGGCCTCCTGGGTGACGGGCAGCTCGTCGTCAAGGATGTCCGTCTCCCTCTCGGCGCTGTTGTGTCCGTTAACGTGGATCTGGGCGGGGACCAAGTGGAGCTTCCCCCCTCCTGGGCTGGCGGACGTGGCCAGGTAGGCCTGCTGTTGAACAGGGGCCTCCAGGCCACTCAGGAGCTGGTCGAGCTCCTTCTTCTCCTCGGGGCTCAGGGGCTGGGGGAGTGTCTGGGTGACCGGGGCCTGCTGCTGCCCCGGGTCATCGGTGCGGTCAGTCTTTATGGAGGCGGTGGAGTTCCCCGAGTCGCTGCTCACAGACAGGGCGTGGTCGACAGTGGGGAGGGTGTGGTCTACTGTGGGGAGGGTGTGTTCAGTAGCGGGTAGGCCGTTGGCGGTGACCAACCCCTCGATGGACTCCTTCTTGCGAACCTTGGCGTAGAGGCTTCCGTCAAGAGGACCTTGTGTGTGAACGACGTCTGAAAGAAACATCCATGAAAGACAGGTCTCAGTGCACTTGCTTACAGTTATATTCCACGTTATGCATATCATTCACATTGTAAAACAAGGATGGAAACAGTAAGCTGGTTGTTTATGATTTCCTCAACCAAGCACTAATTATGAACCCCTGAAGGCTTGTTCGTTCATGCTGAGTTAGCAGAAATAAATGAGGATGAGTCTACTATCTTCACCCCAGCACAAACAAACAATGTATTCAGAGATACTCTGTTCTCCGAAATGATTACAGACACTCTGTCACTCTAGCCAGTAGCAGTGTTCCGCTTAGTCTATGGAATCCTTCTTCATTGAGGAAGAGAGACACAGATGACAGGCCTAACTTTGTTCCAGGTCCTCAGTCACCTGTACCTGTTGTTTTTCAGTTCTGATTGGAGGTTTAAGTCCATAAGAAGAATCAGTTAAATTAATTCTGCTCCTTGCATTTACACCATTAGTCTGACAGAGTTCTTTGTTGGGGGACACATTCTTTATTGAATTTCAACAAATTCTTGTAACTATAGAGTTGGAACTGAATTACTTTAATAAAAGATCCAAAGGAATATTTTCCATTTTCTGTTAATAATTATGTGCTAAGAAAATGAGAGTTATTAAATATTCCCTTTCAAAAAAGCACTGGCATGCCATCCACAGCCACATAATAAAAATGTTTAAAGCTCTTTAAAAATGGTCACACCCATGGACCTGGTGTAAATACTGCCAAGCTTACCCTTGCTTAGCATCTTTCATTAATGACCAACCCCCGTCCACACACACACACACACACACACACACACACATCCAGCAGCAACTCCCGTGGTCTCTGACTAACACTCCAAACCAATGGGATATTCCCAGGCAAAGTTGTGAGGAATGAGTCAGACATGGAAAAGAAGCATCAGAAATAACGGTCTTAAGCCCTTCCTGCCTTTTTGGAATCACAGCAAAATATTTCCTTTCTCCTACACACACACACTCACACTCACACCACCCTGGTCGCTGGTGCTGTGCTACTGGTCAGCCTCCCTGGCTACAGTGTTTGCAGTGTCCCCGTCCTGACAACGTCCCCATTGTTCCCCAGTGGTTATTTGGGAGGGTGACAACGTGCAAGGGCCTCTCTTGGCTGTGACCCCAAACCACCATGATACCACTTCATTTCCAGAGCCTGCCTATTAATATAGCTCTGGTCTACATTTCTGGAAGTCTAAGACATTATCACGTTGTGTCCATACGTCCCCACGTGGCCCACACTGTTTTTCCTGCACGCTATCTAGCAGGAGCAGGCTACTGAGACACAGCTGCACTTTATGCTTTATGCACTATAAAACTCTGGTTGGAAAGAGTGGGAAACACCCATCACCTGCGACTGTGACAAAATGCTGCACAGACAACTCACCATACAGTCCTCACAGCCAAATTCCCATAATGTAATCTCTTGCTATCTGTACATCCACAAATCTAATAGCACAGCTAGAAAACAAAGTGAAGAAAGCACCTTTCATGAGCTATGGCCCTGGAAGACTCAGGCACATTTAACAAAAAGTGTCTCAACCTTGAATAGAGCCATGATTGTGCATGGTGGAGGCTTCAGAGTGGGCAACTGTAAACACCCTCCCAGTTGTAAATATGATCCAGCTGAATTCCATTACAGAAAATGATGCCAACCCCCTTTCCAACATCATGGACAACCCGGACTCTAGATGATGTTACCATTTTTATGAACTTAGACTTGAACATTGGTTACTGGCAGGTGTCAATGGACCCAACTAACTCACACTGCCTTTGTAACATCCTCTGGATTATATCAGTTCATTATCATGCCTTTAGGGCTAAACAATGCACCCGCCACCTACCAAAGGCTGATGGAGATGGTACTGGGTCATTCAATGCTGCTAGGTCATTCCAAAGACCTTTGTTGTTCTTGTGCCCAGCTGACCGGCTGTATTAGGGCATCTGCATTCATCCGATCTGACTGTGTCATGTCTAAGAGGGCCCCAGAGAGACGCGGGCCTGACACTGCAGTTAAAGACCAGACGGATGTCCTCAGATGCTGCCGCTGGCGCGCACTCTGCCGCTACGGCCCATTGAGCAAGCAGCTGAAGGCAGGCCCGTGCGACCGGCCCCCGTGGCCTTGGTCACAGGCCTGTTTTTATGCGGCTGACTGGTCAGCAGTGAGAAGACGTCTGCTGTTTTCATATCACCAGAAAGTAAGACCCAGCTTCCAGGCCTAAAGTCCCAAACAGTCCAATGACAAGCCTGCATTACTGCTCCTGGTTTTTACCACCGTCACTACTGTAAGTCGCTTTGGATAAAAGCGTCCTCACACAAGGACAATAAAGTAATCTGATCAGAGACCCGGTACACACCCCTCCTACTGCTGAAAATGCAGCTGGATCCAAATGGTATTACAGCACATGCTGTTGAAATAAAATATCTTGGGATCATGTACGGTGTGGGCTTCACTCTGTTTTTTGAAGCCTTCGTCTCTGACTGGCACTCATATGAAACAGTATTTATGGACAGGACTTTTGTTTGTATTGCACATCTGTAGCTACAGTAAACCATCTGTGACAAGAGAAGATAGAAAACTTGGACACTGAATTAGTGCTAAGTCTAATCACATGGACGGTAAATGGAAAAAGGTTCGATCCAAAGAATGGTCTTGTTCTTGCTTGATGCTGACTCTTGGCTTGGCACTGTACAGTGTACAGTAAGTGGATGTGAAACATCTATCTGTCATTACTTTGTCAATACACGTCCATTAATACATTAAAATACTGTTGTCTAATCGAGCCCCTCTGATCCCGTATGCCAGATAACCATTTTAGTTTTTTGTCATCGAGTTTTGCATTTCTTTTCCAAAGACTTAATCTCTCTCAGCACTTTGATTTATTTGCATTTTTCAAGCTTCCCGTTTACAGTGCAACTCGAAATCCCAACGGACACATATTGACTCCCTCAGAAGCACAGCATGGTAAATCAACAAATGCCCTAAACATCGTGACAAAGTGCATTGTGGTTATAATTTATTAGCTTTATAAACATTACATTTTTCATTTGCTCATATGTCATTTAAAGAGTACATTTATATAACTGGGTGTTTATTGAAACCATACACGATATGCGCCTTGTTCAAAGACACATCACATGCATCCTACCAAAAGGTTGTACCATATATGCAGAAACTGTTTGGTCACAAGTCCATTTCCCCGACCCTTCTTCCACACGACTGAAAGGACAGCAGCTTTATAATAAATCTGTACATAGATTATGTACATGCAAAGGAGGATTGAAAGCAGTTGTTCCACAGAACTCTCACAGGAGAGAAGCATGTCGTTGTGACCCCATTGTCTTTGTGGCCAGTACAATTATGACAGGACAGCAGGGCTGTGCACAGTGTCCAGTGTTTACTCAAGCCAGTCCTCAGCCCAAAGGCCCCTGACATGGCGGCGTGACGCCGCTCTTAAAACTCTTCTCAAGGGATCGGCCGATGACTCCACAGCAAATCTTGTTTCCCCTATTGCCGACAAGGCACTTACTTTCACAGCATCTCTCGGAAGAAGTTAAGCATCTCCCTGTCTGCTGCTTTGGCAACGGTTGCCCCCAGCAACCTCCAGCCTGGTTCCCTGAGAGTCCGCAGTGCCTGGTTGCTCCATGCAGCTGCAGACGGGGAGACGATTGAGTGTACCCCGAGGCCCATGTACGGGGGGAGGGGTCAGGACATGGACCCTGACTACGGGACACATTCCGCAGGCTCAGACCGCAGGTTAGCTTACTGGGCCTGGCTGGGAGGCGAAAACCGCAGAGCTCCGCTGTCTTTATTTTCTTCTCATGTTTGCAAGAATCTGCACATGGCAGCATTCAACAAGAACATGTGCACACCTTCGCCTTATAAAGGAGCTGCCCTATATTTCATCACCTTGTTTATCACCTGCTTCAAGAAAATGTGATATACGATCAGCAACATATTATAAGTCAAAACATCAGGCTGGTATGCGTATCGATATAAATAACAACTGACTACTGTAACACATGGTTAAATGCTTTGATGCAAGTTATTTTAGTTTAGTCTCACTAAAACACAACATGCATAAAAACAAAACCCTACCTGTCTAACTGTCGCCTCTTTATAATCCAGAGAAATCCAGCAAGTTGTTTAGGGGAGAGAAAAAAGCTTTTAAAAGACCTTGTGCTGTTTGGATGGAGCTTCCTATAGTGACAGCAGGAGCCCTAGCAGCTGTACCATAAAGATCTCAACAGGAAAGGTAGTCTTGGCTCATGCTGTGCTGTCCTCCCCTGCATTGCGTGAAGTGAAGGGCAGAGATGAATTTAGTCCTGTGAAGTCTGACTGCAGCTCCTCTTTTAGTGGGACACACCCCACCCCCCTCCACCAGCAGGCCTGCATCATCTCCCAGCAATGCCTCTGACAGTGTGACATCACTGGGACTGGGGTGTCCTCCCCTCCCTCCCTCCCTCTCACCCCCTCTTTCTCTCTCTCCCTGCAAATCTGACAACTAACAGTACGCCCAAGACACTCGCACACACACACACGTGTACAAAAACGCACAATGACTTTACACATGAAGGGAAAAAAACATTAGTGTGTGCTGTCGTTTGGTACATGTAATGGAAACAGAAATGGGCTCCAAGGGTGGATGTTTTTCCAGCTGTCAGATGGAGAGCTGGTAAACAGAAATTAGCTGTGCCAAGCCTGGGACACCCACACCCTCCTCTGAACTGGGTGGAAAGAGGAATAGCGGAGTGGGCGAGACGGACAGGGAGAAAGAGGAGAGGGAACAATGGGAGAGAGAAGGGCTGAGAGGGGACGAGAGTGAAGAGGAGAGAAGAGAGGAGGGTAGACAGGAGCATGGGGAGGTAGTTGAATGGGAGAGAGGGCAGTGGATAAAGGAGACTGAGTGACCAATGCAGGTAGAATCACACACCCTTTTCAGAGGGCACAGGCAAGTTGAATAACCCGGAGGAGGCAGTGTTCAAACAAAACAAGGATTTTATTCAATGGAAGCTTGACAAAAACACAAAAGGGTGGGGTAATCGAGAAAACAAACACAGATAGTCCACAATCCTTATCTTTGTCTTAATGCGTAATCCAAGGTTGATATCCAATACAGTTCCTCAAAGTTCAATCCACAAAGCAATCCAACACATTTCTCAGCCATTTCATGCTCCTTGGGATGGCACACACCCTTCTCCTCAGCTCTGACCTAGGAAGGGCTGAGTGGCCCGTGTCCAATGGCCACAAGGAGAGCCACCATCTCCAGGTCCACTCAGGAAGTGTCCGGCCTGGATCAAACATCCGTATTCCCTCGCCACCATTCACCTCCTGCAAAAGCATCTGAAATCCGTTAGGGAATGGTGCAAGTTCCTCACCTCGTCTGCCACCATACGGCCACATGTGGGTACTAGCTCTGGGCTCCATGGACAAAACAATTACCCCTCGGATCCTGGGCTTCACCAGCTTTCCATGGCTCCGCCAGTGAACTTTGTGCCATTTTGGAATCTGTGATCATCTGCTAGGCCCCTTCTGCCCCATCCACTCCCCTTCGAGGTGGTCAGGCTCAGCAATCAGGGAAAACACACTCTTAAAAACACGGTTAGCTTTCTCCTTGTATTTCTTTTTCATATTGGTATCCCCTCTCCACAGACGCTTCCCACGGTCATTCCATCTAAACGTTAGTCTGTTCTGCCTCCTGTCTCTCTTCAGGGGAGAACCTCTAATCTCCATTCTTCTTCTCGGTCTTCTCAACTTTAGTGACAGAGATGGACTCACCACATCAGGAGATGATTGGGCGTTCAACCAGGCCTCCTCAGCCATAGTCAAGAGACCCTCCTCAATACTATGGTCCCACCACATACCGCTCCTCTAGTCTCCTTCCAAGGTCCCGCAGGCTGAGTGGAATTGAGGACCACCGACCCCACTCCAACTCCAACGTCTGGTCATCGCTTTCTGCCGGCTCCACTGGCTGCGAGATCTCCACCTGGATGCCAGAATCTTGTACAACGGGAACATGTTTTGCACACTCAAGTTCCGCACTCACCCCTTCTAGTCGATCTTGTAGATCCAGCAGAGTCTCTGTTTGTAATTTTAGGACTTCACAAAACGATTTCACTATAGCCTGGAGCTGGGCTTCTTTTTGGTCCAGCCTCTCCAGCTGCGCTCCCAGCTCCCGTCTTCCGTCCCTCTCCTGCTCCGCTCGGCTCTGGAAGTGCTCTGCCTCAGATGCATGGGCCTCCGCTGCTCTCCTCAGCTACCCCTCCTTCTGAGCAAACCTAGTCTGCACATCCACCAACATCCTGACATACTGCTCTTTTGGCCTTGTCCTGGGACTTCTGGATGTCCAGACACTGCAGATGCTCTTCCTCAAACGTCTTTGTTAGATTTATCACCTGCTCCTCCAGCTCCAGTCTGTGGGCCTCCACACGCCTCACCTCATTTCCAAGAGATGTATTAGTGTTCTCCAGCTCCGCAGCCATGTTCCCAATCTCCCTCAGGTAGCTGTGGTGCTCATCCTGTAATCTCCTCATAGCCACCAGGTGGCACTCCTCCGAGGTCCCCAACTCAATCTTTTTCCTGACTAGATCAGTCTGGGCATTCTTGTACTCCTTCTGTAGCTCCTGGTTTTCCTGCTGTAGATGCTGAATTGCTACCTCGCCACGCTGCTCCTGCGCCTCCAGCACTGAGAGCACCTCCTCTAGCTCCCCAAGTTGCCTTGCTTGTTCTTTTTATTTGGTCAACATTTCCTTCCGCAAGAGCTCATTTTCAATTTCCTTTTTCTTTACCAATCCTTGCATGTCCGTCAACTCAAGACGTAACTTGCAACGCTCTGCCTGGTGTTTTACAATTTCTTCCATTCTCTCAGCATGCTCAATAGCTTTTGTATCTTCTGCTTTCCTCACCCGTTCCTCACTCAAGAGGCCACCTAACTCCTGGTCCAGGCCCTGGTGATCTCTCGTCTGGACTACTGCAATTCCTTGCTGGCAGGCCTACCGGCCTGAGCCATCAAGCCACTGCAACTAGTCCAGAATGCTGCCGCACGTCTAGTGTTCAATCAACCCAAGTTCACGCATGTGACCCCTCTACTCTCCTCTCTGCACTGGCTCCCCATCGCAGCACGCATCAGATTCAAATCACTGGTATTAGCTTATCAAGCGGCTAGAGGAACTGCTCCCCCTTACCTCCAGACACTCCTCACACCCTACACCCCAGCCAGACCCCTCCGCTCCGACTCCTCTGGCAAACTCAGTCACTCGGTCAGGACCGCAGAATCTTCCACTACCACTGAATTCTGTACATATAGCCAATTGTCATCACCACTTTTTGTATATGTATACTCCTAAAAAAAATATATTATATATATATATATATATATACACAAACCTTTTCCTTCCCAGTGTTACAGGTATGGTATGCAGCCCGCCAACAACGATGTCTATCGCTGTATTACTGCACTGATCTCTTGCGCAAACAATGATTGTTCTTACTATGTATTAATGCACATCTTGTAAGTTGCTCTGGATAAGAGCGTCTGCTAAATGCTTAAAAATGTAAACGCAATGCTTGAATTAGCCTTTTGGACAGAATTTTGATGTTTGAACTCAGCATCTTTACTTCTGCCTCACTCTCCTTGACTGTAAGAACTGAAGAACATGATCACGCTCCACAGTCAACTCCCTGATGTCCCTCTGGGACTTCTCCTCACTGGACTGCGCATGCTGCAGTTCATCCCTCAGATGTTGCACCTCCTGGAGTGTCACTCTCCATCGGTCCTCAACAATGGACGCCTGTCTCTGGTTCTTCACCAGGTCTTCCTTCTGGCCATCACAACATGTCTGTAGGTTTCGCATTTCTTCCTTTTGGCCCTTTATCAAAGCCTGTGCCTCACCCAAATCTGCCTCCAAACCTTCTCAGCCATTTTGGATTCACTCCTATGCTGCGGTGGTGGCCTATTTGGGTTCTTCTTGCACTTTTCCTTAGGGGGCACAACAGGGTAGGAGTGGCCACTTTTATTTTTGACTTTTTCCTCCCATCTAAGTTGTCCCTTCCTGTAACACTCACTGGGTTAATGACCATATCCCAGGCAGCATAGGCATTGATGGGTTCCACTTTGTGCCAGCTGGACCTGCTCCTTGTCTCAAGCCTTCTGATGCATCATCCTCATGACTTCGGACATGGCAGCCAGACTCGTCATCAGGAAAAGAGGGCACCCTTCCAGTGTCCGTCTTTGGGTGTGCTCTAGCAACCTCAGGAAATATAGAATCTCCTCTTGTTGATCTAGAGACAAGTGTTTCTTCCGCTCTTTCTTTAGACAGGAGAACATTTTGGAATCTGACATCCACTCCAGGTCCAAAAGCTAAAAAAATTTTGGTTGTTGCACTACCTCCTCTTGCCTGCATTCGCCACCATATTGTAGTGTCCCTTGGGGTGGGGGACACTCAAGGACCTTTTCAGAGGGCATAGGCAAGTTGAATAACCCAGAGGAGGCAGTATTCAAACAAAATGAGGATTATGAAATCAAACAGTCCAAGTCGATACACAAAACGGGGTCCTGAAAATAATCCAAGTTTAATCCAAAAAGCAATCCAACACCATTCTGTCCAAACCTCTGTCCAAACCTCTGTCCAAACCACTCTCCACTCTCCACTCTCCACTCTCCACTCTCCACTCTCCACTCTCCACTCTCCACTCTCCACTCTCCACTCTCATTTATAAAGCTCCAAATTGACATCAGCTGCCCGTAGTCCTCGTTGCTTCACTTGTTTCAGGTGTGGGACTGCAGGCTGCTGGGAACTGTAGTCCTTCTTCCTCCAGTGGCTCCCAAGAATTAAATGGGCATGCAGCCATTTCCTTGGACTGTCCCTTGAGATGCCACAGTGCACAGAATAGTCCGGCTCAGCACAAAACAGAAAACAAGCCTTAACATTGCTTCATTAGCACAGGGCCTCCAATGGCACCATGAACACTGCTAAGAGTAAAATAATATAAGAGTATATAAGAGTATATAATAATAATATATAAGAGTATATAATAATATAAGAATATAAGAGTGAAATAAATGTGGGTTATTTCATATGTGCTGTGACGTAGAAGCCATGCAAGGCTGGCACATGATTTATGCACACAGGGGGAGAGAGACCTGGTTTACCCTGTTTGTCGCTCTTGCTAAAACTTTCTGCACAAGTAGCCATGTCCTGTCCAATGCCTACCAGACAGAGGTTTCCCTCTGAATAACTGCATAGCATAAGATGATGTTTAATCCAACTGTGCACTTTGATCCTACCAGCAGCACACACTACATGTATTCTCCAAGGATGAATGGATGGGACACGGAACATAAAAAAATAAAAATGTAAAAAAAGTTTTACATAAAACTTTGCATTTCTGTTTGATAAGGAGGTGAAACAAGGATACTTTCTTCCTACAGCTAAATATAAAGCTTCTATCTCCATTTTTGCCATTTATGAGTGTCATACATGAATATAAAGCTTGTATCATTAGTTATGTACTGTCAATGTCCCACGGCTCTGTGACTAAGAGTTTTTTCAAAACAGCATGCAACTAAAACTTGCAAGTCTACTGCAATGTGATAATACATTTTTTTCCGCATTTCCTGAAAATGTAGCTTTTGGAGGTACAAGATTTTTTTTCTTCTAATGAAACTGATGATAGATCACAATTTTATTTCCATTTCGTAGCCAGCTTTATCTTTATTTGTTGATTCAATGTAACTACCCATCACATCAGAGGCAAATAACAGGACAGGAAGTCAGACGCATAGCATGAACACTATTCCATTGAACACATGTTCCCCAATGTCCTCCTCATTGCCAAAACAGGGCATGTATGGAGTCTATGTAATGACTCAGAGTGGAAAGCTTCTTGTTGCGATGACTAATGGTCATTTCTGGTAAAGCCCTTCAGAGAAGGACCAGACAGCTCAGCAAACGGAGACTAAAAATGGGAACTACAAAACTACTAAGTGACCTACGAAAGGTACTTCAGGTCGAGTTCTTTCAGCAGAATAGAGGGGAAAAGGATGAGATTAGTTAAAGGTAGATTTTGCACTCGCATCAGGAAATATATATTTTTTTACATAGAGTTGTCAATGCGCAGGATATATTGCCAGGTCTAGTATTTGAAGCAGAGACCAGGCTTGAATAAATATGAGATACTCTCTGGTCAAATGACGAGCCTAGATGGGCTGAACGGCTTGTTCTTGTTTTCAAACATTATCATATTTTTAAGGGTGATTCACAGAATCAGGGATTTCCAGCTGTAAAGTACATACAGTCTGGGGATCAGTGCTTCTCGTGCCCATACTGTCTGGAATGGGTGGGTCTCTGGTTGTTTCATGGTGACCTATTCCCCACTTTGTGGCCTTAAGTTACCCACTGGAAAGGGCTTGGGTTGCCTCGTTAGGTTCTGCTGCCCCAGGGATAATCCTGCCCCATTGAAATGCTGAGAAGCAAGCAATGTTCATACGCAGCTGACATGCCAAAGTCAGGGCAAGACATGTGAGGAACATCTGAGAAGTGCATACCCACTCGACACAACATTCTGTCAACGTCCCCGCAACGCTGGTTTAACGTGACGATGCCGTAGCAATGCGAAAGCAGTGCAGAGGGAACAGTATGTGCTCTCCGGGCGAGGGCTTCTACTCGTCCAACCGCCGCAAAGCTCAGCCGCGATCTCCAGTTCCCGTATGGCCGCCTTTGACCTGCCGTGACAGCAAGGGGCGCAGCGTTTGAAACTGCTACTCTGAACACATTTCATTCGGCGCTCACAGGTGTCCGGGCCCTTCCGGGTCCGGAACCCCCAGAATGACACTGCAGGAAACGCTGTGGGCCTCACAGGAAGAGGAACACATGGAGCACAGCTCTGTGACAAACAGGAAAAATGGTGTGTTCTCTAAACCAATATTTAAGGAATCAATATTCTGCAACACATTGGGAAAGTGAGACCATCAACCCCAACGCCCCCCCACCTGAAAAACTAAGAGAGATCACATATGAAACATTAACTTCACAAACAGAGTGACTCAAAGTAAGAGCACTCAACAGGGCTACAAGCAGTCAGTGACCGCCCGGAAGAGAAGACTGAGCTCAAACCATTACACAGACAATGTCCTTATATAAATCCAGACGGAAATAGGTTCTCTATTAATAAAAAGCACGTTTAGTGCTTTAGTTTTAACAGATATGCTCCCTCTTTTTTAAACCTGGAAACAGCAGGTGGTATGCCAATGGCTTTCTCTATAAATAACACAAATATGGCAGACGGGGTTAGAGTGCTCGCGGAAGCTAACCTCGATGAAAATAACGGTATTGTGCAAAACGTCACATGGGTGAGTCATCACTGAGCTCACAGGAGTGTGTGATTAGCCAGAGCCGTGCTCGTCCACTAAATCAAACTGATATCATTACCGCCGTATCGTGTTGCTAATCGCCACAGCTCTCACAGGCAACGCTTCACAGCTTTGCAAAGGCTCTAAGATGCGAGCGCTCCAAGCGCGTTAGCGTGTCCCCGATGCGGCAGACAAGGAGCTGCCGTGGGATCGGCAGGGAAGCCGCGTGTCCTTTGGCCCGAAATAGGCCCGCATTCTGTGACCAGGAATCTCTCAGGAGTGACAGATAAATAGGGTTTAGGTATCTGACCTTTGACACTCTCTTCCTGTGAGCAACAGCACCAGAGCACGCACGCCCCGAACACAGCCACCCTCCCACAAGCCCGAGTAGCGCCTCTCCATAAATTCCCTCTGATAACGCACACCAGCTACCTCGTTATCCAGTCACTGAGCTTCATGACGTGACGGGGGAGGATGCGAGAGATAGGAACACCCGCTCGGCCTAAATTTCGAAAGCTCCGAATTAGCGGCAGATATCTACAGATGTCTAGTATAGATTAAAGACATCCAGCTTGAGAATTGTCAAGCTACATACGATAGCCTTGTTTTGTACTGAATTTAAGTTTCAAAAAAAGTCAGTCAGTATTTCAGGTGTTTAATATGTTGTATGGCAAAATGGAAAAAAAGAGAATGCCCATGTTAAATACAGATTTTTGTAAAAAATGTCAGATAGAGACCTATAATTCGAAGCTCTCCATTTCGTGCCCCTGGCCCAAAGCCTCCTGATTGGGATTGGTATGGAAAAAACCATCTCTCGTGGCCGGTAAGGTGACAGGCCTCTTGCACATTCTGATCCTAAGTGGCTCAAACCACCGGCACTATCATAATAATTTATTGCGATCGGACATGAATTACTGCATAACAGAATGGACCCTTTCTCCTTCAGGTGCTGGACTGCAAACGGTAGCAGAGACAAATAACCGGTGGATGCGAAAAGACATGAATGCCTCTCTCTGAGAGGATGGATGCAGACAAATTGCGGTTTAAGGCCCTGGGAACATCGCACCTTAGCTAAGTTGGGCCTGATATCTGTGTAGAAAAGCACTTCAGTCAAGCTGAATGCGGCTGTTGTGCAAATGCACTCCCACAAACACTCAAGTGCACTTGCCCATTGTGAGATAATTGGAGCATTTAAAATAATGCACATTAAATATGCATTAAAGATGCTTGGAGTGCTAAATCGCACAGAGGACAAAAATGGACGATGGCCGTGGGAACTTTCGAAAGTAAACGAACGATACCATCGAATGGATCGAAATATCAAACGGAAGCTAAACGAATGTTCGTGCCCTACGCATGAGGGTAATGCAAGGCTAAAAGTCTCGACGTTGAGGTGCCTCAGATGCAAATCGCAGCACACGAGAGCGGAAGGCAATTCCTGTTTGTAACAACCATGACGCGCCTGGATTCACCTCCGCCTCTCTTTGCCAGAATCCATGACTGCGACGATGTAACTGAAGCACGGTTGTTTTCTCGCGACGTAAACGCCTAGATCGCACGACCCGCACTCGCGCACACACATTGCACAGGAGGACGTGGCCTCTGCTCTCCTCCAATTAAACAGCCTTCTGCGCTAAAGGCCCGTGTGCGTGATTCACGAACAGTCCAGACTCAATGACAGGTCGTCATACTATCAAACGCTGACTACATAACCTCAGAAGTGTACAAACAGGATGTGATACGGAGCTAAAAACGCACGCTTGTGATGGAGTTTCACCTGGGACTCCTTATGCTGCGACTCAAAGGAAAAACAGAAGCCATGTGTCCTCTGTAAGGCCCCGGGGGTCCATGTACACACAGCTGTATGTACGCACGCAATGAATCAATTGAGTAGATTTGGGGCAACCTTTCATTATAGGTGACATAATGTCTGAGAAAAAGCGATCAGGCCCCATGCGCCGTGCCGGGAGCAGGCCGGTCCGACCGAAGCCGCGCCTTGATGTGTGCGAGACGGCTGGCTGCGGTCAGGAGCGGGCCCAGGAAAGCCAAGCGGCCTGCAATTCCTGACGTGCCGCAAAACCAGAGCGGGGCCGCGATACAGAGGCCAACCTTCCACATCGCGTCCTGGCCAAAACTGGAGAGGCCCGAGAAAAGAATCGTGCTTCAATTATGTCGTCGCATTTTATTATTGTTTTTTTCCCCAAAAATGTTGTTCTGAGAAAGCTAAAATAGGCCAATGAAGTCGGTCTCAATTTTTTAAATAAACAAATTAGAAGGCCCCTTCTCGATACGGGAAATCGTATCGAGATCGTCTGATTCTCTCCTGCGTGGGGACGTCCGGGGTTCATGTGGTTCCACTGCCCGTGAAATGAGAGTCATTGCACGCTTCTGTAATATAATGTTGGAGCCGTTTTTTTTTGTTTTTTTGTCTACCCAATCCCTATTATTATATTCTAATGCATGTTCATTTATGCAAACATAATGCCAGGAAATGACTGGCTCATTATCGTAGCCACCTCATGTGTAAAAGGGCAGCAATTAAAAGGGGAGTTTGCAGCCCCCGATCAATTGTGCTTGCGACCGGAGAGCGGAGGCTTGGCTGGGGTTGTTAATGGGCCACTCTAAAAGTGTCCAGGACAGATCATGTATAGTCTGTGGACCAGGATTCTCCATTGTCTCGATATGGGAAAAATGCTCCTCTCGCTCAGATAGACTCTCTTTGTTTTCTTTCTTGTGTCATATTCAGTATCGGTCGAGTCTTCGTGACGAAGGTGATTTAGAGAAACAAGTTGTGTTTGAGCTCTACGCGCTCGAAGCGAGGGGGAAGGGCACTATTTATTGTCTGTCCTCTGCGTGTGTGTGTGACCCGAACGTGAACGCGCGGCTAAGTCCCGAGCCGAACGCACTGTAACACGTCCCCTGGCGCTGGTCTGTTACCGCAGCATAAAGCGCCGGCGGCTCAAAGCCTCCTGTTCCCTCGCGGCGCGGATCCGTCTCATATACATCAGCGCTGCGGCCATCTGCTGCAGGTCAGCGGCAGCTATTTAGGGGGAATAGCTGACCCGTGCAGGGGTTCGGAGGTCCGCGGGAATGTGAGGAAATGAGTCAAACGTGACTTATGAAGACCGGCAGCCGGGGGCCAAGCGAAGGGGGCGGCCTGCCCGTTCCCAGGAGTAGTTAAGGCCGAAGACAAACACTGTTACCCTTTCAGCCTGACAGCTGAGAAAAGCCACGGGGGCAGCAGCTGGGGGGCAGGCTGTGGGGTTGGGGTCAGCCGCCGTCACCCCCTTTCCCCAAGGACAAATCTTGGGCGTCCTGCAAGCACCCCCGTCCCCTTCCGTCATCCCCGTCTCCTCAGCCGCCAGGAACCCCCCCCATGGCTGGAAAGGGTCGGCCCAATCTCCTGTCCTTACCGTACGAGGTGACTCCCGCATCGCCGCTGCAGTTCACGCATTTGCTGCGAGGCTGTCTTTTCCTTTGTTCTGAACGGCGGAGCGTGACGAAGAAGCTCACTGCATTGCGCAACTCTTTCTGCCCGTGTCTTGAGTCGAAGCGGTGAAATCTCTTGTACCCCTCGCGCGGTCGTAAGGCGTTAATGTCCGTCCTCTTCCGGCGGGGTCAGACGTGATTCAGTGCTGTCTGGAACAGACGGGGCTGTTTGGTGTGAAATCTCCCCCGATGTCGCTGAGACCTGATATTCGTCGGCCTTCTGGGTTTCACATAAACATGGACGGGGCTTATCTTCAACCTCGATGAACTGGAAAATCACCTGCGGTGTCCTGAACTGCAGGTGAACCAATCTCTCCAATTTCGAACCCCGTCGCCTGCACTTGGAAGAGGCGGAACCCACAGCTAACCAGGGGTACAGTTGGCGTGGATACTGTGACAAATTTAAAAAAAACTAAAAACGTTTGGAAGCCTGCCACGAGTTTCTCACTTAATAAATAGAATGATGACCTTCAACGTCCGCGAGAAACAAGGGGAAATCGCTTCTTTCCTATGAAAAAAATAGCCTGAAAACACGGCCCCTCTCCTCTCCTCTCCTCTCCTCTCCTCACCGCGGAGCGTGATGACAGCGCGGGGCCAGCCGCCCGGCGTGTCAAACAACCCGTCTGCAGTGCGCCACGCACGGCGGCCTTTCAGATCGCGCTGCCACCCTCCCAGTGACAAAAGGCAGACGTGGAAGCGTATCAAGTCACCGAATTCATAGGCCTGACACAACCACTTCTTCCCTGAAGGGTTCACGGTGCCTGCTCGGAGATGAAACAGGGCTCATTGGCTCGAGGCAGGCAGCCGGGGGCAGCTCCGGACATAAATGGCGGAAGCGAAACCCCCAAGGCACGTAACTCTGTGGCCGGTCGAGGATCTGGGGCAGCACAACCTCCAGGCGCTGCCCGACATCCTGTCACAGGAGGGTCTAATCGCAGCCGGCGTGACACAATTCCTTCACGTAGTAGCCGGCACTTTCGCGCAATTATCCACACATTCACAGCTGTACGGGCCAGTCGTCCATACAGCTCGGGGCCCCCAAATGCTAATCATCCACCGTTTACTGTGAACCAGACGCTAGAGGCTTTCACCAAGGCAGGACACAGAGATGGCTTGAGTATTTTCAGTCAGTGCAAATATTTACAAAGGTGCGGTTTGGCCTATTATTCCACCGAGCTGTTACCGAGCAGGAATAATGAGTCGATGATGAGGTAATTATATGCCCAAAACAGTACAGCCTTGGAAAGAGAAAAATCGCAAAAAGCACAACACAGCAGTGTTCAGTTCTGCACCTGGGAGCAGGGTTGCTCTCTTGCTTGTTACTAAACTTTTCCTAAACAGCATACAAATCTGACATTTTGCCAAACACATATGGATGTTAAAAAAAACTACCATCATTAAGCAAGCAATTTTGGCAAGAAACAAAATTGCTTTCAAGAAGTTACCGAACAGCAGCATTCAAAGCTGTGGTAAAGCAGTTGGCTTTTTAAAGAAAAGTTTCGATGAACACCATTACCAACATTTTCCACACATTATACGCGTTAAACATATTTCAGGCAGCATGTTGCCAAGTCCTTCAGTTTTACAAAATTCACACAAGTGTATGCACTATGTACCGTTTGACATTTTCATAGATGGATAACATTATTCTCATTCTACAATCTCGCCATAAATGCATAACAAGGTACGACAACCGGCTTCTTCAGTGATAACTAAAGCTAGTCACAATTTACTAGAAGTTTGAACAACTCTGAGCATACTTACGGAGAGACGGCCGAACGAGAGTCACACAAAGCTGCTCTCACAATATGCACAGAGATCATTTATGCCAGAGCGAGGGGCGAACGAGAGGGAAGAGTTCGCCATAGTAACTGCACTCTGAGTTCTATTTTCACAAGCTGGCATGTTAGTCACGCAAGACGATCCTGAAGGCAGTCGTAGAAAGAACAGCAACAAAAAGTGTGCCCCTCGTAAAAAAGCCCAGCTCGCATCAACAACTCCTGTGCAACATCCCCCCCCCCCCTTCCCAAGTCATCTGACGTTTAGTGACATCTCCCAGCGCTGTCGTGCTCACATCTCTCCTACGCGCGTGCTCCTGACAGAGCGTCACCCCCCCCTCCCTCCCTCCCTCCGGCTCCTCAGAATGACATTAATAAGCTCACCAGCCCAAACAGCCCGTCTCGATCCGTCGCGGGCTCGCAGTCGTTCAGTGCGCTGTGTCGCTCTGGTGAACAGAGAGGCTTTACAGTGCGGGGAGGCTGTCAGAGGAATCGGTGCGTCGCTCCCTCTTTCCTAATCCCCTCTCCCTGCCACCGCACATTTCGCTCCCAACTATTCCAGAAATGCCGCGGGCCGTGCCGTGGCCAAATATGGCAAGAGCAACAGTAAACAAGGGCCCTCGGCTAGACTGTCACCACGGGGCTCCCGGCGTTGCGCTTTCCTCGCTCGCACACCGCTTGAAGTGTCCCTCGGGAGACGCGACCTTCATTCTTAATCCCTTCAGTGGTGGTAATTGTCCCTCTTTGTCTCCCGGCTTTTGATGGACTTTCTGTTTCGCCTTACTTCCCAGAGGAGCATGTGCATCGGCTCCATCTCAACTGGCCTACATATGAATATCGATAAATTACACTTCATTTCACGGTACCGATTCTGCCATTTATTTTAGCGGAGTTCATTTATTTTGACGATTTTGACTATTTGTCGAAACAATAAGTTGGAACAACTTTGACAAATAAATTTGACCCGGCACACTGGGAGCATTGGTGTATTGTTATTATTATTATTATTATTAACATGTATTGTTCCGCTGCATCGCAAGGAAGACATGTCACAATGTCCTATGAAGAGAGAGAGAGAAAGAGAGCAAAAGACAGAGAGAGAGAAGACCAGACATGTAGGGGTCTAACCTTGGGATCAGCAGCTGTTGAACTATTAGGCTATAACTGGAGCAATGGCTTTGGAAGCACAGATAAGGTGTGTCACACCCACACCTGTGATGAGTGCCAATCACAGGTTGCAACTGTCAATACAGGCACCTGAGACATTCCTCCGCTTCGACTGGAAGTGTGGACATTTTATTTGTGTCACGTGTTAGTAATTCTCAAACATGTTTTTTTTAAGGCTAATTACCTTATTGACTAAGTACAAACCCCAATTATTATTTTGACAATAATTAAAACAAATATCAACCAAATATACTATTATGACAAATGTGTTATGGTGGCTTAGGCACACAATATTCTCTCATGTACATATGTAAGTTTGGATACAGTGGCTTATAGAGTAATTCAAATGATGAGATAGAGACAGTAGCTCAAAATTGCACTATTATCGGAATATTGTGGTCTTGAGAAAACAACTTTGGTAGTGTTGAAATCCTGAGTTACGGGAAACTGCCAAAATAGGAAACAATTGAGTACATGAGGGATAAAGGTATATTGAAAGCAGGTGCTTCCACACAGGTGTGGTTTCTGAGTGAATTAAGCAATTAACATCCCATCATGCTTAGGGTCATATATAAAAATGCTGGGCAGGCCCAGTGGCCCATTATTTTGGCTACCATGGCCAGAAGAAGAGATCGCAGCAACTTTGAAAGAGGGGACATTGTTGGGGCACGTTCAGGAGCTTCAGTGATGAAGACTGCTCAACTTACTTATGTGTCATAAGGGGCAACTGTGATCGAAAGCACACACTCCTCAACTGTGATGTCCATGCATTGGTTTGTGATGCAAGGCAAAACAGCAACTCTGAATGAGCTGACTGCAAATATCACCCTAGGGTGTGAGCAGGCAGTTTAATCAAGAACAGTCTATCAAGAACTTCACAGAGAGGGATACTATGGTTAGATTGCAGCTCTATCAAGACACTTTATATTGGTGTTTCCTTTATTTTGGCAGTTACCTGCATGCCTCCTATTATCTCAAGATGGGGAACACAAACATATTACTTTAGAATGGCCTCTAAGAGCCACCATAGTTTTCCAAGCTGTGAACTGGTACCATATGAAGGTTTGGAATAACTGAACCAGAAGACGACAGAGAAATGCTTGAAATAATATAAAGTGATGGTTCTTGAAATAATATATGGAAAATGAGCTTTTAAGTTTCTAGCAACCTGAATACTATTGTCCCGTTTTTCCTGTAAGCGTCAAGTTGTTCTGTCAAAGTGTTCTCAGCCCATCCGGTAAGGTGCTCTTTAATGGACGAGAAGTCCCTGTTAACCTCGGAAACTCAAGAAACACTTTCCTTTGTGTTAAAACGTGCAAGTGTTTTTTAAGGGTATGAACATTTGTTTATGGATATTGATGCTTATTATAATTATATATGGAAGGACGGTGGTTACAAGCCTGCAATGTATTGAATATTTTCAGCAGCAGTCAACTCTGTATATTTAGCAAAGACTGTATAGTTGCAGGTATTTATGATTCATATCATAAATCAGTTTATTTAATAACAATGATTGATGTGAGCAGGGAAACCTGTAAAACGCAACACCGGCTATTTATACACTTTCGGTCATTATCTAGCATGCGCTTATCACGTCATTTATTTCCAAACACGTTCAAAGATGTCTAGCTAATCCCCAGAGGTTCCCTAGATTGACCTTTGCCTCCCCTTTTAACCCTGGCCTGAATGACCGGCGTGATCAAAGTGACATGGCAGGAGGCTGGGGCCGAGTATTACTTACAGACGAACCGAAGATCGAGAGAAACCTTGAGCTAGGCTGTCTCCATCTCAGCAATTCCAAATCAAGCCCACGCTCGAAGAAATTCCCCTCCCACATCCGAAAACGCACAAACAGCCCCCATTCTCCGCGCGGCTCCAATTAAAATGGCTGCGCGATCGCAATGCGGCTCTTTGCTTTAATCCGCGCAGTTTAAAGACCACAGTTAAGATAATGAATCGTTCATTTTGTGCTGACGGGCGCACCGGTCGCGCACATTTAATTACACGGAATTGCAAACACCAGTGTTTCCTGGGGCCTGTTTACTGTGCAATTATCACGATTGTTTTCCAAAAAGGTTTATTTTAAACTCTCCGCCCTGCAGTGTCGCTACGTCGAAAACAAGGGGTCTGCGCGCCGGAATCAATTCAAGAGCCCCTGCTTCTAAATGAGGCTGTTTGTTGGCGGCCGATACGGGTCTGAATTCATGTGCAAATGCACCCTTTCAGCACAGAGGCGCTGGGTGGCGCGGGCCAGTGTGCCCTTACGGTATCCGGTGTCCAGTCGCGTCGGCGCGCTCGATGCGGACTATGACACACTGGAGGGCTTTTGCTCCCAGTTGCCGGGGAGAGAGTGGGGTCCCCTGGCTCCCTGACCCCGGGGCCCGGGCTGAGATCACTGGAGACGGGAGGATCGGCTTACACCGTGGGGGACTGCCAGCAGGGACGCTGACGCCCACCTATTTCGAACGGTGCTATTTAAAGGCGTGATTGGCAGGCAGACGGGACACTTAACGGCAGGTTCCCTCAAACAGCTGGGAGCGGGGAGAGGAAGTCACAGAGGGGGTGGGAGGAGTCAAGTCCCATGTATCCACGGGCCCTAATATTCCACCTCCTCACCTCGAGGAGCAGGTGTCACAGCTACTGTGTGAGAGTTACCTTAGGCAAGAGGACAAAATCACATTGACATCCCAAATCCTACAATACATTTTAGCCATCTTAAACTGCATGTTTTAGAGGACAGCGGCGGGAATGTAGAATCTGAGCAGATCGAGGTGCGATTCTGGCCAATCGTCTTCGATTAACGGTCACCTCACAAAACGATATTCTCGCACGCGCCCCGACCACATCGACGATGCTATCGTAACGATGGCGCGGGGGTTTATCTGCGGCAAGGAGGTTGTTTATATCAACACAGACAAACCTGCACGTAAATCAGTCCAGAGGGTTTTTGCGTAACACAAACTCGATCGCAGAGTGACCATCGTGCCCGAACAGGAATTTTGAGCAGGAATGCCTGCAGCGAAGGCTGAGGAATGTGACAGGACTCTAAAGTGCTAAAGAGCCAGAGGGAGAGCGGAGGAAGAGGACAGAATGTCGGGCGGTACCGGGAGCTGCGGTCCGAGATTCTCAGGGGACGTCGTGCGGTGGGAAGTGTTTACTGTTCAGGGCGCACAGATGTTGACGGTTCCGGAGACGGGAACGGTGCGGACCGGCTCACGGGCGGAGCCCCCGCGGCGGTGTTTACGTGCGGTGCCCCAATTCTGCCCGGAGACACTGAAACACTTTGTCCCGAGGACACATCGGGTTTCACTCGAGCGCGCCCGGGAGATAAACATTCACTCCTCCGTCGCGCACGGCGGCTCCCTGCGCTCCCACGCCCGTTGTCTCCCAATAAAACGGCGTCCAGGAACGCGGCCAACCCGCTATCTTTAGAGTCCCTCGGATGACCCGCTCGCATTCGCCACAGCCCAAAACCAGTATCTTTTACCCGCTTATTATCTCAGCTAGTGTTTTGTTCTGGACGGAGTGCGCACGTATGCAGTCGAGGGATTTTTTGCCTTGCCATGGGAGCATACAGTACCTCAAATTTAAATCCGCTCCATCTAGTAACCTTAGAAACAATGACATTGAAACAAATTTCCTGCCGGAAATCTAGGGAATGAGAAAATAACGCAACGATGCAATATTCTACACAGCACCGCATTTAAAAAAAAGTGAATGTGATAAGTTGGCTAGAGGAGAACGGCGATGACCTTATTACAGATAATTCGGCATCGCTGCCTTTTAATATTAATGCTAATGTCCCTGAACTGTGTCAGTTATTACACTGTTCGTTTCAGTGGCGAATACCGGGCTGGGAAGAAGGGACCCATTCACTAATGAGAACAATACAAACAGTTGGGTGATGGTTGAGAAACAGTAGAGGGTGTGGGAGTCTTGAAGACTCTATTAGCAACCCAAGCATGTGGAAACATCCAATTAATCAGAAAACCTCTGACAAGTACTCTCTCTCCTCCCCAAGCTTACTGGCTTAAGCTGTGGGACTCACCACCCCATGTTCACAGAACATCATCTCAAAAAAGCCATCAGTCACTACCCCAAAGTAGGAACTTTGTGTTCCTAAACACATTATTCTAAACATGTTATCATAAACATGTTTATTGATAACATGCTCAAAAGCAACGGATACTCCGGCTTTGTGCTCAGTTATTTTTTTTTATTCCGACCTCCCAAAGTTCCCAAAACAGTCGACTGCAGTAAAAGACAAATATTTAGATGTCTAAAGGTATTTCAGTATTTTATGTGTCTATAAAAAGACAAATTCCTCTAACCAAAAGAGGTGAGAATCCATCAGGGGTCACAGGTCAATGAAACGCCGCAGATGACTTGCATGTTTAGGGTGTTTGATGAGACAACGCTCCTGGAAGGTCTCTCTGAACTGCCTTTGACCCCTCCGGTGCGCGGGGGTTTGAGCGGAGTGTGAACACAGCTTCCCAAACTTCATTAGACCTCTGACTGAATCGGTCCCTCTCACACACCCCTGACACCATTCAGCGGCGGCACGTTGCAGCTTATTACCACGGACATAAACAGCTCGGGCTGCGTGAGGCTGGCCTGCGGTGTGCCGCATCTCGCTCTGTGCGCAGGGTGCGCCAGATAAAGAGACTCCTGTCTCGGACGCTCAGATGTTAGTCGTTATTAGGGGCAGATGAGTGAGCCTCTGTGTGGAGCTCGCGGATAGCCGGAGCGATGGGCGCGCTCCGGGGGTGGTCCAGATCAGATGGAACGTGCGGCTCTCGGAATTACAACACCACCTGGAGTCAGCCTGGGGGGTCTCTGGGAAAAGTGCAGGCTGCCACTTCTCCTGGCGTCCACCTGTCACTGTGTGTGTGCGGGTGCATGTGTGTGTGTGTGTGTGTGTGTGTGTGTGTGCATGTGGATTTTGTGTGTGTGTGTGTGTGTGTGTGTGTTTGTGTGTGACCGTGTGTGCATGTGGATGTGTGTGTGTGTGTGTGCTGGCACATGTGTGTGCGATTGTGTGTGTGAGATTGGGTGTGCATGTGGATGTGTGTGCGCACGGGCACATGTGTGTGTGTGATGGTGTGTGTCTTTGTGAGTGAGAGAGAGAGAGTGAGAAAGCGTGTGGGAGTGGACACCCTTGTCTCTGTTATGGCTCTTTCCAACGGACTCGTTTGCATGTGCTTTGCCGATGCCCTGAGGAATCTGCTGATCACAGCACCCGCATGTTAATACGTGATGTGTGACCGCCTTAGCCATATCATGAGCCGATTGTGTAGTATACGCCGTTGTTCTCAGTAGAAACGCAAGGCAACATCGTAAATAACGATCAATGTTGGATTATTACTAAAGCAGCGGTCTGCTGTATATTTAGCAATTTAGTTCAATTGAATACGATAGTAGTTCAGAAGTCCTCCACCGTATCTTCAGAGACTTACTCAAGACTCATTCAAAGCTATAGTAGCTCAAATCTCTTGCCATTAACCCAGGACCCCAAACACTTTACAACACACACACACACACACATGCAAACAGCTCCAGCTGTCATCCCAAAATGAAGCATTGCCTCCCGGAATAAACACAGCGAGTGAGAACTCACCCTCGGCAGTGTCCTCACAGCGCTGGTTAAAGTTCTCGTAGGAGTCCCAGCGGATGAGCGGGTCCTGGGTATTGTAGTCAACCGAGATGCTGGGGCCTTTCTCCAGGTGGTCCATTCCTGGGAAAGCACACACAGACGCACTCAGCTGGCTCAAAGTGGAGTGCTCCAACGCTGCCCATCCACAGCCAGTCAGTCCAGACAGCCAGAGCCTGGGCGGGCTGGGAGACATGCAATCTCAATGAAGCGCTTCAACCACTGCCTGACCCTGATCTGGGTTAGGTGTTCGTCTGGGTCAGGAGACATTCACTGCGGAAGGGCTCCCAGCTGGAGACCACAAGGTGCTTACCTTGGATTTTCTCTGGCCCAAAGGAGAACACAAACTCCACCTTCCCATACTCTGGGAATCTGTCATCTGTTGGGAAAAATGACAACAAATGCAGAAACGTCACATCCTGCAGTTACGCATCACGTTACACTCAATTTCACATTTGAGGTTACAGGCAAATGACGGTGGAAAATCCATCTGTATTCCTTCACCAAAACTGCACTGTCACTAAGGTGACGGTGAGTGCAATTCCAAGGTGACGGCGAAGAATAAGCGCAGAACAGAATGCCTACACCGCTGCTATCAAAGGAGAGAAGAGCTGCACCCGTGGAAGAGCTAGGCCTCCTGCCCCGGCTTACCTTTGAAGGTCTCGTCCAGCTCGTCCTTGCCAAAGACGATGCCCAGGTCGTGCACGGCGCAGGTGTGGAACTGCACCCGGAATATCACGTCCCTGGTGGGGCTGCGGAAGCGCTTGTGGTAGCACTTGAGCTACGGGGCAGAGGAGGGAACGGCAACACGTCAACGGGGGACCACTTTCGCGGCAGAATTACGCGCCGTGGCTCACAGTATGCTCCCTTGTCCGTGGCGCTGAGTCAGCGCGCTGCCTAATGTGACTCGTGATTTTTGTGGACGGCCTCTAAACCAGACGGAACGGGCAGAAACGACAAAGGGACTGTGCGGACGGCAACGCTGCGGCCGTAACGGGAACACAAACAGGCGTACCGGCGCGTTGCGCTTCCTCTGCCTGTTCCTATGCGTCCGCAGCAACGCTGAATGGACGTGAACCTGTTCATTTTGGACTTGGCCATCCGACAAAGGGATCACTATCCACCCTGTTTCCATCAAGGCAGGAGCCTGTTAAGGGCCAGTAAACGTCTGTACAGGAAATCCTTCCCCCTGCTGCTCGTGTGTGCAGTGTTTTGGCCAGGGGTGTCATTCATTTTACTTGGGCCTGACTTTTACAGGTACTAAAGCTTCTATAATCCCCCCCCCAAAAAAGCATAAAGCACAAAACTGTAACTAGGCCAACAGCTGCCCAGAACATTAGCACTGTTTATCACCTTGATGGTAGCAGGATTAAGAGGCAGCAAACAGGGCCCTGCGATTTCTTTCAAGCGCAATGTGCCTCTCTAGCCACACAAATCAGGCCTGATAAAGTAGCTGGCCGTTCTTGATCATCCTTGCCTTGTTGGTATTTGCCTGGTTAACCGTGGCCACATTTTTGTCAGTTTGAAGTAAATGTTCTCGGGTAAACCACACACATATCCTAATAGAGTTGTAATGAACAAAGAGTGAAAAAACATTCCAGGGTCCCCGGCCAAGGGCGCAAACTGAACCGTCATTCGCTGGCCTGGCAAAACTATACTTAAGAGATCCACTTGAAGACAGATGGACACGAAGAATATGCAGGTTTTCTGATTTGTGGAAACCAAAGCAAAATAAACAAGGTATAATTGAGGAAGAGAAGAAAAAAAGCAAACTTCCTGTGGTTCCATATGGACTAAATGTGGCAGAATATGATGCTGAACAGCTCCCAAAACGAGAAGCGTTCAGTTTTATTTATTTTATTTTTGCTTATTTATTTGTACATATGTGTGTGGGGGGCAGTTGGTAAGCCAACCTTCAGAAAACGAAACAAAACTCCTAACAACAAAAAAACAATCCTAATTTCTCAATGTACTGCCACGGGATATACAGTATTTGCATGGGCCAACAAACGAACGGCAGAGGAAAATACAGACAGGGCCTTTCTAGGATTTGAATTCATATTCCTTCAACAGAACTGCATTTACAGTAAGGGTGAGGTGTAGCTGAGCTTATACTGACATTTTTTTTCCTTACATCACACACACTTTTAATTATACGGCCATAACTCTTAGACAGGCCGGCTTCTGTACAAAGCTTTCAGCACAGCCCATAATTGCCCCTACATCCGTGAGAGATGTGCTTTCGCTGCACCATCCATTATTGCATTACTCCCCAGGCCAAAATATAATGGCCTCTGCGAAAAGCAGCTTTTAGAGCCTTTTCACCTTGGACGTTACAGCCAACGACATATGGCTAATGAGACTTCACATCGTTACAAAATTAATGACACTATGGGAGGGAGACAACGAAACAGTATAATAAAAAAGCATACTACCTCCACTGAAATGTTTACTTTTATAGACTGAACACTGTTCGAATGAAGACCACGATCGGCCGTATTGCTGGTACCAATGGTGCTAGCCCCCATTTTACTGCTCTATTTGAAATGTCCTGCTAATAACAACCTGATGGACAGTTGTACACTCTATGTCCCCGGGCACAGAAATCAGTTTCCTGGTTCATTGAGTCTCCACGTGCAACACATGCTCTACCTCTCCCTACATCACTACTTAAAATGCTTCTCTTCCAAGTACTTCTCAAACCCCGAAGCCACACCCACCTGATCATTGTGTCGGCCAATCCCGGCCCCCGATATGGCCTAGCTACTGACGCAACAGCTATACTACCACTAATGTTACCTTCATTTTAATATACCACCTGTCATATACAATTTTTTGAAAAACACACTATTATAAAACACTTCATGCACATTTAAAAAAAAATTAAAAAATTTAGTAATACAGTACAGAGGCTGGCAGTCCAAGTTTCCCTCACCAGAATGTCCCCCTTAAGAAGCAGGCCTGGCTCGATGGTGATGCCGATGCTGGTCTGGCTGTCTCCTTGGACATTGCTGCAGAGGTCAGATAGGAGGCATGTTACACAGTCATCGCTGGGCTCTTGACAGTTGCCTAGATATACCAAAGGATCTGAGCGCCCTGATCTAGTCAGCGAGGTCCGCTGAACACTGCGCATGACTCGTTCGCCGTCGGGGCACAAAACCGAACCAGGCGTCTTTGATTATGTGCAGGCTTAAGCCCGTGATGGCATTAGCGTCTGCTTGTGTCTCCTAACGACCGCGGATGATCAAAGAGTCCGGGGGCTGGAGGAGACGCCGCTGCACACAGGAGATGAATTAAAACGGAGGTGGAGAGAAATGTAATCCGTCACTTCCACCCTGTTTTATTTTAGCGCTGACGACCCCGAGCTGTCGGGCGAAC
Source organism: Aldrovandia affinis (assembly GCA_029706075.1). Taxonomy (NCBI): domain Eukaryota; kingdom Metazoa; phylum Chordata; class Actinopteri; order Notacanthiformes; family Halosauridae; genus Aldrovandia; species Aldrovandia affinis. Next base: position 3,551,013 of record JAINUG010000058.1, read on the forward strand.
ACAGTACGCCGAGGCCTAAAAAAAGTTTGTGGATGTCTGAGCGCATACGTCTCCATGGCCGCTCACGTGCCTCCGCAGGTGGGGGATAATCAGCGCCTAATCTCGTAATGAGGTATTTGCCCACGCACCCACACACACACACACCCACACATACCGCCGCGCACACCTGGCAGCGATATCATGCATGCTCAACCGCCCTTTCCATTCATACGCTCGTAGCGGCCGACATCAGAGACCTCCCTCTGTCAGATCGGGGGACGCGTTCCCGTCCGACGTTCCCGCGCTAAATAGACCTTGGCTTTTGATTCTCTCACTGAATGGGAGAAATGCGCTTCGGGGGAACAGAGAAAGGGTCGGGAGCAATAAAAGACAAGATTCGCATTCCGTCCGCGGACATTAAGCCTGTAATGTCGTAATGGGCCCTGCGGGAGCTCTGACAACCGCAGCAGTGCCACCCTCCGCGCACTGTCACGCGTGAGGGACGGCTCGGCCTGCGCACGAACCGAAAGACAGGATGTATAATCCAGACATACGAGCGCAGGCACTCGGAAAGTACACAAGCGCTAGTTTCACAAGCCATTATGTGGCTTACTTGAATGACTCCTAAACCTCCAATATCAACCCTGCAGCTAATAATATTATTGCCGAAAAATGTAAAGTATTGTAATCTGATGTGACGAGGGAGGAAAGATATAACAATGCACCATAAATGTACACCATAAATGGACTTGATTGGTGTGTCTGAAGAAAGAATGAGAGCGCATGACTCTGAGCTGCGGTGGGGAGGGAATCGGAGCCTAGTTATTGGACAGCTGTAAGCATGCCGTGTCAGGCTCTGTGCCAGTGGAGTGTGAATGAGGGGGAACCGGGGGTGCAGTAAAAACAGAGCCGCTCCCTTACTAGATCCCAGATGTGTAGACAGGCTGCATGGCTTGGTAGATCTTGAGGAAGGGGCGGCAGCCTGGAAAAGCAGTGGGGAGAAACAACAGCGATTAGCATCAACGAAATGCGCTGGAATCAAACAAAGGCCCGGCGTCTTCCAAAACAAACAGCCCGGGTAAGGAACAGAAGCCGCAGAGCGAGGGCCATGAGGGTGTGCGACCATGAGGGTTTTGGAGCACAGCGACCGCAACCAAGCCGTCCGAGCCTGCATGGTTGCGCTCTGATGCAAAATGGTTGCCATGCATCAGATGGCGCTTCGCGTTGCAATTCATGGCACAATTCCGATTAAAAGCTCACGAGCTGGGTAACTGATCATGTAGAAATGTAAATCTTTGGAATTGCAATGGAATTGTAAAAAAAAAATTGAATCTTTTGAAATGGAACTGAATTAATGAATGCATCCATTAATGATGCATCCAGCAGCACACAGTCTGGATTGAATTTTTACCGTGCCAGTGCCGGATGGGAGTTCTGCATGATTGCCCATTGTGTTGCTCAGGGAGGGAGGGTTTCGGTCAACAAGATATTCCCGGTCAGATTGCTATGAAAAGAAGCAACAGCTTGGCTGCACACATTTTGGAGCATGAGTGTGCTAGCATGCACCCTTCTGCATTGATGGAGGATGTTATAGCAATGGGGCAAAAGAACAGTGGGGTATAATAAAAAGCCCCAGGCTGCTGGGTGGCTCATTCTGTTAAGACACTGTTCCAGTGTGTGAATGCGTCCCATGGTCTGGTACCAAACCCAGACAGCGCCAATGCTGAATGTAGCCGGCAGCACTGCAGGGCGGCACGTAATTGGCTGTAGCGTCTCATCACCAACAACCCCCTCTGGCCTATCGGGCACCTAGTCCGCTTGCGGACAGCTGCGCGTGAAGTGCGCTGGTCTGACAGGACGGCTGCACGAGCTCAAGTGGCGACGGCTTGGCAGAACGCTTCAGAAGTATTTTGCTTTTCCACTGACAAGTTGCAGCGATGAGATTTTGCAATTGGGCACTCCAAATTTGGGAGAATAAAGAAAAAAGGAAAACTAAATAAAAAAGGGGGAGCCAAGACCATCTCACCTCCTTTGGACTCAAAGTTGGGGATCCCATGCATGATGACATGGTGCAGAAAGAGTGGCTTGTTGTTGATCTTGATGTTTCCTGACAGCAGGCCGCTGAAGTACTGCACATATCTGTACACAGGACGGACAGAGACAGAGGGAGATTTAAACGACTAACGCTGTGGACCGTTGCATGTACTCCATGTAGGGTAGTGCTTAAGGAACTGGGCTTGTAACCCGCAGGTTGCAGGTTAAATTCCCAGGTACAGCAGAGCATGCCACATGCCACATTTTACTTCACCTAATTGGCTTCAATTAACATCCAGCTATATAACTGGAATATTAGAAAGATGTAAGCTATCTGGGTCACAATGTATAACAGCATCTACTAAGCAATATATTTCAACAACTTAAATATCTATGCTTATTCCTCAGTTACGTTTACATGCATAATTCAACACCTGAGCCAATCAGCATCAGTATAGTCAATTGACCCCAAGTCACAGATTTCTGTACATTTTATTTCTTGACATGGAGTTGCAGTGATGGTTAACCAGTAATATATATATATATATTGTAGTGTCCCTTGGGGTGGCGTGACACTCAAGGACCTTGTCAGAGGGCGTAGGCAGTTGAATAATCCGAAGGAGGCAGTATTAAAAACAAAACTATGATTTTATTAAATGAATCTTGACAAAAACACATGCAAGCGTGGGGCAATCGAAAAACAAACACATACAGTCCACAATCCTTACCTTTGTTTTTGTCCGTAATCCAAGGTTGAAATCCAATACAGTTCTTCAAACAATCCAGGTTGATACACAAAATGGGGTCCTTAAAACAATCCAAGTTCAATCCAAACAGCAATCCAAAAACATTTCCAAATACTCTCTCACCACTCTCCAATACTCTACCCTACTCCCTCTCCCAATGTGACAAAAAACAGTCCTTTATACATTTCCACATTGCAATCAGCTGCCAGTAGTCCCAATTGCTTCATCCGCTTCAGCTGGCACTCAAGTGTGGGACTGCAGGCTGCTGGTTTCTCCAGTTTCTGCATCTCTTCCTCTTTGCCCTTTATTATTGTCATTGCCTCTCTTAACTCTGCTTCTAAACCCGCACACTTCTCAGCCATTTTGGATTCACTTCTCTGCTGCATTTGTAGCTTACTTGGGTTATTTTTGCCCTTCATGCCAGTTGGGCCTGCTCCTTGTTCCTCACCTCCTGACGCATCTCAAACATCACTTTAGACACGGCAGACAGGCTCTTCCTCAGGAACAGTGGGCATTCTTCAATTGTCCATCTTTGGGTGTGATCTGGTAACCTCAGGAAAATGGCTATCACCTCTCTTTGATCCAAAGACAAGTGCTTATTCCCCTCTGTCTTTAGCCAGGAGAAGACTTTTTGATCTGACATCCACCCCGAGTTCAAAAGCTCCATTTTTAATTTTTCCATTGTACTACCTCCTCTTGCCTATAGGTGATGCCCTCTGCCCACATTCTCTACCATATTGTAGTGTCCCTTGGGGTGGGGTGACATTCAAGGTCCTTTTCAGAGGGCGTAGGCAGTTGAATAATCCGGAGGAGGCAGTATTCTAACAAAACAATGATTATATTAAATTAATCTTGACAAAAACACATAAAAGGGTGGGGTAATCGAAAAACAAACGCATACAGTCCACAATCTTTCTTTGTCTTAATCCGTAATCCAAGGTTGAAATCCAGTTCCTCAAACAATCCAAGTCGATACATAAAACGGGGTCCTCAAAACAATCCAAGTTCAATCCAAATAGCAATCCAGAATAATTTCCAAATACTCTCTCACCACTCTCCAATACTCCACCCTACTCCCTCTCCCAATGTGATAAAAAACAGTCCTTTATACATTTCCAAATTGGAATCAGCTGCTAGCAGTCCCAAATGCTTCATCCGCTTCAGCTGGTCCTCAGGTGTGGGACTGCAGGCTGCTGGGAACTGTAGTCCTCTTTAGCTCTAGTGGCTCCCAAGAGTTAAATGGCCAGGTAGCAATTTTCCTGTGCAGCCCCTTGGGATGCTACACACCCTCCTCCTCAGCTCTGACCTAGGGAGGGCTGAGCGGCACATGTCCCACGGCCACCAGGAGAGCCACCATCTCCAGGTCCACTCAAGTGTCCCCCCTGGATCAAACGTCCGACTTCTATTCACCTCCTGTAAAAGCATCTGCAAGTCATTAGGAAATGGTGTGAGTTGCTCACCTCGTCTGCCACCAGACAGCCATATGTGGATACTGGATCTGGGGTTCTGTGTGGCCCCAGTGTGGTTCTGTGTGGCTCAGTTGGTAGAGCATTGCATTGGCAACAGTTAGGTTGTGGGTTCAATTCCCACTGGGACCACATATACTGAAAAATGTATGCATTCACTACTGTAAGTCGCTTTGGATAAAAGCGTCTGCTAAATGGCATATCATAATAATTGGGGTCCATGGACAGAATGATCACCCCTTGGGCTCTGTTCTTCACCAGCATTCCATGGCTTCTCAAGTCAACTTTGTGCCGTTTCGTGATCCAGTGTTCTCTCTTTGCCCTTTTCCGCCACTTCCACTCTTCTTTCAGGTGGTCTGGTTCAGCAAACGGGGAAAACATTCCCTTAAAAAGACGGTTAGCTTTATCCTTTAAGCTCTTTTCCAATTCACATTTCCTCTCCATAAACGTTTCCTATGATCCTTTCCTTTAACCATCAGCCTGTTCTGCTTCCTATTTCTCTTCAGGTAAGAACCTTTAATATTCATTTTTCTTCTCTGTCTCTTCAATTTTAGTGGAAGCAATGGACTCACCATGTCAGCAGAGGATCGGGTGTTCCACCAGGCCTCAGCCATAGTTAAGAGGCTTTCTTCCACCCCAAGGTCCCACCACAGCTCATCCTCAGCATTCTGCTCCTCTTGTCCCCTTCCAAGGTCACACAGGCTGAGCGGGACTGAGGACCATCTACCCCACTCCGACTCCAACGTCTGGTCATTGTTTCTTGTGGGCTCGATTGCTGCGAGATCTCCACCTGAGTGCTAGAATCTTGTACAATAGGCAAACGTTTTGCACATTCAAATTCTTCACCCACCCTTTCCAGTTGCTTTTGTAGATCAAGCAGAGTTTCAGTTTGGATCTTTAATACATTACAAAAAGAGTTATCTGTGGCCTGGTGCTGGGCTTCTTTTTGGTCCAGCCTCTTATTTAAGCCATGCGGTTTTTCCCTCAGGATAGGGAGCTCTTCATTTTTCCTTTGTTCTTCCTGTAGTGCTACAGAGGTGGTTTGGTGGATTTCCTGCAAAGTTAGAATCATCTCTTCTTGCTTTACAGAAACGTTCTTTAGATTCAAAAACCCCCCTTGGACTCCCTCTAGCTCTCCAAGCTGCCTTGCTTGTGCTCTTAGTTGAGTCCTTACCTCTGCCAGCTGCACCTCCAGCTCCCGCCTTCCCTCGCTTGACTTCGGAGTTGCTCTGCCTTAGACACATGGGCCTCCGCTGCTCTCCTTAGCTCCGCCTCCTTCTGAGCGAGCCTGGTCTGTACATCACACAACGCCCTGGCATACTCCTCTTTGGCCTTGTCTTGGTATTTCTGGATGTCCAGACACTGCAGATGCTCTTCCTCTAACTTCTTGGTTAGGTTCCTCACCTCTTCTTCCAGCTCCAGTCTGTGGGCCTCTACACGTCTCACCTCATTGCCAAGATAGGTTATTTTGTTCTCCAGCTCCACAACCATGTTCCGAATCTTCCTCAGGGAGTTGCAGTGTTCATCCAGCAATCTCCCCACAGCCACGAGGTGGCGCTCCTCCGAGGTCTCCAACTCAGCCTTCGTCCTGTCCAGCTCAGTCTGGGCATTCTTCAGCTGTTGAACCTCCTGGAGGGTGACTTGCCATCTGTCTTCAATAATGGCCACCCACCTCTGGTTCTTCACCGAGTCTTCCTTCTGGTCAACACAACGTTTCTCCAGTTTCTGTATCTCTTCCTCTTTGCCCTTTATTATTGCCATTGCCTCTCCTAACTCTTCTTCCCCCTGGGAACACTCACTGGGTTGGTGACCATATTCCATGCAGCACATACATCACGGGGTGCTGCTTTGTGCCAGTTGGGCCTGCTCCTTGTTCCTCACCTCCTGACACATGTCAAACATCACTTTAGACATGGCAGACAGGCTCTTCCTCAGGAACAGTGGGCATGCTTCCATTGTCCACCTTTGCATGTGCTCTGGCAACCTCAGGAAAGCGGCTGTCACCTCTCTTTGCTCCAGAGACAAGTACTTTTCCCCCTCTTTCTTTAGCCAGAAGAAGACTTTTGGATCCGACATCCACCCTGGGTTCAAAAGCTCCATTTTGAATTTTTCCGTTGTACTACCTCCTCTTGCCTATAGGTGATGCCCTCTGCCCGCATTCTCTACCATATTGTAGTGTCCCATGGGTGGGGTGACACTCAAGAACCTTTTCAGAGGGCGTAGGCAGTTGAATAATCCGGAGGAGGCAGTATTCAAAAGAAAATGATGATTTTATTAAATGAATCTTGACAAAGACGCAAAAAGGGTGTGGCATTGGAAAAACAATGTCCGTAATCCAAGGTTGAAATCCAATACAGTTCCTCAAACAATCCAAGTTCAATCCAAACAGCAATCCAAAACAATGTCCAAATACTCTCTCACCATTCTTCAATACTCCACCTTACTCCCTCTCCCAATGTGACAAAAAACTGTCTTTTATACATTTCAAATTGGAAGCAGCTGCCAGCAGTCCCAATTGCTGCATCCACTTCAGCTGGTACCCCGGGCTGTGACTGCAAGCTGCTGGGAACTGTAGTCCTCTTGGCTCTAGTGGCTCCCAAGAGTTAAAGGGTAGCAATTTTCCTGTGCGGCCCCTTGGGATGCCACAATATATGTAATATATAACATATATATATGCCATTTAGCAGACACTTTTATCCAAAACGACTTACAGTAGTGAATGCATAATTTTTTTTTTCAGTATATGTGGTCTCAATGGGAATCGAACTCACAACCTAAGCGTTGTCAGAGCCATGTTCTACCTACTGAGCCACACAGAACCAAGACCAAAAGGTCTCAGCTCATGTAACAGCATGCGCACCTAACCAAGCCCCTAGCCTCTTTTGTACCATCGGAATTCAGTCCATGAGCATAAAACAAGGAAGAACAAGAGCTGCCTTTGAACTTGTGTATAAACTACCTTGTATTAATGCACATCTTGTAAGTCGCTCTGGATAAGAGCGTCTGCTAAATGCTTAAAATGTAAAAAAATGTAAAAATGTAAACTATGAGGATTACAAATCATGCTATTAACAAACTTGACTGTTTGAGTCAGGACTGTGCATGCTTTTTACTACATTTGTATTTGTGTTTAATTTGAAAGTATTACCATTTTGCACTCACATTGAATCTTATTAAATAAAGGAGATTATGCTATATTAAATCACATTGTAGATAAATAATGCAATCAGCAGTTAGTTTAATTTAAAACAAACTGTTTTGTTTAAACCAAAAGTATTTTAAATTTCCATAGGTAAAGTGGCCACATAGTGTAAGACTGCAGACTTGTGCACAAATAATAAAAGTCTTATTTTCAAAAGGCTTTAAAACTTTTTGCTTGTATTTCATCCTTGAATGCTTTCTGCAGACTCGCATAAACATATTTAACTAACGGTTGTTTTCGGGAAGTCTCTGTGAGCGCTACTGACAGATTGTTTGCTATGCTAATGTAGGCTTTTTCAGCCTCGCCCCTTCACATGCTGTTTTCAACAAAACAGATGGAAAACAGTGGGTGTTTCCACTTCCTTAATTAATTTACCACAGAAAGTGAAAACCAAAACTCAACTTAGAGACATAGGCCAGGATTCAAACAGCATTTGTCCTTAACTTTGACATACAAATAAACGGAAGTGTTTGTTTTTTCTTTACGAAAACAGCCTGGAGTTAATTCTGGTGACTGCGGAACTGTATTGTCTGTGTTTGTGAAAAAAAAATAACGCTTGCATTTAATCTTGAGTCAGAGTTGAGGACAAATGTTGATTGAATCCTGGCCATAGTTTTTACCAAAGAAGAGAAGAATTAAATTAAAATAAATTAAATTTAAAAAAATATATATTAAATGGTTCTGTGTGGCTCAGTAGGTAGAGCACGGCGCTGACAACGCTTAGGTTGCAGGGTTTGAATCCCACTGGGACCACATATACTGTATGCGTTCACTACTGTTGCTTTAGATAAAAACGTCTACTAAATGGCATGTGTTATGTTATGTTATTTTCAACAATTTTGATGTATTTTAAGGGTTTGACACCGTTAAGTAAATAAGTAAAGGGGGGGCTCCCAAGTCGCTCAGTCAGTAAGGTCACGTAGGCTGAGCCCAATAGTAGACATCTGGGTTATGTCAACAGCTCACTATGACCAGGAGTCCACAATGACAGGCCTAAGACTGACAGGGTTTCTTTCCCTAGTCACACCTAGAGTGCACACACTTCAGCTGCAGGGCTTCCTCTATGCATGTGGGCAAGGATAAGGATCTTTATTTGCCATGCTACACACAGTTTTTACACAGGGTCATTGGAATGTGTCTTTTCACATACCTCTCCTAGATGCGCACACACCATCAGAGAGGTCAGAGCGCAGGGTCAGCCATAGTATGGTGCCCCTGGAGCAGTTAGGGGTTCGGTGCCTTGCTCAAGGGCACTTCAGCAGTGAACCAGGTTTCCAGTTCATTGTTTTTTCGTTGGCCTTCATGGGATTCAAACCAGCAACCCTCCGCTTGCCAGCCCGTGTTGCTAACCGCTGAGCCACTGCCCCCCCCCATCTGTGCCAAGGCAGCGATGCAAGAGCATACTACAACTGCAAAGGGGGGGAAGCTGCCAATGGCCGATCCTGATAATCAGGAGAAAGAAATCAGGCTCACGATGCTTAGGCCCGGATAAGATCAACTACGTCCTAAGTAGTAGGTAAACTAAGTGTCACTTTTTTTTCTTCACAAGCAGTGAAGGAATGGGGAAAAAAAAGAGTAAAAGTTATGGGCAAATATCGATGGAATCCTGGCCTTAGTAAGTTTAAAGGTGTGCACTCGCTCTCTTGTATTGCTTGCTCACAAGCCATGTAATCTTACTGTATGTCCAAAGAGCATGAATGATCTCACCCGATTTTAACAGCTACCGTGGCTTACATCAATTCATTCCACTGAAATAGCACGTAACTGGATGATGCCAGGACCATGAACAAGGTTAGCTAATCTCCTTTTCCCTGCTGCACAGTATTTGGACACCTATTGTTAGAGCGCACAAAGGAAGTCGGGCACAAAAGAGACTAATCCTTGTAAAGCATTTAAGCACTTGCCAGGGGAGACTATGATCAGATGGACGGTGTCATGAAGATATATGTGCAGATGCTAAAGTTGCTCTTATAAACTCCAGAAAAAAGGAATTCTGGTTTTGATTTTCCCCTCGTAATAAACAGGAAAGTTTAGCTCTTGAAACTCGGGCCCCAATAACAGAAATGACCACAGTACTAATGCGTCTCTGGCTGGGGTCCCGGGGCCCCATTTCCCAGGAAGCTCTTGGACGACTGATCGGCCCCGCTTGTCACAAACACCATCCGCGAAACCTCAAGGGGCCAGCCTCCTCCTTCGGCTTGGACCTCCGCTGTGATGCTGCTTTTTCCAAACAACAGGAATCTATTAAGTTTCTCCCCCTCCGTCACTGAAGCACATCGGACGGAAAAGCAAGGGCTCTGCGTGTGACAAACCTAGCTACAACAGTGCCCGATAGTCGCCGAGAACCAGTTCCACGAAATGTCAGAGAAAATCTCTGATCCCTTGTCAGGGGCGTAGCTCTTGGGAAAGCTCGATTCGCGGGAATTATGCATGCCTTTTAAAGGCACCGCACACGCAATGACCTACGCAAACCAGAAAGGTTTGATGTCCAAATCGAATTACGCCAAATGGAAAAATCTCGAGCGGGCCTGACATGTGAGCGGTGGGACCCTTTTGGAGATTTTTTTTTACAGAGTAGAGGGATTTTGAAAGCGGCCTATTCGATACTGGTTTGGCAGTGCCAGCATTCAGCTCGCTCCATGTTAATGTCACACATGCCTCCCATAATAACTGCAGACTGCTGGGCACTGGCTTCTGGCTAATTATATCTCAGTCAGGAAATAGCAGTGCGGAGGCCGAGGTCTCCTTCGTGGCCGTCGAAAGCCCCCCCAAAGACAGGGGTGAGCGACTTGGCTCAAAGGGGAAGCACTCTTTAAAGGCACGGTCCCGCTTCGCGCCTCTGGACTGCTCTGGGGTCGCTTTCTTTGTTCGCATTAGCGCGCGGGGGGCATTCCACACAATGCGATCGCAAGGGCCAATGAGGCATAAGCACACAATCTAAAACGTGGCGGGGAAGGAGTATTGCGGCACCGCATGACGTAGACGGCCTCCAGTGTATTTTGGCTGGATGTAGCCTTCTCCGCGTTTCTACCCAATATGCCATGCTGGTTCGTTCTGTCGCAATATGGGATTTTTCACGTGAATATAGAAATGGAATATCACTCACTGCGGAAGTCTTTCCGCATTTCTGCTTTTGGGTTTTTGCATACGGTGTTGAGAAGATAGCAATTAACTCAGGTAAAAGTAAGCAATGAGCCTGTCGTTTATAGAGGATAATATGAGAAGGTCAGAGGATCGGGATCACCTCTTAAACCCTGTGACTCCAGCGCGAGCACGAGAAAATCTCTGTGAGAAAAGTCTACAACCTCTAGTTTTCTGAGGCTGCCGTTTGCCTCGATCACCAAAACTAGCCTGGTTCTATGTGGCTCAGTAGGTAGAGCATGGCCCTGGCAACGCTTAAGTTGTGGGTTCGATTCCCATTGGGACCACATGTACTGGGGGAAAAAAAATGCATGCATTCACTGCTGTAAGTCGCTTTGGATAAAAGCGTCTGCTAAATGGCATATATTATATTATTATAATATTAGTCCTCCTTTGGTGACAAGGGAAAGCAGAGCATTGTGGTTCCTGTTCAGATTGCGAGATGCACCAACTCGCAGGCTGGGACAGAAGGGAGTGACTGAGGCCCTCTAGTAGCAGAGGAGCAGTAACAAGGCCTGTCCTTTGATTAGAACAACATGTCATTCGCCCCTGGGGTCAAACTCATAAAGCAAAGAAGAAGGTGGCAGACAAACAGGAAGTGGTGTGAAACTGACCTTCTCTGGGACGGCTGTCCCACAGGAAGCACTTTGTCTTCGTAAAACCTCTTCATGGCGAACCTGTCCAGGGCCTGGTCAGCACTGCATTCCGAGAGAAACATGTCTTTAATCCTCACTGCCGCTTCCCCCCAACCCCCCTCTTTCATTTCTGTCTTTCTGTATTTAAATGTCTCTTCATGTTTTATAACTTTGCAGACCCGTACGTAACATTAGCTGACTCAGTATCAATGTCATTATCGCTATTATGAATATTTTACATTTTAAATTTGAAGGAGTCCAACATTCACTGTATAGCTCACGCCATCTGAAGAGAGGCCATTCATTTAATAAAACATTTTACATCAGAGATCACTGGTGTTGCCTGTTCCTCGAGCCCAGTGCTCCCTCCACAGAATGCTTATGTTAACATGCTCACAGTCGTGTAAAGAAGGACTAAGCCTTCACTCAGCACAGCCGCAAAAACGCATTATTGATTTCGCAAACATGAATGATCACCGCCTCACACAAGCCCTTGTGAAACACCACTGGTGCCCACAAGTTATGGCGCACGTCTTACCTGGCTGATATGTTGCTGTAATGCATGTATGCCGCAACAACCACCCCAGTCCGCCCACGATTGCCCTGCAGAAACAGATCGACAGGGGCTGAGTGACGGAAATGGACGGTCAATGTACTTTTGAGCATGCGATATCAAAAGCTGTACTAAAAATTTAGGCCTGGATTTAAATGCAATTGTTACTTTTTTTTCTTAAGAAACATTTAAACGGTGATTGCTAAACTTGCCTGAATATTTTTTGAAATATTGTGAAAGAAAAAGACTTAACACCAACTTGCAATTATTTGTTAGTCAATGTTAAGGGCAAACATTCAGGCCATAAATTGGCCACCATAGTCTGCATGAAAAAAGTATCATACAGGTCAGGACCGAAGGCTGTTTTTAGAGCAGTCAGATTATGTCACCTCTATGAGTGAACGTCTGAGTAGGTGAACAACAATAATGTACAAGTAACAAAAGACACCACCCTCAACATCCCCTTGGGAAATGTCAACGTTAAACAGAGCATGGAATGGGTGAAGCACAGATCAACTGATGATGAAAAAAACAAAAGTTAAAAAAAAACAATACCGGTCGCCATGGCAACGCTCTGTTTGCTGCTTCTCGATGAACATATTTAATGGACTTTTATTTACATTGCATTAAACTCCAACCGCAGCAAGTCGGGTTTCAAAGGAAAAGATACACTGGCTCTGTGACCGACGACTGATGGACGGATTACAAAGCGAGCCGCGTTCCATTAGGTATCCGTGCCTAAAATGGGGGTTTGCGGTAACGCTGGTTATTGTGTCCCGGGGTCAGACGCTGCCTGATGCAACTGTTGACATTTTACACAATGTTGGGAAAGAGTCTGTGCTGTGGGTATGCCAGATAACCCACGCGCTCTGTCAGCTGCTGTTTTTTGCGGATTTTATCTGCCCCACTGGAATTCCTGTTACTCTTAACAACAGCACAAAACAGTCAGGAGTTTATCCCGGGCTTACAAAGAGAGGCGCTGATAAACCAGCCCCGGCTCGGTGACACTCATAACGAGAAAATTCACTCAAAAAAGAGAGACGTAGGCGCCGGAGCACAGTAAAGAATCCTCCTAGCTTGCTTGCGTGTCATTGCACACGCCGGAAACATATTTTGCCCTGTATTTAAACGCACCGGCGAGACTCGCTGAAGACATTCTGCGCTGAAACAGTTATCAGGCCTTCCTAACCCATGAAATCATCAGGATTTGGCTAGCACTGAGACCGTTGCTGTCTCCCTCTCTGGGAATGCAGTGAAGTGATCCTACCCCAGTACTGCCAAGCTCTGTAAAGGAGATAATGGCTTGAGAACGCCATCTACTGTCTAGGAGCATAGCACAGCTGACCCAGAACAGCTTAAAAAAACTAAGTTGGATTAAATGCAAGAAACTGTTCTGAAAAGAACATTTCTCAATAATATTTCTTTGACACAGGGGATAAGTGTCCAGGGCAAAGTTTAAAAATGACAAATACAAACTGACTTAAAAAGAGAACCCTGGACTCTATAGAAAGGACCCCGGGGTTGTTCATATTCTAGATTGTAATACAGTAGCAACTTTTCTATCGTCCAGTTCAGCGTGTCACGCTGCTTTCAAAGGTTGAGATCCAAAGGCATGGAGTACGAGCCACAGCAACGAGACACACAGGTGAAATGAGAGCGGTGCGTTCTGGGAGAAACACTCTCTGACCTTGTTGTGCAGCACCACCACGTTGCGGGTGTCCGCGTTCAGCCAGGTGTCCATGGCTTTGCAGATGCTGCAGATCTTGTCCAGGGCTGGGGCGTGGTGGTCCGGCCAGCCAAAGTCCAAAACCTGCAGTGGGACACACGGAGGGTCAGGGTAATGACGGAGGCCGAAGCGCTGCCGTAGAAACTACCTGAGAAAATGGCGCTTACCCTCGGGTTGAGCTTGGCTATGTCATATCTTTTCTCACTCAAGTTGAAGAGCTGAAAAACACAGCAGGTACACATCAGCAAAACAGAACAGGGTCTCCAAAAAATAGTTTTTACACAACATTTTTAAATATGGTTAGAAATATTGTTATCATAATATTCGTGTTGTAAATACATCTTGATGAATAAAATACTTGTGTGTTTTCAGAATGCTGGATTTCCCAGAGTTCCTTCCAGCACTGACAAAAGCAGTGTTTCATCACTCAGTGTCTCACCAACAGCCTTTTCAGTGAACCGGAGCAGCCCTGTGACTTGAATTGAACTTCCTGTATATATCCTATATCACTTGCTTGAAAATGGAAAATTGAGACATAAGGATACATCTGTATGAAGCAATACGTTGTTGTACTGAATGATTTATGATTGTAAATCTTTGCTTTTCTTACCAAATAAAGACTTTATTTCTTTCTTTCTTAATGCATTTCCTGGGATTCCTGGGAAGAGTCAGGCGGCAGCGTAGTGTAATGGTTAGGGAACTGGGCTTCTAACTCAGAGGTTGCTGGTTCAATTCCCAGGTGGGGGCACTGCTGTTGTACCCTTGCGCAAGGTACTAAACCTGAATTGCTTCGGTAAAATATCCAGCTGTATAAATGGATTGTGTGTAAAGAAATGTCAACTGTGTAAGTCGCTCTGCCAAATGCCTAAAATGTCAATGTGAGAGTCCAGAGCCTCACCAGATAGTTGTCTCCATGTTTGGACCTCAGCATGGTGGCCACCTCTTTGAGGTTGGCGCTGTAGCTCTGCTCCTCCACGCTGCTGGGGAAGGACACCGAGATGATGCGCTCGGTGATGTAGACCAGGTCCACGTCATAGTTCTCCTCCATCGCTTGGATCAGGCTCAGGCTCCTAGGAGAGCACCACACGCACGGTCACACAGGCTGGCCAACCGTCGGCGTCACGTGCCGCCGTCTCGTAAAAATACATCAACCGTCGTACGTCAGAGAGAAAAGGCAGCTCTCGCCCAAACATAACGGGTCAGACGGGGGAAGCACTTAATATAATCGCTAATCACTTCGATAACCGCTATGATCAAAAACATCCTAAAAGCAGCCATGACGTTCACGGCTAATGTGTTTTTCGGCTCGGCTACCCTTCCTCAGAGAGTTATTGATCTTTCCCAGGTGCCCCGGAGCTTGTCTCGATCTTTCAGAGGCTGCGCGGTCATCTATCCCCGCACGCCATAGCTGTGTTTGACGCAAGAGGAAAGACCCTCGCTGACAATGGGAGCACTGTGAGCTCCCGGCCGTCTCTCGGAGCGTCTCTGAGCGAGCTTTCACCCAGCGGAGCAGGGTCTCAGAAAATAGGAAGTTGGCATCCGTCACCTCTCCGGTGATTTGTTATCTTACACATGCCTGTAGAATGTTTCTTTAGCTTAGCGGGGTGGACACTTATCAAAGGCCAGAGAAGCGGGGGCGGAGTTACACCCCACCTTAAAAATCATCAATCTTTCAAAAACGCATTCAAGGAGATTGATACTACGGCTTAAAATAATTGAGGGCGGCCTCATATTTTCCACTAGACTCTCCCGTGGCATTCGGGACAGTGTGGTAAATTAGACATGTTCTTATAGATGTTCTCCACAAAGTATAGTGCAGAAAGATTCACCAGACACATAAATTGCACATGAGAATATTCCGGATTCCACAGGCACTCTACGCAGATCAAATAATAGTAACTGGTCATTCGCGTATAATGAGTCAAGCAGATCAGATCACATGCTTTTCCAGTGTATTTCCTGGGGAAACTCTGCCAAGAAGTCGAAGACAGAGAAGAAACACTTCCACACTGTTCTCTGTGACCATGAATCATGCAAAAAATCACATAAGCTATATATCCCATAATCCCAGGTTTCAGTCCGTGAGCCTCTCTCCCTCCCCTTAGTTTTATTGGTTAAAGTGCGGCTCCTAGGATTGAGGTCTGGGCCTCCTCCAAGGAACTCTGTTTCCCATCATTTATTTGATAGTCTAATTGAGCATGGCAGTTTTATCTCTCTATGGGTAATTGCATTCTTTAAACATATCTCGTCCGTGCATTGTATCTAGCACTTTGATCGACCTTCTCACTAAACGCTACCTGCAATTTATTGTGTAAACTGTTTGCGGACTGCAGGGGGGTTTTGAGTATGGGCCTGTGCCCCCCACATCCTGGTGCTGAATGTTTGGGGCAATATGCTTTGTAGGAAAGCTGAAAGAATGGTTGCTTAAAATGGAATAATGTGATACAGTACAATGAAAAACTGCTGCAGAAATGGCCCTTTTCCATGGTGAACAGATCAAGAGCGCACTATAGATATCAACACACACACACACACACACACACGCACACACCCCACATATTCAGAGCACACCTGTAATGTACTCTATTGGTAAAACTCAGGTGTTAAACCCCAAAACACGTGAGAGGCAGTCTTTGAAGCTTCTTTTGTAAGACGTTGTACATTATCTAGGCAGGGAAGCGCTGCAATAACACCACAACTGAACAAAGAACAATGACTCATATTGCAGCCAAATAGTTATTGATAATAAATAAAGAATGACAGATTCTTAAACTCAATATACTCACTGCCATAAAATCACTGCCAGAAATAGAATTTTCCCTGAATTATATTTTTTAACAACCCCTGCACCCCCCCCACCCTCTTTTTTCTTTTTCTCCCCAATTTGGAATCAGCAATTGTACCGATCAAATTACCACTCTACCACCCACACACGCATGCCAGGAGCACTGCGGCTAAAGCCATGAGCTCCTCTGATGCAGTCATCCACAAGCCAGCAACCATTTTACACCCTACAGCAGGGGTCTTCAACTCCAGGCCTCGAGGTCCGCTGTGTCTGCAGGTATTTGCTCCAACCACGCACTACACCACCTGATTTAGAATAATTAGTTTACCTCCTTGGTCCAGGAGGCGAGCTAATTAGTGAAATCAGGTGGTGTAGTGCGTGGTTGGAGCAAATACCTGCAGACACAGCGGACCTCGAGGCCTGGAGTTGAAGACCCCTGCCCTACAGCCTAGGTAGTACTTTTGGAGCAAGCTAGTGCCAAGCGAGGGACTGGCGTATCTCTCGCCATTGACAACTGGTGGCATGTGGGCACTTGGCACATCACTGAGTGTAAGTAGCAGTAACCCCAGCGACCCTGGCCAACTTAAACGCTCCCCACCCATGGCGGGACGAGGCCAACTGTGTCCCTCCAGCGCGGACTCCACGTCAAAGTCAGTTCCGGACACAGGAAGGTTTGTGTCTGTGTCACAAGGCCCGACCTGCCCTCGTAGTGAGCCCCGTTCACCAACTGAGCCCCTAAATGATCTCTTATTTATGATAAAAGTTTGTGCGTTAAAAAAAAGCGGCATTAAGTTTGTGTTTGTGTAATAATGACTGCAACTGACATAGGAATGTTCTACAAAATCTGAAATTGGCAAAGTTACAGCATAGGAAAATATTACATACGGCTGAACCCTATAGAAAAAAATACAAAAATAAATACAACCCTTCCAATGTTAAACAGGAAGATTTGATGGCTTTTGTTAACTGAACGTGCGCTGTTCGTTATATAAATATGATTATCCTCTGATTATGAGCCCGTATTTTGAGCTCAGAAAAATGTAATTTCCCCCACACTTTAGTGTGGTATAAAAGGGACAACAGAAATGTATTTACTTTAATATAAACACTCTCGTTTTCCACGTCCTGATGTCCCTGGTTCATGCACCATGCAAAACCTGGAGTCCTGGATTCTGTCAACATTTGTCCTTAACATTAGCAACTGTTTGTCAAGTTCAAGAACAACCAAAACAAACGCTCCAAAATGTGAGGGAAAAAAGTTAAACTTGCAAAATGTTAAGGACAAAATGTGGATACATGCCAAAATCTCTGAGAGAGTAGATCTAAGAGCACTCCAGCTTTCCAGTGTTCTTTTGCATGTAAAAAATAGTTGGAGCGACTAGTGAATTTATTGCTTAGAATCCCATATCTTTTATTATTATAATATTTTTTTTATTTGTTTCCGATTTTTTCATGTTTTTCTCCCAATTTAGTGGCCAATATAGCCTCTATTTATTTCGATTTGCCCTCCCCACACGAACTCACGAATTTATAACTGGACTTGATCTAGAGTGAACTAACAATCTGAGATTGAGTTTGCAAGAGTGCATTTTACAGAGCGAATTGACTGGCCTCGAAAAACACTCTGACCCCCAGACTCTGCATTCCGAAGCTTTTGACTACCACGTGCGACATTTCACCATGATGGATTCACTTGCAAATTTACATTCGTATGACGCCTTTAGCTCATGCTTTGCAGCGCTAAACGTGACCTTTGCTTGGTTTGGGTCAAAGCTAAGGAGTTGAATGTACTCTATGCAACTGAGGATATGTAACACATGGCTGCGCAATGTTTTTCAGAGACCAGAAAGCCACTGCATTAAAAAAGAGAACCGGTGAGTAAAAACCATAGATGCCAAACTAAGAACCATAGACACTAAACCAGGGGTGCCCAAGTTCGGTCCTGAAGATCTACTGGGTGTGCAGGCTTTTGTTCCAGCCCTTCACTAACACACCTGATTCCATTAATCACTTCACTAACACACCTGATTCCACTAATCAACTGCTCATCAAGGCAATGAATGTTCAAATCAGCTGTGTTAGTGAAGGGCTGGAACAAAAGCCTGCACACCCAGTAGATCTCCAGGACCGAACTTGGGCACCCCTGCACTAAACTAAGTGACGCAAAGCACCGACTTTTCCATCAAATTATTTTCTCAGTCACCAAACTTCAGCCTGAGTTCCGAAGAGTAGAAAACACTTTCAAGCGTGAAACCAGTGCCAGTTCTTTGTGCAGTGTTTTTCCAGTTCACCTTTCACGGCACATGTGAGAGAGGTGAGGCCTTGTGAGAAGCCTGCTGTTCTTACCGGGATGGTCTGCGGCGTGATTCCACACTCTTGGAGGACTTTGTTGAGCCCTGAAACCAAAAAAAGAGAGTGAAGATTTAAACAAGTGGATCTGTACAGCGCCAAATCCGAACGTCACAAAAAACACCAATAGGTCCTTAATTTCAACATTTCTTCAACAAAAAAGAGTAATGGGATATTAAAATGTAACAATAATAGTAATAATTCTTATTAGTAGTAGTATTATTATTATAAAGCAATCAAAGCAGAATGATATACCGCATACAACATGGCTTAGCTAATCCATAAGCATGTCAATTTTAATGATTTATTATGCTGTTACCAGAGGGAAATCGCAATTGCTGGCAAATGAGTCGCCACAGATCTTGCCAAATCGGCTTTAATGTACACAAACACACACACAGAGACATAAACACGCAGGAGACGCACACGCACATATAAATACAGACAGGCAGACAGGAGCACGCAAGCATGCACGCTCGCAAGCACACAACAGTAATTCGAGTTTACAAACAAATGACCAAAAAAAGACAGTCGGTCAGTGTGAGTGAGCGTGCGTGCGTGCGACTGTGCGCGTGAGTGCGCGTGTGGACAGTAGACAAATAATAAATTAGATAACACAAACAAAGAGAACATAAGCAAAAGATCGAGGCTATTCTGGCACGCGCTTCCAGCAGAGCCACGCCACTGACTGGACGGGTGGAACTTCCAGCGCCACTACAGTCATCCCCTACAGACTGATTGAGCCACTGGTCAACAATCACAAATAGCATCCTCGATGACTGGTAGAGTCCCCCAACGACCGGCCAGGAGACTTTATCCGGCTTATCGGACTGGCCTCGGCTGACAGCCCTCCACAGTAACACCGCCCTGCCGGGAGTCTCACCATCGTGTCCAGTTTCGACACAGAGCTGATGCGACAGGTGGAGGAAAAAGAATAACAAACTCTTTCTGTTACAGGGAGGGACAAAGAGTGGCTGCCCGGCGAACACAAACAGCAGGAAGCGACGATACAAACATAGGAGAGACGCCCAGAGTCCCTCATCCAGCATCCTTCTCTGTCTGACTGCTATCGCTCTCTCCCCTCTCAAATATCCAGACGAACGGTTAACCGCAGCCCCACAGCGTAGCCAGAAGCTCTGTCTTCACCTCGCTTATTCACTTGTGTCTTTCAAGAATCTACAAAGGCAATTGTTTGGACAAATCCTCTCCAAGAAGGAGACAGCCCCACACGTAGAACTCGCACAGAAACATCGGAGTTTCGAACCAAACACTTCGATGCGACGAAGCAGGGCGGTGCACGGAATGACATGCATTTAGCAGACGCTCTTACCCAGAACAACTTACACAGTGTATTTACATACAATCCATTTATACAGCCGGATATTTACTGAAGCTATTCTGGGTGCCTTGCTCAAGGGTACGAGAGCAGTGCCCCGCCTGGGAATTGAACCTGCAACCTCTGCGTTGCAAGCCCAGTTTCCAAACTGTTACACTATGCTGCCGTGCTCCCTAGCGCAAGACAAAAAAAACTACTATGTGACATCAAAAGTACACATTACAGTCTGGCCAATAAAACCAACGATGATCTTTCACATAGCGAAACAATACATCTGGTGCGTTTAAAGGACCAGGAATGGACATAAATACAGCGAAAGCTAAGATGTAATCAAATCTGCTGGTTGCAATTAGTCAACTTTTTATTAGCGGTGATTAACGGTGGTGGTGGTGGGAGTGACTGTTAGTGACTCCTTTTTGCCCAGCTCCCATTAAACTGAGTCATAGCATCACACCGGGTGTCCATGGAGCAAGAGACACATGTAGGGCATTATATTATCTATGTATGTCGCAACGTAACATACCATTACAGCATTTATTTTTATGCACTACTCTAACTGTGACTGTTCCAGATTTTCAGGACATTGTTTTTTTTGTTTGTTATATACGGTAATGGCACTGATCCTCAAAAACCATAAATCTGACTATAAAAAGGAACCAGATGTCTCCTGGACTATAACAAAGAATTGTTTGTGAGCTGAAAAACATACATCTGAAGCGTATATATATATGGCACACAGTGGATTATCGTCGCTTAAACGGGAGAGCGTACGAGAAGCGCGAGGCGAGACGTCGAGCAACGCACGAGAGCAGCCTCCCCCTGCCCCAGCACGCCCACCTCCCTCCAAAACAAACTTGAGGTTTCCGAAACCCCTCAGTCCCCCCGCGTCCAACGGATCGAGCGGCTCCGGGCCATCGCGGCCGACTCCAAACTTTTAACATTCTCCTTAATCAGCCTGCAATTACGAGCATTGAGAAACATCCAAAGAGCGGGGAGAGGGGGAGAGAGAGAGAGAGAGAACTCTGCAATACTCATCACTATTATCAAAACCAGCTGTAAACACTGCTTACAAGCAGGCCCAACAAATTAAACATTAGAGGGAGGGGAGGGAGGAATAGAGAAACTAGAGAGAGAGAGAAAGTTTCACAAAGAACACGGAGTACGGCCGCGAGGATAATAGCGGAAAAGGTGGCCATGTGCCCTCGCCCCAAATGAGGGCTGCGCGTCCCCCGGGACCCTACCTTGAACAGGTAGCCTGTGCTCCACCTCCATGCCGTCCTGAAGGAGGAGAAGCGCCTCCGCAAGGAGCCGGCGGGGTTCATCGTGGAGCTCTTTCTGTCGCTTTGCATCCTCCCCGCCAAACTCGCCTTTTTCTCCGTTCCCAAAAAAAAGGGCTCTATTTTTGGCTTAAACTGTTTACGGGATGCCACATGCTTGGCTTCGATCTACAGCGCTCTCTCTCTCTCTCTCGCTCTCTCTCTCTCTCTCCCCTTCCCTCTCCTTTGCTCTCTCCCTCCTTCCCTCCCCTCTCTCTCTCTCTCTCCTCCCTCTTTCCCATGCTGTGTTGTTGCTGGTCTCCAGATTCGTGCGGACACGCCCCAAACCCCCCACCCCCTCCCTCGGCCCCGCCCTGTGGTCCCCTCTGGGGGCAAAAGCTCGTCAGCTGACTGCGGAGGATCCTCCGCGCATCATCCTCACGCCGTCCCGCGTTTAACCCCTTCCCCGACTGGGCCTTCCTCCCCGCGGCCTGTTCTGCGTTACCGCTCTCACTGAGCACAGCAGGGGGCGGGAGGGGGTTTCGGGAGACTTCTCAGACGCTGCAATACCAGCTAGAGAAGTCTGGAGGAAGTATGAGTATGAGTGTGTGTGTGTGTGTGTGTGTGTCTTTATGCGTGACTGTATGTGTGTGTTTAAAGTCACAATAAAACGTTCTGGTGGACTGATACTGTTGTACTAGGCCGCAGATCGACCGCATGAGGGTAAAACCGACCACAACCACGGTCACGATGAGGTCACGGACGGGGACTCCAACGGAGCGGCCTCCAGCGCGAAACGTGATTATCACCCGAACAGAGAGACCACAGTCCCCCGACCAACAAATTTACCTTCTGCTTACAGTTTACCGCACGGCCGAACAGAGAAAGCTCTGTTCCGAGCCCGCAGGTCGATGACACTGAGCCACAGGAGAGCTCGGCTAGCCTAAACAAAAAAGCGAACACTGAACAAGAAAGAAATCATGTGATGATATATTTCGAGATCATGGCTCAAGTATGCCAGTGTCACCACAATGTAACGCCTGTGACATGGCCCGGGGGCCAAGTATGGCCCATGATGCCCCTGCAGCTCTGACGTGGACTAACGAAGATATCTGCTGCACCGGAAAACAAATATTGAAACGATAAACCTCTCATTTCCCCTTTTCCACTTTTCTTGCCCTTGTTCCCCTTTTCCTATTCTAAGACGGTATACCGTGGAACGAATCACACAAATAACAGTGCGCAATGACGGGAGGGAAACATTTCTATTCTCGGATCGACTCCAAGGAGTCACGGCCCGGGTGAGGTTCGTTGAAACGAGAAGCCCCGAGTGTGGAATAAGCGATGGAGACGGCCGTCGACGCGAACAGCGAACAAAGGCTTCTTCGACCGTGTGATGTGCAACAGACCGAACCCCAGCTGATGCACTCTCCGATAAAGGCCCGCTCCGAGACTCAATAGTCATCCTCGCCACATGAAAGCGGGACCCATTCGCGCGAAGGAAGGCTGGAACTGAATGGTACCACAAGGTCTCCTCGAATCTGTAATGCGGGAGCAAGCAGAGCTGTATTTTGTCTTCGCGTTAAGCAAACGCACGTGGGAACGCTGACCCGGAACTGTGACTTGCAAACAAATGCAGTTGTTACTTTTTTTTCCAACGCGAGTGCAATTTGTTGAATTCATTTCAGCAATTGTTGATGTCGCCAAACTGCCTCTGTGAGGAGGAAAATGAACATTTAGCACTTCAAATGAGAGAGGAATGTTGATTGGACCCAGGCCACAGCGTACTTGAAACAACGCGAACGACGAGGGACAGACATCTTCTTCCTCTATCTCGCTCATACGTTCGCATGCGCCGACTTGCATTACATTACATTACATCACAGGCATTTAGCAGACGCTCGTATCCAGAGCGACTTACAGTTTACATTTCTTTACAATCCACTTATACAGCTGGATATTAACTGAAGCAATTCAGGTTAAGTACCTTGCTCAAGGGTACAATGGCAGTGTCCCACTTGGGGATTGAACCTGCAACCTTAACGTTACAAGCCCAGTTCCCTAACCACTACACTACTACCACTTGCGATTTGCCGTTTACGCTCCTCTCACACGTGGGCTGTGTCTTGGATCTGAGACTGAATTCCCAATCTGTAACGGAATACTTCCTTCCTCAAACTGACTAAAAACAAAACTAATAATGTGCAAAACCAAAGATGTGTCATATGCCTGCAGCAATAACGACACTCAACTAGACCTCTCCAGTGTCTATGGATGGAAACTACAAAGATACTACACACAGGACACATCAAGGACATGCTAGGGAAGCATGCCACGTGTGTGCACATACTAATTTCAAATAACCCCCAAAATATATGATTCCATCTTTTAAACCGTCTGTATGTGTGCATCCGCACGTGCGCGCGTGTGTGTGTGTGTGTGTGTGTGTGTGTGTGTGTGTCTGTCTGTGTCTGTGTCTGTGTGTGCGCGTGTGTGTGCAGTGAGCGACAGCTCCCACTGTGTACACTTTCACTGCCATCCGTACGGACAGACGCTATAAACAACCTCGAGAGGGGCCTCTTATTCTCTGTGCCATCTCCGTTGAGTGGCCATTACAAACGTCTCCTTCTACAGAGAGGCCATAAAACGTCCCCGATGATAAACGCCACAGTTTCGCGAAACGAGGAAGTCTGTCTCGCAGTCTCGGGGGACGATGAGTTCAACGATGCACACCCATCTGGAATTGTGAATCATAAATTCTGAGGTTCACTTGGATCGAGGCAAAGTCCACACGGTTAGTCATACGCAGCTGCGGTGCGGTTCGGGCATGCGGAACCGAAGGGGGCAGGGGCGGGAGGGAGGGGCCGGGGGCCCGGGGCACAGGCTCGGGACGCTAACGCTGGACAGACCCCGCGCCACGCTCCGCCACTCGAGCTGTTTTCACTGGCCGTCCGTCTCAATTCACGTCTATTTACACAGCGCCCGGGCCATTACTTCATCACCCCCCCCAGTGAAAGCGCTGAGCTGCGCGACCCAGCTGATCCGTGTTCCACAGCAGCACAGAGCATTCGCCGGGTGATCCAGAGCAGGCCGGGCTTATGGTTCCAGTCAGGAGAATATGGATCTCCTCATTCATATGAAAAAGGAAAGGCTCACTGGTGACCGGTGAACATCTCACGTGGTTAAAATATTGTGCCGCGTATCAAATTTGAACAGTAAGATCACGGTGTACATGAGGAGGTGAGGGTAAAATGTAAATATGGAAGCACACACACACACACACACACAAACGGGCACAGACACAAGCACGCGCAAGCACGTTCGCACACAGGAACGAACAAAAACAAGCACGTTTTATTGCGACACCGGGCATTAAGCCTAAGGATGACGAAAAACAGGGGGGGAAGAAGCGGGCATCAATCCAGCCATGAAGGGGGAAGAAGAGAAGAAGAGAAGTAACTTCTCCTTACCATGGTCTCTACATGCTTCAGCGGGATGTCGCTACTGGGAGGCTGTGGGAAGAGAGGGAAGGAGAAAGAGAAGAGAGATCAGACTGCAGTCCATCCTGGCCCTCACGCCCACAGTGAGAATCGGAGCGCCCGGCGACGCACACTTCCCTGCTACAGGAGCGGCCGTCTGAGGCGCCCCTTTTATGAAGACGCGCCACCTGAGACAGGCTTCCACCTCGTTAACCCCGCGGGAGAGCCAATCAGAGTACGCCCACCGCTGTCACCGGGTCCCCTGCCATCCTGCCACGCCAATGGGATAGCCCTATTATATATACAGTATGATAAAGACACACCGGCGGGCTGGAGGGGACACTCAGGGGGGATGTTCTCCTCGTGATCCCGTTCGTTAGTTCGCACTTTGGAAAAAGCTTTGCAAAGAATATGCCTTCGTGGACAAGGTGCTTAGGGGATTGACCGTTTAAGATTCATACGTTCGCCAGCGACCGAGGCCGGCGTTTACTCTGAACATGGGCCCGCAGGTGGAAAGAGTCGGACGAGTTTGACGACTGCAGTCGCTGTAGAAAGAACAAATTCGTTGGCTGGTTTCCTTTTTACAATCCTTATAGGAACAAATCGAAAGGTGACGCGTCAGACGGGCGTAAAATTCAATCGATGCTCGAGGGCCTGTCGCGTCACAGGTCGATGACCTGCGGGAGAACCAGGTGCAGCCGCCGAGCCAGGTCGGCCGGTGCCAGCCGGCCGCGGGGGAGGACGAGACCGAGCGTGTGCGAGCGTCAATAAACACTGTGTAAATATTTAGATGAGGAGACATTTCTGCTCCATTAGTCAGAGTGTGGGAGCCAGAGCAGAGACTGCTGCAGCACCATATACAGCCGTAAAACACGCAGCGCGGCCCCCCGGCCCCTCCCCCATCTGCGAGCCGTCTGCAACGGGGAGGGATCGGAGCCTTACGTCCGAGTCAGCTGGAATCCGCCGCGTCGCGTCAGCGGCACTGACGCGGTCGGCCTCAGCGCGCGTCGGTTGGAGAGGGGTGTCCGCGGGGGATCGGGGCGAGGGGCGGGGGGCGCTCGGTCCGGGGGCTGAAGGAGGGGGCGGATTTATCGTCTGTGTGTTCAGGGATTTTTGCTCCGTGTTGTTTTAGCTGATCAGACGGGGAGCGGCGGCGACTCACAGGCCGTTGGTCTGGACGGCGGTGAACGGGAGCTCGACGTTCACACGAGTTTCGGGACGGTCGCTGGGCAGAGCCTTTGTAACATCGAGGGGGTCGGGGCTCTTTACTCGAGGCTGTTGTTTCAGCAGCCGGGTACGATAAAGGATTTAGTGGAGGAAATGATTCAAAGATACGCATAGACAGAGGACATTTCATCGCACGGCTAATGCAGGCAAACTGTGTGGCAAAGCCGTTCATATCTTACGGATCTGGGCTCCATGGTAAATGATGTCATGCGAACGATCATATTCCCTCAAAATGATCCCATTTCTTCACGATTCCAGAAAAACAACTACAAACACACCACTATCCTGCCAAACATAGAAGCGACACAACCGCACGGAATGTTGCAACAGTGAGTTTCTACGAAATCTCTTTCAAAATAATAAAGCTGCTAGGAAATTATACCCTAACTCGAGCGTTTTTCACAGCAGCCTCGGACTCAGCCCAGAACTCAGCTCTGACCGAGAAACATCACAGCATCTGGTCAGCCAACTACAAGCTGACCACATGGCAGCACAGCGTCTGGTCAGCCTTCTACAAACACGACCGCCCGGGCAGCATACCATCCGGTCAGCCGTCTACAAACATGACCGCCCGGCAGCATAGCATCCGGTCAGCCATCTACGAACATGACCGCTTGGCAGCATAGCATCCGGTCAGCCATCTACGGACATGACCGCCGGGCAGCATAGCATCCGGTCAGCCATCTACGAACATGACCGCCTGGCAGCATAGCATCCGGTCAGCCATCTACGGACATGACCGCCCGGGCAGCATAGCATCCGGTCAGCCATCTACGAACATGACCGCCTGGCAGCATAGCATCCGGTCAGCCATCTACGGACATGACCGCCTGGCAGCATAACATCCGGTCAGCAATCTACGAACATGACCGCCCGGGCAGCATAGCATCCGGTCAGCCATCTACGAACATGACCGCCTGGCAGCATAGCATCCGGTCAGCCATCTATAAACATGACCGCCCGGCAGCATAGCATCCGGTCAGCCGTCCACAAACATGACCGCCTGGCAGCATAGCATCCGGTCAGCCATCTACGAACATGACCGCCCGGCAGCATAGCATCCGGTCAGCCATCTATAAACATGACCGCCCGGCAGCATAGCATCCGGTCAGCCGTCCACAAACATGACCGCCTGGCAGCATAGCATCCGGTCAGCCATCTACGAACATGACCGCCCGGTCAGCCGTCCACAAACATGACCGCCCGGCAGCATAGCATCCGGTCAGCCGTTTACGAACATGACCGCCTGGCAGCATAGCATCCGGTCAGCCGTCCACAAACATGACCGCCTGGCAGCATAGCATCCGGTCAGCCGTTTACGAACATGACCGCCTGGCAGCATAGCATCCGGTCAGCCGTCCACAAACATGACCGCCTGGCAGCATAGCATCCGGTCAGCCATCTACGAACATGACCGCCCGGTCAGCCGTCTACGAACATGACCGCGTGGCAGCAATGCATCCGGTCAGCCATCTATGAGCGTGACTGTCTGGCGAAAGAGCATCCGGCCAACCATCTATGGACGTGACCGCCTGGGAGCATAGTACACCCAAATTAGAGGTCTAGAGGTGTGGCACACACCCAAGTCTCCCCTGCACACTGTTCCCACTCTACAGCCATTATGTGACGCCAGTCACAACAAACATTCACACCGACTACTACGAACCCCTGTGACCCTGCAAGCTCGGTGCAAGAGACGCCACAAATGAGCAAACAAATAAATGGCTTTATGGGAGGGAATAAAAGTATCAAAATAACAGAGTGCTGCTGCTGCTGCTGCTGCTGATGATGATGATGATAAAAACAGCAATAATAACAAAAGCATGGGGTCGGGATCAGGCTCATGTCATCATCGTCTTGCCTAAAAAGTCATTCGAAACCTTTGCAGTGGAAGAATACGGTATTTCTACAATTGAGGGTAAGACTGGATTACTTGGAACAGTCAACTATAAAACACAGCTCGTGATCATTACAGTAATAAATCAGCATTTGGATTTCTCAATAAGCTGAATTTCATAAGCTTCCCCCTCTTCTTTCCCCCCAGGGAAACAAAACAACTGAGCCCGCCGGTCCTCTTGCGATAGGGCATCTTTAGTGCCCACCTCAGGCAGCTCTTTGAAAGGCAGAGGAGGCACTTGGTTTTGGCTGAGAGTGAACGCAGCAGGCTGCAGTTTGCTTCAGAGTCAGTCGTGGTGTGTCCTTGCCTGTCCTCTAGCTCAGCATCGCTGCTCCCAAGCTGTGCAGCGGCCCTGTCTATTTCACCATGGAACCCCCTCCCCTCGTCTTCATCGTAAGGAATACGCCAACAGAGGGCCTCCCGCGTGGCCCAGTGGTAACATCGTTCGACACTGGCCATGGAGACAGGGGTTCGATTCTCCGTCGCGCCAGAGTCGGCTCTGGCAGGAAGTGCCACCAGGGGGCGGTGATTGGCTGTCCGCCCCAGGGAGGGGGGAGGGAAGCCGACAGGACATTCGCTGCGCATAAGAGTGGCTCTGTAGTACGGGGTTACGGTCGACGGCCTGGTGAGTGCTGTCCCGGAGGAGACGTTACTTCGCCTTCGTCACTACCGGTCGCAGGGCTACGGCAGCGAACTCACATTACTAGGGGGGGATTGACATAAAAATAGCGGGTCTAATTGGCTACTAAATTGGGAGAAATGGGATAAAATCAGAAACAAAATTAAAGGAATACACCCCTTTCCCCTCAAATAGACCTGCTCCCTCTCCGCCGGTCTCACTTTCCTTCAAGAACACGCCGGCTTGCTCCGCGTGCCGATGTCACGCGTCGACCCGAATGCAGAAGCCGCGTAAACAGAGGAAAGGTGGGAATGACGTGTAGAAAATGGAGCTCTGGGCGGTACGCCGTTTGAACGATGCTGTTTCTTGGAACGGTCTGTTTATGCCCACTGTTTACAGTAATTGGCTGTTGGTTGCCACTGGCTCCTGGCATCCGCCCGGCGTGGGGTTTCACCTTCGGCCAGGGTCTAGAAGCTCAGCGAGGCTGTGGGAAGATCCCGGTGCCAAAGGTGATCGCGGCTGTGCTTCGCGGGCCAGTTTGGGGCGGGGGGGTGCGGAATGCAAACAAAGTGACAGGCTGGCAGGGATGCGGGCACAGGGCCAGTCGCTGCCACCGCCCTTTCAGGGAGAGGAGGGGTTCGGGATAGAGAGGGCGTGCCCTCTGCATGTGGCACCAGAGCGGGCCGTCCCCATGAGGCCCGGTCACATGAGCAGCGCACAAGCGCCCTTTCACAGCCCCGAAATTATAACCCTGTTTAGGAAGGGCTTGAGAAAAGGTACAGGGAGTTTCCTCGCGAGGGAGCGCAGAAATAGCCGGCCAAGCCTCCTTTAAATGGGACGCAGCTAAAAATGAAGCTGCAATTGCGCTCGTTTTAAAAGCCCGGCAAGCCACGGCTTTTCTTAGCCAACGGAGCCTGCGCAGAAATGTCTGCTCACGGACTGGGCTCATGTGAAACCATAATAATAGTGTAATAATAACCATGTAATAGTAATAATAATAATAATAACAGTAATGGATTGCATTTATATAGCTATCTATTTTGCAGTCTCGGTGAAGGGGGTAGCTCACCTCAACCGCCACCAATGTGCAGCGCCCACACGGGTGACGTACGGCGACCAGATTGTGCCAGACCGCTCACCATACGTCAGCTGGGGTGTAGAGGGGGGAGAATTTGTCTGGCCTCTACCGAGCAGATGCCTCTGAGAAGAGCGCGGGGTGGGTAGGGCGGGACCGGGCTGGATATACGGGGGGTGTTGAGGGAGGGGGGCGTTGCGAGCGACTGATCCTTGTGACAGTGAACGCCAGGTGGGAGGCCACTCCCTGCCCCTCACCCTCATTGGGCTCTCAGGCCGCAGCTTATTTGGGCATACGTCTGTGTTTCCACTCCCGCATTTTAAACACGCCTGTTTATCTTGTCTGCGGCCACCGGGGCGCGGCAGGATGCTCTGGCCGTTTCCTCATGGGGCTGAGCACCATGGTTTTCGGCTGGACCTTAACTAGCTGCAGGAATGTAAAAACAAGCGAAAAAAAAAAAAAAACTGCACGCCAACCGAACCGAACCGAACCGAACGACTGCGCGTTTACGCAGTCATTTTGTGAGGCGTAATTCGCAGTAAGCGAAGCAGGTAAGGTATTTCAGGGCCCTTGAGCGCGTGACTCGAAAAACTACGGATTTACGTAGCGACGGAAATTACGCACGCCGCGTGAAAAACAATAATTTCATCGAAAAAATTGCATGTGCTTTCCTTTACATTTGTGAGTGGAGTTCGGGGGAAACTCCCTTTCTCGAGTCCAAATGGAATTACTGTGAATATCAAAGCAGCATGGGGAGCAGAGCCGAGGAGGGACTTCGGGACAAAGTGCACGCTGTGCGGGACAGGGAGCAGATGGGGACAGGAGCCAGCCGCGGCCTGTGGAAACTTTGGATTGCACTGCCTCCTGCAGGAAAAACCCGGCGGTGCAGCAACGGGGAAAGCCTTGGCTCCGGTCTCGCCTGGCCAGCTCGAGGAGATGTCATGCGATGCGAAATTTTGTGGCGAGTCACTGCGTGACGTGATCGACCGCAAGCAGCTCTGGTTCAGCTGCCGAAAACAGCATAACAAGAGCGATGAGTGCCGTGCGCTTCACTGTTTTTAAAGAAGCCATTTAAGGAGGGTTTGAACAGATGCATTGTGCCCGTTAAATGTTGGCTGGTCAACGATTGGTATGATTTATCCTGCTTGCTTTTTGTTTCAGTTTGATCTGTCCTGTAATTGGATGACCGCACTGTATGTGTGCGAGTGCAAGTGTGAGTATGTGTGCAAGCGTGAGTGCGTGCCAGTGTGGGTCTATGTGTGTGTGTGTGTGTGTGAGAGAGAGTGTCTGTGTGTGTGTGTGTGTGTTTGTGTGCGCGTATGCGTGCAAGTGTGAGTATGTGCAACCGTGAGTGCGTGCCAGTGTGCGTCTATGTGTGTGTGTGTGTGTGTGTGTGTGTGTGAGAGAGGGAGAGTGTGTGTGTGTGTGTTGTATAAGGTGAAGGACAGTGTTCCCAGTGCTGGCCAGTTTTGGCAGGAAGCACCTGAGCTTCCACTACATTTGCAAAACCTAAAAAGGAATGCTATTTCATCCACCCAAGAGCCATTTATCGATGTGTAGCTGGCTGTTTAAAGTCTAGGCAAAGTTTAAAACGCGACATTTCATAAATAAACTGCTTTAAATTCCAGAAATGTTTAAAAAACGACGAGTGTTAGAAGTCTGAATCGTCAACATACACCGTCACTCTTTTTGTAAATATTATACTGTGGTCTATATAGTTCTTGGCACACAATATACTGCCATACTGACAAACTAAGCATTAAAGACTGGGCAAAGCTTTGGGGTCAGTTTCTAGATTGTGCCACAACAACAACAGCAACAAAAAAAAAAGAGAGGGGTTTTGGATGGAAGCTGAGGAATTTGCTCTTGTGAGAACTGTCTCTTATAAAAAGAGTGCTTCTACGTGACCTCTGACCCCATGTTTGTTCTCACAACAGACCCTGGACATTGCGTGGGAGTACGGCGACCCCTTGGACCAGGCTCTTTCGCTCTGCGCATTACATAGCGATCACATTCCACGATCTTCGAGTTTGAGAGTGGTTATCTGGCATCCCTCGCTAGATTAAAGATCCAGTTCACACCATTACAAACACGTAGACCTGAAGGCACAGAATTGCACTACCCCACCCACTACTACTACTCTAGTACTACTCTATTAAAGCTAGACCGCCATGTCAGTCATGCTGACAGTGGTGACACCGTCAATAGCAAGTGATGAGAAGACCAGACAGGTATATGAGCGTGTCTGTGCGTGTCCGAGCCTCCCTTAAAGGCTTTTCAACTGAAATGTACAGCGTAGCTGTTACAGTTCTGAGGCAATGGGGCCCTCATAAATGTCAAGAAAGGACTCGTTATTCTCTCCTAACAAACCCATAACAGGTACCACAGGCAGTGATGCTGTTGCTACAGAACATTGTCATGAACACTCGTCGAAGTAGCATGTGGCTAACGACAGCAATGCTTCCCCATGCCCTTTCAGTTAGAGGACAGGATCATTTCAAAACAAATAGCATGTTATGGAACTGCTCTGTTAAAATGATTGCAGCTGTTCGAGCTGTTCGAGCTTCTCCGTTCACGGTCAGTATGAACTGCAGGCATGATGCATTTGAAGGGATTTTACACACTATACATACATATACAAAGGGCCTGGAAAATACATACCACATAATTTAACCAAATACTTGGCCCTAGAGAGTATACTGTTTATAATAAACTGTATAAGCCAAGTATGTGAAGACATAAACAGTTTGCTAATTTAAATTATCTTGCCCATCTTTATACTGCAGTTAAAGCCATTACCCAGAAATGCACTGGCTCTATTCCTCATAAATTCTTCCACGGTATGAGGTAGGCACCACGTGTACCGACTGAGAAAGGGCCTAGTTTGTCTGCTGCAGGTAAACTCAGGTATAGGCCCCCGGAGACTTGGAAAGGCAGAGAGAGAGAGAGAGAAAGAGAGTGTGAGAGTGAGAGAATGAGATAGAGAGAGAAAGAGACGCATACCTCTACTCTCGGGAGTGGCATTCCATTGGCTCCTGCCTCCCGCTCTTTCTCTCTCTCTCTCTCTCGCCCTCTTGCCCAGTTAATGAAAACATGCCCGGGGCCCTGGCCAACATGAGGGCACATCTGTGGAATGCGCCTGCCCACATCGGGGCTCATCGGGGCGCAACTGCTACAAATAGCAGCTCCCGAACCGGTGGTTAGGGCCCCAACAGTAGGCCATGAGAGGAACTGCGATGGCTTGCGAAACAGCGGAAGTAAACAATTGTACACTATCACATGCTTACCAATGTTCGACCAACATTTTTAATTCCACATTGGAAAAAAATGCTAGGCTATATTTTAATAAGTGGTGGGGTCACACAAATATGTATTTGCTCATTAAGTGGGTCCCAGGCTCAGAAATTAGGGAGCCGCTGAACTTAAACACCAAAGCTGTGCTTGGACCCCCGCGCGCACCAGGAGCTGGCCTGCACGCAGGTCAGAATGAAGTGCTCCTCAGGAGAACATCCTGTTCAGACGGTGGGCACTTTATGCCGTTGATACCAGACGAGCAGGAAGATCATGTGATCTGATCTTTCTGAAGTGTCTTTACCTCCTTCGGAGAGATTGTGAGGGTGTGGAGTTTATTAAATGCGCTCAGACTACGAGGCTCCAGAAATGTGTCGGGTATTCATTGAAACAAGTATGGTTCAGGCCTGTCAAAGAAGGTGAACACGTAAAGAGTATAGTTAAGACACGACAGATCTATAATAATGCCCCTCTACGTGGCATCTGTTTATGAATGGGGCTATATTTTTAGCGTAGCATTTTTTTGTAAATGTGACATTCAAGACATGGGCAGTAAGGAGCGAGTCAGGGAAATACACAGCCTTAATGCAATTGTATAAACACTGCAGTTTTTTTCTCACCGAGAATGGTATGGCTCGTTTGGAGAGTACCGTAAACATCACATTTCAATCTAGAATTGAACAGGAAACAAATTGAATCCAAATAAAACAAGACCACTTTAAAGATAGGACGACTACAGCCCATTTGAAAAAGGAAGTCAGAACATTTTTTTAAAGTATTCTGAGTGACCTCAAAGAGGTCTCGTCTCTTTCCCATGAGGGAAGCAAACCATGCATTTTGAGATTTGTATTTTTTTGGGGCTAAAAAAAGTTCATGAAAAGAACCATGCGTCCGTGATGTGGTTTCAAGTGCTACACATACACTCCTTACATCCCTGCAAGGGTTCAGTGTGAGCTTCCAGCAATCTTATTTACGACAAATCTTACCAAACAAAGGTGCTAATTTGATTGTGAATGCAAACAAGACAAGCTCTGAGGAGACAGAGCAGAAATGCACTCAGGACCTTTGTATACTTGCAAATGTGGGTATCTTTTAATTTTATGACACAGTAACCTCATTCTTGTGTTATCCCTTCTCTTTCTCTCTCTCCCTCCCAATATGCCTCAATAAACAAACAAAAGTTGTTGTTTTTTAAGACAACACTCAAAAGTAAGCACATTTGACAAATCTTTCAGTTTGTGTGTTAGTCTTCCTGCAGTAGAATAAGAAGGCTGCTAAGGATTTCAGCACGAAAACATTTATCTCAGAGGAATAATAAAAGAGCATTCCTCACGACGGTGTGCTAATAGAGAGGGCGTTTCCATCAGGCCTCTATCCCCACCCTGAGGCAGAGTAGCGTGTTGTTGATGGCGCCCTCTGCACCTGACACAAACTCTCACCACTTCTGGCAAAAAGAACCCTCCCTGTTTTCTCCATGTTTTCCCAGTCAATGTCAATGCAATTTACTGCCCGCATTCCCTTAGCTCCTCACCTGATCCTGCTCCAAAACTGTGCAAATCACTGGCTCATTCCAGCAGTCGCTCAAAGCTGAAGAATTCACCAAACAAGGACCTGGGAAAACTATCTCAACAGCCAGAAACTACCCACTGTTCATCACGGGCACATTCTTTCTGTCGGCAGTGAATTACCTTTTCCAGAACTAAAAACGATCTACCTATGGAGCTAAGATTAAAACCCTCCTCAAAAATCCATCATGAATGCTTACTTTGCTCAAGTTTTCCCCCCCCCCCCTTTTCGATCTGTGATGAGTAACCACGCAACCCCATGTTACTCCCACTTCGATTTATCCACCGTTATCAGTTTGCTACAGTTTGTGCTAATTAAATGTCGGTAATGACATGTAGGGAAGAGTATGGAGGGTATGACTGCATAGTTTCAGAGCTGGGGGGAGGTGTCAGGAGTGGGCAACGTCGGTGATGAAAAAGGGGGGGGAGAAGAGGGCTTTTCTGGATACTGCTCTGGGGGCATAATCCATCACTTCAGAACACTGACTGAAAAAAACACTCAAAACACCCTCGACACTTAAAACGGCCAGCGAAGGCTTTGAGAATGTGGATTCCGATGAATGATGTCGACCTGATGTCGTACTGACGGTGCCAACATGCATTCATAGTGAATGAAAATCACGCAGGAAACTCGGAAGTGATTGCATTGGGTGCACTTTGCATGAAATACACACAATGGCTGAAAATTATTTGTTGAATAACTTAAAAGTCAAATACCTAAAGTGCCCTCTATTTTGAGGTGGGCGTGGAAATTCATTCACAGGCATATAGTGGTCAAAGGTGCCTTTGTCATTGTAAATGCAGAAGTGTTGGTTCAGTTACCACGCCTGCCCTTATCTCCTTAAGTCTTAACTCTTTATTAGCAGTCTGTCCTGGGTTCCGATTGTAAACATAGACGGCGTTGTCCTTGAAATCTGTATTTGTTTTCTTCAGCAGCACTGTGCATTACGCAAACTGACACAATTTGTCTTTGTTTTCCTTTTTTTGATTTTTGAAAAAATTCTGAAAAAAAAAAAAAAAACTGTCTACGTGCTTTTGAGAAAAAGACAGGAAGTCTGTAGATAGAACCACATTCGCGGGTACAGTAATGGTCTTTTGGCGGATACTCTGTCGTTCACTTATTAAAGGACAAAAATGAAATGTGAAGGAGGCCACTGTGTGAAGAGCAACTTTAAAGGTCTTGCAGATCTAGCGCCAAAACCAAAAAAGGCAAAGCAGGTTTCCTTTACCCTCGAGGGGGGATTTTACGCGCGATTCAACTGGATGCGCTTCCCAGGCCGAATTCGCTGTACGAGCTTGTTCTGCTCCTGCCTAATAAATGCAAATCATCCACTCCCAATGCGGCTAAACAGATGGAAACACATGCATGCCAAGCCTCTTCACAAACACTACATCTCCCAAGACCCTTTACTCCGAACGGCCTCATTACCAGAGTCACAATTTTCAGAAAGCAACCAGGGAAAATACCTTCATTGTCTGTATTTGAACACATTCATGCTAGTGCACAATTACAAAACATTATTAAAATAGAAGATGGAGATGACGATTCTTACCAGCTCGTAGTTCGCAGTGGGAACACAGGCAGCAGAAACCTTGGGAACAGAAGAGGGAGATGATCAGCTTTGAAACTGAACCTAAATCACTTTGATCTCCTTCACATTAATGATCCTTTGGATGGAGTTCAGTGGAAAAAAAAGAAGGTTTTCCACACATTCGCCTGTAACAATATTTGCCAAGTCTTATGAGAGTTCAAAGAATTTCGCTGTGGTAAACAGTTTGACAGCACATACCGCACAATTTGACTGTTGTACAAAAAAGAGCTTTTCTCAACCTATACGCTCTGAGAACACATTGAATCCCTGACATTGTCAAAGTACCCTAAACGATGATTTGACACTTAGAACAACCACATTCTCTGTAGTTGCAACAGCAGATGTCATATTCCAACAGGATAAAGGCTAGCCAATAACATGAAATGCCATTTTAGGTTGAGCTCACAGAAACGTGCGATTTACTGAAGTCCAGAATAATAGAACTGGCGTCCGGACAGCTGTCATAACAATCCCAGAAGTCATAGCGATCAGAGGACTGTTGTGTTTAAACAGGATAGAGTATGACAACCGGTCACTCCTATAATCAGAACATCAAGAAGGATGTCTTCCTGAAGGCCTAGAGGCTGGAGAGGACAAACTGAGATAAATTGCACACGCCCACCATGGTTACAGCTCCTCTCTTTCTCACAAGCACATTATGATTTAACGTGCCATCGATTTGGGATATGTTCTTTCATGTATTTATTGATTGGACACCCCCCAACCCCCTCCAGGAAAAGTCTGTTACTCGTTTCATTTTTTGTGATACATTTTTATTGATTTTCAAAGAAGAAGAAAAAATAACAAGTTTCCAAAAACACTGTGAGGGGGAAAAAAAGATGTTATTTAACTCCGCAGTCCCTAAATATGAGTGGCACCCTGCACCAATGGCCTGGAGTGACTGACAGTGTTCGGGGCTCAACGCTGACACAACGACTCCAGGTTATCAATGAGGTTGACCCCTGACTGATCCTCTCCGGGCTACGATCACTCTCTGACTAATTGTCCCTCTGGGAGAGAACAGACGAGCAGTGCATTCTTGTGTCTGTTTCTCATTTGCGTCTGCGTATGGTTGATGATGATTCCCCTCTCCTCCCGAACGGTTAAAGGCCTCCCCGTCATAAAACGGGCCGGAGAAAATGAACCGCTGTGGAATCTGACAGCAAAAAGCGGCGAGGTTCCTTGTCAAGTCAAACAAATGACAGAGAACAAAGCTGAAGTAAAACTTTTTTTTTTAATCCCCTTCGAGAGGATTAGCCTTTTTCATGCGCAATGTTCTTCCGTTCTTCACATTCACATTTCTGCATCCGATTCAACACGCCGTCAAATGGAGCTCTAATCTCTGAAAAAGTATGAATTCTCCCCTCTCTTTCGAGTCAGCCCGGCTGCGCTTGTCACGAACCGTCTCCGTCTCCTTCCCTCCTTCCAGCGCACGTCAACAGGATGGTTTCCCACAGACCATCGCCGGCGCTGGTATTTACAACGTGGCTAATTGACGCGTGATTTGATTGCGGGCGTATCTCGCCGTCTGACGCGATCGTGGCGGCGGATGTTTGTGAGCGCTGATGGCTGAAAGCATGACTGAGCGCCGGCCTCCGAGGAAGGAAGCCATTAGAGTTCGCCGACCACTGATGAAGGGATGCGCAATGACTCATCGATATCGTTATCGACGTGGGGGTTGGGTTGGGGCGAGCGCGCGCCGCTTCGTCGACGTCGTCTGTTTGTGCAGTGTCCTCCTCTCCGTTATTGTGTCCTCCTATCTTGACCTCGCCGGTTTTCTGTGTTCGGAATAAACGCATGCATTTGCTGGATATGCACAGCGTGAGCGCTGGCCATTTATTGGAACATTTTTGATTACCGTTGGTCTTCAAGCGCCTGTAGAAACAACATTCTATTGAGAGTTTCGCACATTTTGTTCCTATATATGGTTATTTTTGTATAAAATGTAAAAAAACCCTGTTTCAGATGTGAAAATTGAACTCAAAGTAACAAAAAGAGTAGAAGTTATGGACAGGGAAGGCTAAAAACAGACACATTCCAGACCCCGTTGCATGTCTTCATTCACTGAGGATTCTCAGGACATGAGGAGCAGCTTATCTGATGGCGGGGTGAAAAACAAAACACGAAGTGAAAGCAGTAAAACGCTGACAGAAAACAGTACGAACATCAAAGCTAAATTCTCAGACACCATGCTTAATAAATGATCCGTACAATGTCCTTTATCCCATTATAAATATTTAAAACAAGATTAAAATGGCTTCGTTGGGTAGGTTCCTGGCTTTCCAGCGATCGTCAGATAAGGTTCATAGAGAGCATTAGTAAGAGTGGCATGACTAGCGACGTAACAAAGATGACTTTTTGAGGTATGAATATACAGTACCCTCCAAATGTATTCACACCCTTGATAATGATGAGCAAGGAACACTATATAAAATAATACATGCAGGTAAAGAGCTACATTGTGTGCTTGATATATTGTTTTATACTCTTTATATTATTTTAGAATAGAAAGTATATTCTGTATTATTCTCCAACACAGTCGCTCAGAGAAAAAGATTTTGTTCGACAAGGGAGGTGCCTTCCCTGAAATCTCAGTTGTTCTGAGGTGGGCCTTCAAGGTCAAACTCCCCACCCGCACTCGCCTCTCACCACCCACCGCCTCCCCCGCCCCCACCCCGCAGGACTCCGGCCCGATCTCGCCCGCCATCTCCGCACGCCCCCGGACGAGTCTGCTCATTCTCTCCCCCGAGGTCCGCTTGTCTCCAACATTCGGCAGGTCTGGCCTCTCTCAAAGCAGGATTCCATCACCTGACCCCCCCTCAGCCTCCATCAAGTTGATGACAGCTGCCCCCCCCCCCCCCGCCCGCCTGCTTACCCCCTCCCGCCCAACACCTGCAATCAATAATCACTCTGTCACCTTGCTTTTCTCCCTCCTTCCCGTAACCTCTCCACTGCTCCGTGGCCCCGCCGCGCTTGAGCGGCGTCCAGCCCCCCCCAGCCCGGGGCTCTTTTGGTGTTGTGGTTTTGCAGAAGACTGGGAAGGGTGTCTGCGGCGCAATAACGGCGAAATTTAGGGCCTGTTTTTACGGCGGCGTTCGACGAGTGCTCGCCCGCGGCTCGTTGGAAAAGCCCGCCTCGTTCGCGCTGTGGCATCGACAAAATCCCACGGAGCAACAGCGTTAATCTCCGCTCCGGGCTTCTGGCCTGAGCCGGGAATAAGGGAACAAAGGGGACAATCTCCGGGTCGCATTCTCCTTTCGCACAAATCCGCAAATTCGCCGGCTTACCGAGCGGCCCGGCCGCCTCCCCTGGGACCGGATATCAAACGCGAGTGAGTAACAGCTAATGCCAAGGCTAGCTAATAATAGCTTTGAGCAAATAGCGGCGGTCGTGAAATCGTACTGCGCGCTGGAATTAAAAGGCTATCGGAGCCGCACCGGCGGTAACGATATGCAACGCGGTGCAGACTCCATCTCATGTCCGTAACAAATGACCATAAACAGCCATTTCCCTCAGCAGACAATTTGAGCACTTTCGCATTGAGCCTAAGCGCATATTATCTTCAAGTGGGATGACACTTTGACTAATAATCCGAGATATATGTAATCCTACAGCATCCCCCAGCTCCCCATGTAGCACAGAAACAATGGCGCATAATGGGAGCGTGGGATTCATTCCGAGACGTGCAGGAGGGCTACCCACACGCAAATAACTCAGATTCCGCTCCGCGTTAAATCTCCATTTCCCTGGAGTCCCAGCTCCCCCCGATCCAAGCTCCCATTTAACCCCCCGCATGGTGTGCTTGTGCCATGCTGGTCCCTGGCAGCCAGTTAAAGCCGCGACCTACCTAAACTGCGTGGCAATTTGTACACAGCAGATGCAGGCAATTGCTTAAAAGGGCAGCCGTGGGAGTTAGGGTGAAATGACCGCGGGGGGAAAAAAGGTCTGACGCTCACGTGCGATATAATACAATACAGTACAATGCAATCACTTAGCAGATGCTTTCATCCAAAGCGACTTACGGAAAGGAAATCTAGCTCGGGTAGGTGAACAGCCGCTCGATGCTACGATATCTAAGCACGTCATTCGTCAAGTGGGCCACGTAAACAACGCAAGTGCTAATTACAAGGAACGCCATTGTGATATGTCACAGTATCCAGAGCAACCGGGCCGCTTGTCAGGGAGGAAACGGCATGAGTGAGCGGTGTGCAAAACGGCAGCCATGCATCACCTGGATGGGTGCTGTACGGTGGTGGTTGAGGTGTGCTTCCCCCCTTCACTGTAAAGTGTTTTGAGACCATGAAAGGAGCTCTACAAATGCAGTCCACTGTTATTACTGCTATTATTATTATTATTATGAGCACCATTAGTGTTGTGGGGCTTTTGTTCTCTGTTTGTCTATCCGTGAGCAGCGTTGCAGAGCAGGTTTCGCTGAGGTTGTGCTGGGACGTGGTTCACCATAGCCCCGGGGCACCCATTTTTCTCCCACTCAGCTTTCTTCCAAGCAGGGCAGGTCAATTCATGCGCCGCCTAAAGCCATCACATCCATATATCTTTAATATGAGTCTGGCTTCGGGCCTTTCAGCCTTCCAGGAGTCAAAGTTTCACTTTTTCCAGTATATCGCCCGAACACTTGATTATTTCCTCTGTGTGCGTTTCTTTTTTTAATGCCCACAGACTTTAACTTCCAAACGCCCAACCCGTTTCCCAAGCTATCCCCAATTTCCAAATGCAAAGATTGATATTGTCAAATATATATGAATATATTTTTGCATACACTGTCGTCTGATGCAGTCTGGGTTCTGCTCATATGTCGCTTGCGCTATGTTGTATGGTGTTATGTCAATACGATTAAGAAACTTATGTAACAACTGAGCAAGTGTGGCGGTTGGTTGATAAAACAGCCATTGAGGGGATTTGGAAAGGGCCAATCAGAGGTTGAGGATCAGAAGGGTTTGGAAAGGAAAGGAAAGGAACATCCAACCATCAAAAATTGAATGAATGAAAATGAAAACCCTGCCTGACAGGCTGAGCGACACAAAGTGTTTCTCTCATGTGTGTGCGAGCGAGTGTGCGTTAAAACGAGAGGAGTGCGCACGCAAGGATAACACGATCAAGCTTAATTGTGTTTTCACACTCTACACAAGCTGGAGGTATCGGCCTCAGACAACAGCCCAAGGGAATGTAAGGGAGCCCTGCAAACTATAATGGTTTAGCACTACAATAAAAGGGGAATCCATAATAAATATATAATGTATCTCATTTTGTATTATAAAATATGGTTTGGTCCATTCATAGTGCTGCCAATGCAATAATCCTCCTAAAAAAAATTCTAAATTAGTTTTTTTTTTTAAATGATGTCAGTTTAAAGAATTCCTAATAAAACAGCGAAAAGAGGTATACTCTAAAATAAACTTTAGTGTACTTCAGCTTTTATAAACAGTGCCGTTACAGCCGAATGGAATATAGGTATGTCTGCTTTGGCTTCCAAGCCCGGCTCTTGCAGGACTTGTTGTCGTGCAGTTTACGCAGGTACATAAAAGCCTTACCTGGCACTAACAAACACGAAGCGCACACAGACCGATATCCGAGGAGCAAATCAGATCTTCTCCACGTAACTAATAATACAGCACTACCCCACAAACAGGGGTTTCGGTCAGGCCCAGAACTCACACATAAATAGTGAATATAAATGACAAGAGACAAATAACTTCTACGTGCTCTCATGGTTCCCTCGTGTCAACAAAATTGACTTTGTCCCCCCTCTCTCACTCTCTCCCTCTCCCTCCCGCCCCGCTCTTCCAGGACCTGAATAATAAGTCTATCCCCGCCTGCTGCCCACCGAAGGAGCAGGGGCTCTGGGGTTGGAGGGAAAAGCTCTACCATAAAAGGGCCTGGACTCCTGAAGCTGCTGGAGCTCCGCCTGAGAGGGCCTGGCAAAGGGCCACAGTGGGCCCCAGAGCGGGAGCGAGAGGGGAGTGGGGCGGGGAGGCTTGTTTGGCAACCGAGCGGCATGGAGCTGGAGCGGGGTGACGCAAGGAGTCCAAACGCAACCGATCCGAACGCTCCACAGCCCCGCCGTGTTTACACCAGCTCCACGTGATATCAGACCTCTGAGATATTTAACTCGGCTGTTTTTCAAACTTGTGTGCGTCAAAAAAAAACCTCGCTCCCCAAACGACAGGATAGTTGAGTTTTTCTTTGGTCAGAGTCTTGACAGAGTTTGGCGCGCAGCAACAAAGTGACACATTATCATGCTCCACACGTACTCTGTGGAA
Source organism: Aldrovandia affinis (assembly GCA_029706075.1). Taxonomy (NCBI): domain Eukaryota; kingdom Metazoa; phylum Chordata; class Actinopteri; order Notacanthiformes; family Halosauridae; genus Aldrovandia; species Aldrovandia affinis. The sequence goes on from JAINUG010000058.1 coordinate 3,593,244, forward strand.
ATAGTCCGAGTCATAATCACAGAGAGAAAGGGAGAAAGTCACGACGCCGAGAAGCAAATGTTCTTGGTCGTTTCCAGGGAAATAGACGGAGGCCAGCGAGCCAAAAGAAAGGTTAATCTCCAATCACGAGGGCGACTTAGAGACCGCTGAGACCAATTACTTAAACACGAGCCGCTTCTATCGGTGATCCCACAAACGAGCGAGAGGGATCTCGCAACCCCGCCCCTGTCTCCCCTCTCTGCTCAGTCTCCCGCCTCTACAATGGAGACCAGGCAAGCCCCATGCTCGAACACTGCTGCGGGGGGACTGTGACGGGTTTGGACAAGCCACCATTAACAATCAGTCAAGTAACATTCACTTTGAGAGCTATGGAGTTATAGAGGCAGAAAAAGCCTCTTCACAAGCAGGTGAGGATGTTTTGTGCTTGACTTAGACGTTAGAATTGATATGGCAGTGCTACAGACATGAAGAATCTCTGATGTTCATATTCTGGGATTATAGAAATGTTATGCTCAAGATGGATGTTTTTGGACGGTTGGTGTGGAATAAATCATACTTATAATTGATTCTGTGAAAACAATATTCGTTGACATGGATATTTGGCAGGACTGGCACATTTTTCTTGCTCACACGTGTCTTAATGATTGCTGTTGTCTTTGTACAAATATTTTCCTTCAAATAGGCCAGATAAACATTTCCTGCTATTACAAAGACAACAATCAAATATGGTGCTTTGCAGTAATTCACAATGGAATTTTGCTCTACAACATTTTTCACAACCAATTTCCTATTTCAGTATTTAAAAAAAACATGTAACATTAGGAGATGAAACTCTGCAAATTGCTCTTCTAGCATTTTGTTTATGACAAAGTAAAGAACAGACGTAACAGCATTCAAAAAAAGACTCAAAGTATATGACTGTGCTAAAGTAGCACAGAAAACTGCCAAAAAATTAAATGGAAGCATTCAAAATATAAGACATGTTTCCCCAGGAACCACATCTGGTCTGAACCATATTTACAAGGTCTGTGTCACTGACGGAGGCAAACATGCATACAGTGCACTACGATTGCACGATTCAATAAGCAATAAAAAAGAAACAGCAATGTTCGCCCGGGCGTGAGGCTGTAACTTAATGACCTTCTCACTATTCAGTGTTTTTAAAGCCTTGGTTACAAAAACAGCTCCCTTGGTCTAGAGCTGCTTGAAGTTGTATATCAACATTTCGCCTTCGCCTGGCAGTGGGCTTCCTGCCTTTATTTCGCCCGGGCAGGCCATAAATCAAAAGGGAAAAGCAAACAACAACACAACTCTCTGCTAAAAACGTCAGAAACGGGCCTGTTTTCAATAAACACTCCCGAGGGAGTTGAAGGCTAGATGGGCGCCCCTTCCCCCGAGCGGACCTCTCCCCTTTTCCCCTCCGCGGCTAGAAGGGAAATGCTGGAATGGGATGCCACGGAGAGGGTTTCCGATTACCGGTGTCCGCTTGTCCAGGCGTAAGGGCCCTATACTCCACGCCCTCCCTCACCTCAGAGAGACCCTGTGCGAGGGCAAGCGTGGTGGAGGTGACCCGGGAGCACTTTTCCAGGGCTGGCCTAAGTTGAAAGCACATGTGTGATACATCACCTCCGTAATCCACACACGGCTCCTCTGAGACGGGAGCGTTATGCTGGAGCGCATACCCCACGAGTAGATTTATTACAGCCAAAACAGTGGAGGCCTGCCAGACTGGAGGACCAGGGGTGAGGAAAGGCCTTCAACCAGCCAGCAGACTAGCAGGTCCTTCAAACAGCCCACACACTCGCTTCACTGACAAACGCACACGCAGGCACACAACCAAACAAACCAACCCACACAAGCACACAAATACGCACATTTTTTCGCCACTGTGATTACTCAAGGACTGACCTTACTTATATCGTGCTTATGTTGAAATGCGAAAAAGGACGAAAAGCAATAAGAAGGCAATTTGATGTTTGCCACTGAAATTCATTCACTCACATTCACATGAATCTACGTAGGTGTTCATACTGAATTTTGGATGATCAAAATTACGTGGCTAATTAAATCTGTCTGAACACTCTATCGACCCCCTGAGAATGCATTCCTTTCAAATTCTGAAATATCTATATTGTGTTTGGGGAATATTTTGAATGGTTCTTGCTTCACAATAAATTATTGAAATATGCACACAATGATTTTTATTAATCGCACGTGTGGTTCTGGACTCTGTCTTCTAGATAAAAATGTTCAACATTAAGAGATTATTTTTTGGCTGAACAGGTGCAGGCATTTACAGATCTAGTAAGCTATAGCTTGTCATGGTTTCCAAACCATAAATTAAATAAAGAACCAAGGAAGGTTAACTTACACTAATTCCAATGTAAAATGAAACAAAGATTCATGTGATAATGTCCCCTGCCTGAGCTACTATTTCCGCTTCACTAGCCTTGGCCAAGATCACCCATGTGTTGATATATTTGAAAGTTGCTCGCTGGAAATGTGGAATCACTTAAAGCACATTGTCATTTAGAGATGTTTTGGATGGATAAAAGAACAGTAAGTTACGTCCGACTATTCCATTTTAATATTGCTCATATAACAGGCATGTTCACTATGAGCATTTCTATAATTTTTCATATTTTTCCTGCTTTAAAAGTTGTTAAAGAATATATGAAGAACACATTTGAAGATGGCACTTGCAGCTGTCTAGCTTTATGACATGTATGACATCCTATCCAGAACTGCATCATGAATATGGAAATATGAAATTATACTGTATAGCCACAAGTCTAGCTTGATGCTGGCAACACGCCTTGTCTACAGTCTTTCAGCTGTATGATAATGATGGTCTGAGTTGACCAAAATCTTTATTTTCTAACCTTTCCATTATTGTTAATCTCACACCCTTCCTCTTGCTGAAAGATTATTAAGCACTGGAGTACACAAACAATATATTTTGATATGCATTCATAAATATACACTCAGTAGCCACTTTATTAGGTACACCTTTCTAGTACTGGGTAGGACCCCCCCTTTGCCCCCAGAACAGCCTGAATTCTTCATGGCATGGATTCAACAAGGTGCTGGAAACCCTCAGAGATTCTGGTCCATGTTGACATGATAGCATCACGCAGTTGCTGCAGATTTGTCGGCTGCACATTCATGTTGCAAAACTCCCGTTCCATCACATCCCAAAGGTGCTCTATTGGACTGAAATCTGGTGACTGTAGAGGCCATTGGAGTATACTGAACTCATTGTCATGTTCGTGGAACCAGCTTGAGGTGACATGTCCTTTGTGACATGGTGCATTATCCTGCTGGAAGTAGCCATTAGAAGATGTCATGTTGTTTACACCAACTTCTGACTCTACCATCTGCATGTCGCAGTAGAAATCAAGATTAGTCAGACCAGGCAACGTTTTTCCAATCTTCAACTGTCCAGTTTTGGTGAGTTGTAGCCTCACTTTCCTGTTCTTAGCTGACAGGAGTGGAACCCGGTGTGGTCTTCTGCTGCTGTAGCCCATCCACTTCAAGGTTTGATGTGCGTTCAGAGATGCTCTGCATACCACTGTTGTAACGCATGGTTATTTGAGTTACTGTCACCTTCCTGTCAGCTTGAACCAGTCTGGCCATTCTCCTCTGACCTCTCTCATTAACAAGGTTTTTTTGCCCATAGAACTGCCGCTCACTGGATGTTTTTTGTTTTTCGCACCATTCTCTGTAAACTGTAGAGACTGTTGTGTGTGAAAATCCCATGAGATCAGTGGTTTCTGAGATACTCACACCACCCCGTCTGGCACAAACAATCATTCCACGGTCAAAGTCACTTAGATCACATCTCTTCCTCATTCAGATTTTTGGTCTGAACAACAACTGAACCTCTTGACCATATCTGCATGCTTTTATGCATTGAGTTGCTGCCACATTATTGGCTGATTAGACAATTGCATTAACGAGCAGGTGTACAGGTGTACCTAATAAAGTGGCCACTGAGTGTACTTCTGTGTTACATCGCACAGGGTGCGTGTTGTTTTGAGGTAATCTATTTGAAACGTAGACACATAATGAGAGGGTGTTCTAACGGAAGAATCACACAAATTTATCATGTGAAGACCGCTTCACTCTGGTGGCAGAGTGTAAGGGGAGATTAGTTATACACAGTGATCCATTCTGACAGGTTTATAAGACTCCAAGGCTGGCGTTTTAGAACAATGATTATTCAAGAGACCCACACGTATCAACCCTTTTCTCCAAGCTTAAATCCCCCACGACAAGGACGGGAAAATTAGCATTTGAGCAAAAGTGGGGGGAAATAAAACATGGTCCTTCCTGTTTCCAGCTATAACCATTAGTCAATAAAGATCATTATGCCTGAGGAGCCAGACTACTCGATTACACATGGCAATTTTAGATATCAACCATCATTAAAAAGGCAGGATCCAATGTTCCTATTAAGGCACATAATACGGCTCTGTATTGCTTCAGTCTGGAGCGCTGGCACTGATGACTGTTGTAGCTCCTGCCTGACGAATAGTTCTCCTCATTCAATTGCTCCACTGCCCAGGCTGCAACTGTGCTGGAACCTGACTGCATTTCTCTTTGAAGTGTGAGACCTGGACACGCCAGAATTCTATAGAGCACCTCAAAGATGTGGTAACAATGGAAGGCGGTGATCCTCTGCATGAAGTGGACAGAGGCGGTGTGACCTTCTTTTGGTGGTCTTCGACCCACACGTCTCGCTCGTGCCCAAACGCGGTTTTCGACTCGTTTCTTTTCAAGGGTATTGGAAAATAGCAAAGTTAACATGTGAGATTGTGGCCAGCGTGGGAACCCTGCTTAAAACCGTGATTTCGGTCCCTATTTGAGATTAGATTAACTACATGTGGCCACAAAGCGTTGTGCATTACATTTTGGGGGGAATAATAGACTATTATACATTCATGTTTTGGTCATTTTAAGCCTTCCCGGTTTCTATTCAGATTGGTAGTTAATAACAGGCAACTGTGAGTTCCTTTCAGGTATAGCCCAGAGCCCCAATTTTAGTCCAAATTAAAAGCAGGGTAGTTTTGACTAATTTACCCCTTGCTGACTTCCTCTGGACCTTGTGGCATTTAGGAGAGCCAAGCCTATTTATTGGACCTATGGTTAGTGCAAATATCTGATCCACTGATGTATGATTTTTCCACCATTTACCATTTCCTCGTAATCCTAGTTTAATGGAATGAAAAGTGAACTATAAAACAAATTATTTGAGAAACAATGCCCTTGCATTATTAGAGATGCGACTACTGTTTTCCAACACATAACTAAACTAACTTATTTATTTCCCTTTTTAGAGACAAACAAGCTAGAGAAATAAACTGTAATTAGCCTTAACTGTAGCCATGGGCTTTGCGGTTACACCTACTGGTATTTAATGTAGCCTACTCATTTTACTGAAGCAGCACGTGCACTATCCGCTAACTCCCTGTTCATATGTAATGGACTGAAGTTGCATCTGTTTTATGTGAATAAGTGCATCCTTTCTCTATTGTTTGTCGGTTTTCACTTCACCCTAATCCCTCGTTGACACAAAGTGTATACAAACGGGCACGCTGCGCTACATCAGAACGAATCTGTGCTTTTTTTCCACTGGTGGGGCAGTCAATATTTAACCTAAACTAAGGGCACCGGAGGGACATGATCTTAAATCAGGCGCCCGGCGCAAGACAGACGCTCTTGTGACAGCGTTGGAGCCGGAGAGAGACGGAAGAATGTGAGCCGTGTGCGATGGCTCTCAGGCCGCGCTTCTCGTCTGCGAGAAGCAGAAATAACCCCGTTAATGATTTCACACTGCACAGATGTCAAGCTCTGCATGCAGATTCCCTCTAATTCACTGTGACCTTGTAAAAACCCAGCGCTGAAATTAGATGCATCCTGTTGCACGACCACGAGCGAACAAAAACAACGCCGTAATGTCCCCAATATTTAAACATCGCCGGTACCGACTGCTCGTTTAGCCGTTGCAAACAGCGTGGGAGCTTAGCATCTTGAATACATTTGCGAAGTGTGACTGGACGGGTTGGGCTGCCTCTCTTTGAGAAGAAACGCGGCTGTGAACATTGCATAGTGGAACATGGAATGATGTTGGTTCAAACACACATTGCAGGGCATTTTCTGCGGAAGGCACAGACTCCACTAAGCGGGCTTGAAGATCGAAATGAGATGAGTTGACGTGTGACAAGAATGTTCTCCCTCTTGCATCCCAGGGATCTTTCCTGAACACTGGGAAATGCTTAATGTTTACAATGATTCTAACTTTATAAGAGACAGAGCCTGGAATTTACTGCACAATATAATGCACTTTTAATGACACATTTTGCGTAGCCATGATGCAAATTTCGGGATCCCAGAGCAATTCAGTTACCGTACTTATGAGATACCGGGGAGGAATGTAAACACGACTGTATAGCACAAGGCATGGCGTTCCCACTCACACAGAGTGTGCATACAGGTCTATGATTAACTTCGCTGCCAATGATTACAGTTAAGGGTATCAACAAAACACGCACGCGCACACATACATACACGTGCACACGCACACAAACAAAGATAAATACTTATGCGTGCGTGTACACATGGGCAGGAAATGAAAACGTCTCAAATGAACAGCTGCGCCCACAGGCACTAGTGTTATGCGACAAACACTTCGATTTTCCAAATAAGAGGCATTTTGTGTATCACAATTCGTTCAACATTCATCTCATTTACACATCGTTGATGTGTAATTGAGTAAACCTGATGTAGTTGCTTCCATATGACCTCGCTCTTGACAGCTTAATAGTTGGTGGTAGACGGGAATAGATGGTTCCCAGAAAGAGAGAGCAGAAGGTAGAGCTTGGCTGAGGAAAGCAATAATGCAGACATGCAGATAAATTTCCCCATGAGTTTCCATGGCGATACAAATACATCTTCAGCTGACAAGATTAAATCATGCCTGAAGTTCCATAAGGGGAGATTTTTAAACAGGCATTCATCAACAGATTTCCATTTACTGTACAAAGTATTGTGCCATTGGAATCCCCTCTCCTACCCACTAGCAAAAAATATATGGAAATGCATTCACTGGAGTTCTCAGAAGCCCTTACTGTATGTCTCTACTCGAAAATCAACACACAAAGTGGTACATGTGTTCTCATTCCTGGTAAATGTTGCCTTCCGCCCTGATTTGTTTGTTTTTGTTTTTGTACAGCTGTTTAAATGTTAGGATTGACACGACACACATAAACAAAGTCTTATTTATATCATTGTGGAGGGCAAAGATTACAAACCGATTCAGTTTGGCGGATCTGAACAAAGTCTGACATTGTCTTTTTCTGCAAAATGGATGATATCTGCCCGCAGTTTAGCGAGTGAGTTAGATACCATCTTTACCCACAGTTCAAAGTGGGGACGATATCTTCCTTATGACCCCTCCTCTGAACAGCGTGGCCAATCACATAGTCCTGGTATCTAAATACCAAGAGCAATTAGAGAGAGAGGCAAGATTACATCACTGGAGGAGAATGAAAATGGATGCACATGACTGTTAGGGCAGCTCATGCTGCATTGGACAAACAGCCATTGCTCAATCCCTTTAAGCCACAGACGAATGTTATCCCCTTTCATATTTCACTCACCATTTATCCTCAAGCCGCGCTTCATATTTCATCTGCTGTACCGCGAGATGGTTTGTTGGTATTTTATTGCATTGAGGCATCTATCACGACATGTTTAGCGTTCACTTTAAAGAATGAGTGATGTTAAGGGCCGTTTGAGGGGGAAAAAAATTCCCTCTCCGCAGAGCTGGAATACTGTATCTCCCTGGAAGAGCGCCAGCGGTTGTCCACGATCCCCAGGCAAATAATAGCTTAATGCTCAGTTGAGATAGCGTATTATTGGTCAAGGTTTCTCTTGGCAATTAAAATGCATTCTGAACAGTGTGGGACTAAAGATGAGGGATCGTCTTGGGGTTTTGCAACGAGGATAAATAACTGCCACAATCATGCGCCACTCGAATATCAATTCACTTTAAGGCATCGTTTTTATTTCCAGGCCTCTCGCATAAGTAGGGGAATGTCGCGTTGGTTTCAAACATGTATTTTTCTTTCTGTACATTCCCCTGCACCGTCCAAGATTTCTAATGAACACGCTTCCTGTTCTCTCTATGGTTCAGCATTTCTCTTTTGCCGCAATTGAGTCAAATTGGGAGAAATTGCATCCGCAGTGTGCCAAAACACAAAGTGATTTTCTTTTTTCCCGCACTTGTGCTCGCGCTGCTGTCAAAGGCCGGTGCTGTTTGCCCAATGGCTCGCAGTGATCGCTCGCTTGAGAGCGCAGGGCATGGGGAGTTGGCTTGATAAGACATGCCAATCGGTTCCCCTGGCATCTCTCCTTGGCCTACAGACTCCAGTGCGCTTGTATCCATTGTGAACTACCATCTTCCGGTAGAGAGAAGGCAAAAACTGGATTGCCGATTGGCGTTTGTCGTGTTAGGGCTAGCCGCCGATCAAAGCGAGGGAATATCTGTAATTCTAATAATAAAATCATATATAATAATAATAATATAACAATATATGCCATTTAGCAGACGCCTTTATCCAAAGCGACTTACAGTAGTGAATGCATACATTTGTGTTTCCAGTACATGTGGTCCCAATGGGAATCGAACCCACCCAGTATATGTTGGCAACGCCATGCTCTACCTGAGCCACACACAACCACATTCTCCAAACCAATCAGAGAGAAGGGGTTGTTGACAAATGGGAAAGTAAAAAAGAAAAATGACGTCACGTCCACAGCTTACAGTACTTTTTTGCAGCCAGCCTCACGGCTACTATGCGCCAGAAACTGCGATTTACACCAATATGTAAAATCAGAACCACCAGATACATACTATGTAATGGTTAGGGAACTGGACTTGTAACTCAAGTAGTTGCTGGTTCAATTCCCAGGTGGAGCACTGCTGTTGTACCCTTGAGCAAGGTACTTAACCCAAATTGCTTCAGTAAAAATATCCAGTTGTATAAATTGATTATATTTAAAGAAATGTAAACTGTGTAAGTCACTCTGGATAAGAGCGTCTGCTAAATGCCTAAAATGTAAATGTAAATGTCTTTAACACAAGGTGTGTCTGTTTAGTTTGGAATAACATGTTGTGGGTTGCCCCAAGACTTTTTGAAGTGTAGCTGCCCTTAGTCCACTTCTGAAAACAAAAGGTATTGACACATAATCTGCCCACCGTTTACCATCGAATTTTTCCTACAGTCTATAGACTGTAGGCAAAATTATGAGTCTAAATGCCTGTTCTCGTTATTCAACTCCCTGAAGTTGCTTATGGTTTTTGGTTGGGGGTTTTTTTTAAATAAAAAAATTGTAACGCCCAGTCATATTTGTAGGCCCATCCCAAGTGCTGCAATGTCCTGTCAGAGGTGCATGCTGGGAGCCACTGCTTCTCTTCACTCTGAGGTCCACCAGCTGAGCTGCGCAGTCATTGCCCTGGTTGTGGTCGACGTAACAGTCAACATTGGCACCGTCAGGATTCGATTCCAGATCGTGGCATGCATAACTGCACTGAGGAATAGTGCTTTATCTGGGCGCACCACCCGGGTGTCCCATTACATTTCTTACACTACTACTACTATTACTACTACTACTACTACTACTACTACTACTACTACTACTACTACTACTACTACTACTACTAATAATAATAATAATAATAATAATGGATTGCATTTATATAGTGATTTTCGCAATCTGAAAGCACTTAATAAAGGGGGGAGGGGAATTTAGTTTGCATAGCACCCACCTGGATGACGCAGCTGACCGCCTTAAAACCAGAGAGCAAGCTAGGTAAACTGATACAAATTGCATCTTAAAACATAAATCATTTCAATTACTGTCCTTTTATTGGTCTCGGGCAGGCCGAGGGAGATAATTTACTGCCGTTTTTAAGGCACTGACAATTGTTGTGTTTTAAAGACCGGGCGAGCCGACACTCGACACTCTGGCCGCTCTTTGAGCAGACAGCACCTCTGGTGTCCCCGGGGAGAGTGATGGATGGCGGCCCCCGGCCCGAAACGCCGGGGAGCGGACGGACAGGACAGGCCGACGCGGGCCTTGGCGCGGCGAGACGAGCCTGTTAACCGCACTGAGACGTGGTGGGGGGGGGACGGACACATTGTTCAGGGTTTAGCACCAGATTTGTCACCCCTGTCAGACGCATTAGCTACAGTAAAAGCGGAACGCGCGGGGCACTTGTGACGCGAGACCGGCCCGGCGGTCACAAATCACAGCCATTTAAGAGATGAAAGGAGGAGCATGATTCAATCAGCGGCCGGCTTGACCCCGCTCAATGGAGCCGCATTCTAAGGGGGAGTCCACCGGGCATGCCGGTAACACAAGATGCCCCAAAACTGTACAGCATCCAGGCCGTCATGGCTGCAATTGTTCAGTTAAGTTGGATCTTATGTGACAAGTCTTGAAGCTTAACACCCACACAACAACACATTGTATGAAAAATTTGAACATTTTTTTAAAAGACTTTTAACACCTACAAATAATGTCAAGACTTAAAACTCACCAAGGTTTAAACTTATGGTGAGTTTCCTCTGCATATGCATGAAAATGACCCACTGCATACAGAAATAATCAATATGTAACCGATATTCACATTCATTGCATTGTGTTTACTACAGAGCAAAGCAATTTTAATCAAAGTGCACACCTCTGTTAGCATTAGTGCTGAACTGCTGTGCACTTTTATTAAATTGGCACTTAACAAAAACATACCCTGCATAAGACATTTGACATGCCTTTGTACAGGTCTAGAACTTTTATATCACTTTCCTGACAGAGCATGTTCCCTACTGTAAAACACATCAGAAAGCACTTAAGGCACAAGGTTTAATTGTCATCACACATAATGTGCAAGCGAACAGGAATAGCCACGGGCAAGGCGTGTTGTTATTTTCCAGTCCGGTGGCTAGTCAATGGGAGAAAAGAGCTCGGATTCCAGGCACATTTGCGGAGCAGGCTTTCCACCGCGCGCCGGATTAGCAGCGCAGTGCCCTCTTACCTGGAACACGGCGGTGGCCATCCTCGCTCGCTCTCTCTCTCTCTCTCGCTCTGCTCTACCGCCGCATTCTGTCCTGGGTGCGCGCGCTCACGCCGGATAGACGGCTTCGGCCGGCGAGGGGGGCACGGAGAGTGACCCGAGCAGGCTCTCTCTCAGCGCGTGGTGTCTCTCGGGCGCAGTAATGAGGGTAATCCAGGGAGCCTGGCCGTAGAGTGAGCGGAGGTGTGCACCCGTGCGCGCGTGTGCGTGTGCGTGCGTGTGTGTGTGTGTGTGTGTGTGCGCCTCTGACTTCAGCCTCTGGCTCCACGCTCCCGCCCCCTTTTCCTCTCCTCAGCCAGGGAAAAAAAAAAGGAAAAGATCTATATATGGCCAAGAGCAGAGGGGAGGCCAATTTCAATCCTAGCACCCAAAACTTGAGAAGCGCACAGCACGGAAATCTGGGAAGTCTGGCTGCAGGCTATTCCCATTCTCCTTTTCCCTCTCTCTCTCTCTCTCTCTCTCACTTACTCTCTCTCCTCCCCTCTCTCAATCTCGCTGTCGCTCTCCCTTCCCCTCTCCCTCCCTCCTTCCTTCTCTCTCTCTCTCTCTCTCTCTGTCGTTCACCCTCCCCCTCTCTCTCTCTCTCTCTCTCTCTCTCTCTCTCTGTCCCTCTCGATGTGCATGCGTGCATCTGGGAGGGAAGCAGCTAAGAGTATGCAAAGCCGAAATTCCAAAAAGTACAGGGGCCGGTACTTGAGTCTGGTAGACAAGACGCACACCCCTCCCAGTTGTTATCAAGTTCTCGGTTTACAGGTTAAACATGAGTTGACAAGCTCAAAGTCAGCCTGTGCAGCAGCACTGTGACCCCTGTTTGAGCAGCTCTGAAATGAGCAACAGCACGGACCGGCTCAGGGCTCCCAGGTCTACCGCATCCTCAACAGTCGCCGCACGCCTGCCCGTGTGCCGGTTAGGCTCCATCATAATGTAAACCGGGGCCCCATGAACTGCAGTCATTTCGTAAAAAAAAAAAAAAAAAAAAACATTCCAAATCTGTAATCCAGTGAATGGCCCAATCTCCTAAACCAATTTTCATCATATACACACAATAGAGGAAATCAGTTCTAACAAAGGGCATAATTAACAAAATTCCTTCCCCTGTTACCGGAAAGAAATTGCATGGCATCGCACAATTGTCTAAAAAATGTATTACATCTGCCAAGCATTCTAAGCTCCTAGACAGACTGTAAACACTCACTTACTGTAAATCATCACCAAACGAGGAAGAAAAAAAGACCACTCATGCAAACAAAGAAAATCCTTCATCTCGCGGGGCTTTTGGGGCTTGTGGGGCTAGAAGCGATCGCTTTCTAAACAACGGTGAACTTGCGTGTTTACCTGTCTCCTTTGATCGAATGGGCTTCAACTTTCACTGTATGGGGGACTTTACAATCACCTGCAGCCATATCGCAGAAGTCACAGGATGACATTTACAAACGAGTGCGCCAACTGCAAACAAGAAGGGAGCCAATTAGACTGCAGCACAAAAGCTGGGAGTATTACTCCAAAAGGAAGAACTGTGGGCCCTTGCTGTTAAATAACCTTAGGTAACTGCTGCAACGTTTCGCTCGTGTAAAGGAACGAAAGCTAACCAAACATAGCTTCCCTTTGGGGAGTGAGGTTCCTACGGGCGGGCGACGTGCTGGGATGGTTCCTTTGAAGTGCCGCGTTTGCAACATAAAACAATGTGGCCACTGTTGAGCCCGGGAGATGGGTGCGTTCATATTTCTCCTTCTTACTTTTCCCCCAGAATGTTACCTTTCATAGAGAGGTCATAGATGACCTGGTCCCACCAGCATGGCTTTGCAGGACGACCCACGCAACGCAAATGCTTCAGCAAGTGTTGTGGAAACAGTCGAGCATTGTCACAGTCACTCTGCAGCAATGCGCACGTTCGCCCAGTAATAAGTATGCTTCTCTTCTTCGGAATACTGTGTACAGTCTTAATATGGCAGGATTATTGTACACTTGTTTCCATGCCATTCCTGCGCACGTATAATCGGCCGCGTTAATAACAGTGATTCTGTCGTTTCCATTGTGAGAAATGTAAACAATTATATTGTTTTTGCTGCGTCTCCTTAAACGGAGATTGTTTTTCGTCAAGGAGAGACGGCCCCCGTGACCGTGGTAACCAGCTGTCGGCGTGCTGTGAGATGTTTGATTCGGTATTAATGACAAGCTGGGAAAAAGCAGTGTGGCAGGAGTGGGCGGGTCCCCGGGGCTCAATGGCAGCGTTGGAAATAACACGAACGCCTGTGCTTAATGTTACACAACTACTCTGCGTGGCACAATCCGAACCCTCCTCTACGCCGTGCGCGTACGTGTGTGAGAGAGCGAGAGAGAGAGAGAGAGTTTGTGCGTATCTAACAAAGAGAGATTCAACCAACATTTGTACTACATTTTGACTCCGCCGGTTTTTCCTCACGAACACAGTTTAACAAGTTCAGCTATCGCCAAAATGAATGGGAAAAGATTTTTGTTTGCCGTGAAAAAGTCATGCTTGCATTACAAGTCGATGTTAAGGACAACTGAGTAAACTGAGGCCAGAGAGAGAGCACTGTGTGTGTGGTGTGGCATGTGAGTGCGAGTTTGTGCGTATGTAACGCAGTGTGTGTGTGTGTGTGTGTGTGTGAGTGTGTGCGTGCGTGCAGGCATATCTTGACTCTGCATCAGCATTCCCCACCTAACTTTCAGGTTGACATCCATTGCAGTGATGCGTCAAATTACAGAAAAAACCCCACAAAAAAACAAAAGCCCAACAGTAAGCAGCTGCAGGTCTGCGTTCATACAGCTGAGGAGAGACAGAGAGAGAGAAAGAGAGAGAGAGAGAGAGAGAGAGAGAGAGAGAGAGAGAGAGAGAGAGCACAATGCTCAGAATGATTCCAGCAGCTCATTCCAGGCATTCATAAGAAGGTTCACATGTTCTTGGAAGGGAGCACTGCGCACCCTGCAGAGACACGCAGCGGCCAATCAGAGCCCCCCGTGGCGGAACACGTTGAGCGAGCAGCTGGGCAGGTGGCCTATCGCTGAGGGACGGCTTCCAATTTGACCAAAAACAAGGAGTACACACTGGAGGCAGCACACATCCCACACAGCACACACTTCACACTGCACGGTCCCACCACAGAACCTCTAGGCTCTGGTAAAGTTAGCTTAACAACTTGTTTTCCTTTCTTGTATTTTATTCGATGACATTTTTATCTACAATTTCTTTATTATGATTACTCACATTTCTAGGCCCGTCTCACCACTGCAGTTGGAGAGCGCAGACAAGCATGCGCTATCCCCTGATGTGCGTTCTGCCGGCCGCTGCGACTTCATCCTCACTTCACCTTTCTTTGGAGGAGTGCACTTCCTGTGCAGCTGGCGCAGTCAGACTACAGCAGCCGAGGAGTCGCTCTCACTCAATGAGACGAGGAAAGCCCCCACAACCGAAACCTTCCTTCCCACAGTGACCGCTGTGGCCAATGATGTGCCAGCCTTGCAGGGGCTGCTGGCCAGAGTCAGCATTGCCAGGCTCTGGATTCGCTACCAGACTGTGGGAATGTTGGAACCACATGGAAACGCAGGCAGGCAGTACGAGCCACCGGGCCGCCCAGCTGTTTCTCTTATGCTCAAGGCCACTCTTCAGCTACTTTTGGAGAGAAATGGGAGTAAAAATGTCTTTATTGTTTAAAAAAGCTTTAAGTTAAGTTTTTACTTTACATTTCTCTCTAAGACAGGCTGAAATTATTATATCTAGGTCTTTGTCTTTTTTTTCTTTTTTCCTCCATGTGCCTGAGGGTGGAGCTGCGAGATAATGCCAGGATATTATTTGTTCTTTTGCAATCAAGGACGTGCAAACATACGTGAGCCGCCTTGTCGAACGGGGGGTGTGACCGACGCTGAACCCCCGGACCCGAGCCCCTTTCATCCGAGGTTGAACGACGTCGCGCGGGGTCATGAATCAGACACGGCGCATAAACGCGGCGGTCCGTCGTTCACACGTCAGGCCGTGTGTTGAGTAAACCGTTCGGCGGTGCCATGTGTGCGCGATCCCCTCGTATAAGGCACGGGCGGAAGCGGCACGCCACACACCACTTGAGTCAACAGAGGAGCGCAACAACATGTGCTCCGCTGGCAGACGGGGCGACCGGCGGCATAGCGGGTTCTCCCCAGTGCAGAACAGCGCGCGTTATGAGCGTGAACAAAGCGCAGCAATCACAAGAACAAATAATTACGCCGGGGGAGAGCGCTCCGCATTTCGGTGTAACAGCGGCGGTTGTGCAAACTGCGCCGCGGCAATGAAATAACACAGCAGTGCGCTGGGTATCGGTTTACACCGCCGGCAGCAGCGAGAGACTGCAGGAATTCTGCTGATTAGTCCGTTCGTAATTGCATGTGCATGTTGCTCGGGGTCGAGACAGATGGGCTTTCAGGCGGGTTCCACAAAACACGGCTGCCGGGCTTTAACCGGATTCCCGTCAGGTTCGCGGGGCTGAGTCAGGGTCTTTCTCAATGCGCCGCTAACGGCTAACGCTTAACCTTCCCTTAGCATTCCCCAATAACGACGTTACGCTGACTTTGTTAACCCGTTAGTCTGGAGGAGGAGGGGTAAGGGTGTACACAGTGGTTATGAAGTGTCCGTGTACATAGGGAACATATTCCCTGCTCGCTATCCGTCTGCAGACTTTGGCAGTAATAATCTATTGTATTTCACGCACGCACACACACACACACACACACACACACACACACACACACGCCCGCACAGTCGAACACGCACATGCAAACACACGCATGCACCCACACACGTTAAACCCATTAAACATACCACTCACTCTATACAGCTCCCCTTCCTGACACCTGCTGCACTACAGAGACCAAACTCACACCACAACGACTTTAGACCCGGCTGTTTGGCTGCTTTGCAACGTTTTTCATATCGTGCCTGCACTTGCGTTGAGGTTTAATAAACGAAAGGAGTGCATGGATTTAACAGGGCTGAACGAGTCCCCTCTGGGGTCTTGTTAACTGCTATGCCAGGTACGGGTGCCATTCTGTTCTACGGCACGGAATGGTTCTGGTCTTCACTCGCTGAGGCGTACACCCCCCACCAAGCAGCTCTGGAATTGGAGGGCATATTAAACGAGGTTCCTTTTCTGGCTGTGTCATCTACCATCAGAGTGGTCTGGTTCCAATTAGGCACTGTGTAATCAATGGAGGTTCTCTCTTGTTCTCGCCCCCCTCTCTCTCTCTCTCAAATTCTAATTCTAATTCAAATATGCTATATTTTCATGACAAGTCAACTTGTGTCACTAGAGCGTTAAATGCATAGAGGACACAAACAGAATGGAAAAAAGTAACCCTCTCTCCTTCCCACACACATACATTCAATCCATCGAAAAAATAAAAAAATAATTTAAACAAACACAATTAGAAACTTCAGTTTAAGAATTAATGGAGAGCACAGATTCTCTCTCTCTGGTGTTTACATACCTTCCAGCATGTCTCAAACACTCTATCATTCCAAATCCCCATTTGTTTATGTTTGTTTGCTCCTCTTTTTCCAATGCGCTTGGCAACCTAAATCTAAAATGTTGTGGCCATAGTGTTCTTGTATAGGGCGCTTGAACACTACAACCTTCAAGAACAAGATTGATTGCACCAGAGTTTATTTAGGTGTGTCGTAGCAAAAGGGGTGAATGCTTATGCAATCAATTATTGTCTGTTTTTTATTTGTAATTAATAAGTTTTTTTATTGTTTGACATTATAGAGTATTTTGTGTTGATCAGTGGCAGGAAATCCCAATTAAATAAATTTACATTCCATGAAGTAAGAACATAAAATGTGAAAAATGCCAACGGGGATGACAACTTTTTATACCCACTGTATATAAGGCTATATCACCTGAAATGCCTGATCTACTGTAGCAATACAAATATCAAAACACTGGTGCACTTCCCTACTGGTGGTTTGCACTCAGCTTCTTTAATGACAGCAGAATGTTCAGGCCATTACCGTTGGAAGCCAGCAACTCAGAAACAATTGTGTTTCTATAAAGAATGTGAACTGGCAGCCCAAAGACTGTTTGGGGGTACCTTCTATTTCGAAAAAAGCAACAGGATGGCGGGTGAGAGTTTCCAGCATGCGTCTCTCACGCACAGGCCAGTCCGAGCTTATCTCCGGCAGGCTGTCCTCACCCCCAGGTCACAACTTGGCTTAATGGAAAGGATACTGAGATATGGACTGTCATCATTATGTGATGGCTCCAACAAGTGCTTTGGCTGAAACTTCCCCAACGTATCAATCAAAGATATAAGCAAATGTACCATCTTCAGGTGATACAAAACATAACTAATCGTCCATGCTTATGCACCGAAACGTGGCATATTTTCTCGGACGTGCAGCACTGTGATGCAAAATATGGTTTCCTCTCCAGAAGAGTGCAGCTCAAATGTGTCAAGCACAAATGGATGGTATTTGCACAAAGAAAATACACTGAGGCCTCACAGCCTTTGCATTGGTTTCACCATTACTTCAGTTCTCACATGGGGAGATGTCTCTTGACCTGCTAGCTCCATGGGGATCCAGACATTTAAATGCACTTTGGCGTTTATACACAATGTTGTAACCTCAAAGGCCCGGGCTTTGCACAAAACAACAAATGCTTCTGCACTCTGCCAAAAATACAAAGCCAACGTCCATGAAAATATTTGACAAGCGGGTCACGGGATTATTTATTTCAAAAGCATTATAAAGTGGATGATAAAAAGGCCTTGGATGACAAGAGAATTAGCCGCTGGCCACCAGAGGCTGACAAAGCATAAGGCTGAAAGGTCTGGCTGGACAAAAGCCATTGGCCTGCATTCAATCAACATTTGTCCTTGACTTTGCCGAACAAATAAATTACTTTTTCCTTCTCCACAGGACAGTTGGACAAGTTCATTTTGGTGATCGCTGAACTCGCCAACCAGTGTTTGCGAAGAAAAAACGAACTCTTGCATTTGGAGCTGAGGACGCACGTTGACTGAATCGGGGCTATTACCCGTCAGTTGATGGGTAATTCTTGTGAGTTTGTCCTTCCAGTATGTCTCACTTTATGCCCTCCACCTCTCAGCTCATCTGTTCATCTCTCCACCCCCATAGCCTCACTTGTCAGGCTTATAACCATACAGTACTGTGAGCCGGTGTGCATTGCCAATAAACCAATGGTCAGCTACCTCTTCTGAGGAATCGTGATCTTGTGTAGGCGGGGCTCCAATTACAGGCGGTTATTCAAGCCAACTGATCCACTGACCCGTTGCAAAACGCTGGCTAAAACCAACGTGTATCCTCCCCTTCCAGATGCTGTAGAGGTAGAGCGTCTGGGACCCAGACTAGTCTCCCCCCCCCATCCCAGCCCATCCTGGTTACCAGTGGATCTCTGTCAAACCATCCTTTCTCCACAGTGAAAGGGAATCTGGGGGTCTGAGCTTTCTAATATAACACGCTGAGATTTCTAATATAATATTCACCTCAACCTCCACAGGAGCAACCATGAGACAAGTGAGTAGAACATTTAAGAGCTCATCCACTCATCTTTATACCTGCAGGAACCACACCTTTCTCATTTAAGAAGTGACGTCAGACACATCTTTTTTTGACAGCTTTTCTACCCCAATTTGGATTGGCCAATCGCAATTGGCCCGTCCCATCTCTGCAATGCTCTGTCAATTCGGGAAGGTGCCTGTTCAGCCTCCAAAACTTGTGCTAGCCAGCTGCAGCACATCACAACGCTTCGACCTAGCTGTTCGGTTACATAGCAACAGGCAGACATAGCAACAGGCAGATCGAATGAGTGACAATCCTGCAAGCTGAATTATGGCTATTATTGGCTAATTATGCATCACTCAACAGGATTTCCAGCCACAGCAAGCACTGGCACCGGTCAGGATTCGAACAGGACCATGGGGAGGATTCAGTAAAACCTTATCTTTTGAAAAAGTTATTCCCGGTTTACAGGGGCCAATTGCATGCACGCTCTCGTTACAATGATCCCCTGCTGTGAGGAGTTCTATTGTGGTCTCATCTGAGGGTCTCAGACGTGGAATGACGTTAGCAATGGATCAGCGCGCACATGATACCCAAAATCCAACTGTGTTTTCCTGAAACAACTGGGAAGGTTCTCTAAACATAACCAATTGGTCTCACAAACCTGTATACAGGCACTTACAGTACAGTGTATGTAAAATAAAATCAACAAATGAGTATAGCAACTGAACAAAAAAAAGCATTCAACTGGAAAGATACATGAACACCATGGTCAAACATAGAAATATGAACTTATCTCAACTGGAGGGTAAACCACTTGTGCACGGTACATTCAAGGCATATTTTCAGGACAAGACTGTTCAGTAACAATTAAGTGAAAACAGGACCATTAGTGTCAAAGGGCACACCCTGATATGAAAGTACTTGCGCAAAGCCTTTGTTTTAACACTGTATGTTGATTACTGGGCAATGCGTGCAATACAAAAACAATAACAACACAAAAAAAAATCAAAGGCGGTCACTGGCTACAGGCCAATGGGTGGTGGCAGGTGGGTGGGCTTGGACGGCCTGGAAGGAAACAGATGAGTCGCCAGGATATCGACCCGTGCCAAAATGTTCTTTTTTCCGCCTCCGTAGATGATTGAAACGGGCTCCCCTCCCTGTGCCAAACCTAGACTGCGGGCCTGCACCCCGCAAAGGAACGAGAACCCCTCGCCCCGTACTGCAGGAGCACGGCTTTTCAACTACGCGGCGACAATAAATCACCCTTAATGAGAAAGTGTTCCTTTCCCGCAGAACTGGAGACGGAGTGGCTGTGGCCAAATGAGCTGGAGAGCCACGGCAGGGGCACTAATGAGAACATAGTGCCCGAGAACATGCCCAACCCCCCACCCCTCGCGCTCGCTCGCTGCCAAGCGGCTGCTTGCCCCGGCACGGTCTGCACGCCCGGTGTGCGCCCGTTTCCTGGGGCCGATTGCTGCACAAGCACGGGCCACGAAGAGTCGCCGTCAACCGCCGTACGAATCCGCCGTGGGTCTGCGGCTCACCGACGGAGCGGCGAAACTTCGCCACGGGGCGCCTGCACGCGCACGCCATCGACGCGGGCAATACCCCCTCACCGATACGTCCGTCTACTTAGACGTGCGGCCAGGGTGAGCCACAGCATAGCCAAATAGAGTACTCTGTGCATTTGAATCCATTTGCATTTGTTACATCTGAGCAGCAAAACTCCTTGAAAACCCTCCAAGAAGCACGCGCCGACTACCGGTAAAACTTTCCAGAACCGACCAACTACTGGCGTTCCCTTGCCGGCTCCGCGGTCACATGACTACCTGCCGCGCAGCTACAGACCACCCACCTGGTATGGGTCTTGAGCCCTGGGAGACGCAGAGCCCAGCCTGTGCGCTGGGTCCCGGCCGCTGGGTCCCGGGTCTTGAACGTGCAGGGCTTGCCGCTGGGTGCCGTCTCTGCTGCTGGTGTGGTCGGAGGCGCTGGTGCATGTGAGCGCTCAGAGAGGAAGCTCCTTGGAAGGGAACACGCAGCTCCGTGCTCACTTCCTTCCAACCATTCAAATCCACACCTCGCTAATGCGCTCTCATGGTCCAAACCCAAAACACGCACGCACACACACACGCACACCCCCTGCCGCGAGACACGCTGATTACATCGTGCTCTCTCTCTCTCTCTCTCTCTCTCTCTCTCTCTCTCTCTCTCTCTCTCTCTCTCTCTCTCTCTCTCTCTCTCTCTCTCTCTCTCTCTCTCTCTCTCTCTCTCTCTCTCTCTCTCTCTCTCTCTCTCTCTCTCTCTCTCTCTCACAATCACTCTCACTCTCACACACAAACCTTCTCACTCACGCTCTAAGACTCACCCTCTCTCTCACAGACACACACTCACTCTTTCTCTCAATCTCTCTTTCTCTGATATAGCCCGCAAGATACATCAACAACTACCAACGCTCACCATCTCTCCACTTTTCTGTAACGCAACCCCGACTACGACACAGACGGCGCACAGCTAACGAGAGTGGGGTTAAAGGCAGGACACGGCCACCGCTACGGGAGGGGACGGGGGACAAGGTCGTCACCTTTCTGTTCCCGCAAGGTGAAAACAAGAGCAGCGAGAACAATCGGCCAATATTTAAGAGGAAGGTTTCTGCAAACCGAGAGGTGGTGTCTGGCAGTGTCGCAGGCAGAGAGGCGATAAATAATATAAAGGGATTTCTGTCTGTTGTTCTTATGCCAGAGAGCGAGGAGAACAGCCTGTGCTTGTGGAACGGAGCTCACACAAACCTGATACTCTCCAGTATCCCTGCATGCCCCCACATCACCAGGGGGAGCCCACATTAGATTTCGCGCACTGCGAGCGTGGCTAGCGGAAGAGAGCGCGGAAGCGTTTCTTCGTCTACGGCTTCTGTACTTTGAACGTCTGTGGTCTTCCAGTCAACGTAGCCCATGTTGACTTCTTCTTTTGTTACGGATTATGTCTAAGATCGAGAAAACTCGAGCCGACGCACCATCGCTCCATGGCGGCTCCTGCACGACCTGTCACTGTCTCATTATTATGTTTTGACTGAAACAGGACACCACGTCGGTGGCGTGTAAGAGCAGCCTGATCTCGGTGACGCGCTCTTGGCCCGGCGGCGGTGGAGAGACAGCGCTCCAGTTGCCGTAAACAGCCCCGGCCTATTGTTGCGTCCACCCCAGTCTCGAACATCTGTATATGGGCGGACGCACCGGCAACACATGTGGAAGTTGCGAGTCGTTGTTTGAGTGGAGAGGACCAGCCCTTCCTCGGGGAGTGAGTCACAGGTTCCTCCCCTTCCCCCCTCGCCCCCACGGCCGTATCCAGACCGTGAGCTCTGAGTCAGAGTCAGCCGGTGTTTGCCTTGGCTAAACTGGGTCGGAGGTTTTGGCCAGGGACCCGGCATTGTCCACCCTGCCCACAGCTCCGTGGCTCTCCGCGTGAGTCCTCGGTGTTCCTGTGTTTGATTAGCCCGGCGTCCGCAGCGACGTCTCACCGCCGCTGCGGAGGTAACGGCGGGCAAAGACCGAGACCCGGCGTGACCGCAGCCCTCAGACCACTCGGTTTTTACGATGACGCCACGGAGCCCTCGCCCATCAAAACACACCCAGGGCCAGAGCAGTGCCCCTCCAGTGGCAAGCACAATAAACACAGGGGCCGTAAATCTCTCAGCGACTGCAGGTCGTTCGCAGAAAACTGCACTTTCAGACTCGGGACCCGCGATCTCTTGGGAACCGGAGTGATAGATGGCGAGGGGGCCAGCTAAAAAGGACAAGTCAGTTCTAACAGCAGTGCGCATTTACTTAGTCTGGAATAACAGAGATCAAGAGAGGGGCAGTTTTTGAATATGAAATGCAAGTATATCAATCATCATTCTTCAAGGGGAACAGCAACAGCCACATGGCTTTCTATGGCAGCCACATCTGCCTGTTAATGTTCTCACGCAGTGATTTGTTAACCTTTGATTGTTATTAACTGTGGAACATACAGTCGTTTCCTAATCCAAACAGACACACAGGCCATGAGGCCTAGTCTACCAGCCACCATTGTTCTCACCACACTGTCGAACACAGCTATCCTAGCATGACTCCAGCCCCGACTGGATGTTTTCCCTATCCCTTTTCCCTCTACACAACCATCAGTACTTGCCAGCCTGCCTCTAATACTGTTACAGCATTGAGCTGTACCAATGTTATTTTCTACCAACAACATTATAAGAGTGGTGTCACAGTTCAACTGGGAAGGCCTTTAATGTCTTATACTGAGGGTTCTGTTAGGAGAAAACTTCAAACAGACCTGGTACTTCCAAAATTCACCATAATCACCAAGACAGACTAACACCACGTACTCACACATACGGTATAAACAAAGAGACCGAAACCGCAGATATTACTTTCTGTATATTGTTTTTGTAACTATGGTACCAACCGTAGGTCTACGATTTGATCATTTTCAATTCAGTCAATAATCCACTAAGCATGTTTGTGCTTATAATATTTCATTTGCCACACTGTGCCGCAAAAGGTCACGCATGTTGAGATTGCATCTGTGTGGAGAGTTTGGCAAAGAGCCTTTCTCACACATTGTATACACAGTTTAGCTGAGGGGCATTTTGTAAAACAAAAGTAACACAAGCAACGTTTTGGGTGAATGCACTGTGTGACTCTGTAAACAGTAATCACTGTTGTCGTGTCTGGCTGGATGTTTTCCCATCTGAGTTCTAATCTACAGTCATTCAGCTGGCACAGAAACCCCCGTCTCACAGACCTTTGCATTCTGACTCCTGCAAAACCGCCCGAGCGCTTTTCCACACGGTCCCTCGGTGTGTCCGCGCAGGAGGGGGAAAACGCACTTGCGCTCGCTGCTCTTCGACTATCCCACTCCAAGGGCGAGCGGCTCTTCTGAATTATTCAGCCCCACTCTTAACCTCCCTTACTTACATTTACAACCAGCCAGAAGGCTGTCTCTCTCCGTCTCAAGGAGAAATACAAAATAAGTCACCGTGGCTCTTAACTGCGAGAATTACCTTTGAAAGAAATGCAAGGAAGTGGCACTCAACCCACCGTGGACTGTGTTAAAAATGCACTTAGTCTGGACTGCGGGAGCAGCGCCGCGATGTTTATTATGCGGTGGGAGACGGCACGGCAATAAATAATGGTACGCTTTACCTGAATCGGTCGCCTGACAAATGGTCCCCCGCTGCTCACCTGACGAATGACCCTTCTACGGATACGGCAACGTTTCTTCTGGAGGTGGATCAGTTTGGCCGTCCGCTCTGCGACCGCACGACCGGCTCTGTGGCTCCTAACCCTGTCAGGGTTTTACCTTTCTCTTTTGTTTCCATGGTCACGGTCGTGTGGACGATGCAGAGGTGGGGAGGTGGGGATCTGTCCTCTTAATCCAACTTTTACGATCGCTTCTATGTTTGCGTCCATTTTTGACACGGGAAACTTCACACGGGGGCATCAAATGATCTCATGTCTTTTCCACAGGTGGTGCTTGCCTGGATCCCAACACTGACTAATCTGTGAAAGGACAAATCACATGACCTTCTACGGGTCGTATAGTCGGTCCGATAGCGTGTCGTTAGTGGCTGAGGTCACACGAGGGCCATGCGTGAGCCTTATCTCAATATGGATGGAGAGATTTATGACTCTTTGAGTCAATGTGTAAGCCATCACCGTAGAATTATTACTTGAATTCCAAATGTGCAAGATCATATATGAATCAAAGTGAGAAGAGGAGAAAAGTTCAAACTGATTTATTTCATATCTAAGTCTTGAAATCATACCCTGGGGGTGATGCATCCTTGAATAAATGATGGAATCAAATTGACTACAGATAACTTTTTATAATGAACCATTAAAGCCAAACATGTTTGCGCCACATCCAATACATCACCGGTTCTCCGAACAGGGGGAAATTAGTTTTGGTTCTTTGTGATGACACATTGTTTTTAACAGATAGTGACCTGTTTGGCTTTCAATCAAGCCAGCGTTCGCATTCTGCGGCCGCTTTCATTCATTCGACTTCAGGTCCTTGTGTTTAACGGTCCCGGCCAGCTGTCTCGACGTCGACGAAGAAAACAAATGACTTCAGCTCTCGTTGTTGTCCTTCTCCTGGGCTCCGCTTCCTCCCGTTCACGGGGTGGCGTTCCGTTTGGTGTCCTTTTTCAGACGGCCTCTCTTTTGTCCGGGAACGCGTTCTGGAAACGAGTATGTTTCTCCGGCGGCCTTCTGGACAAACAAGCATGCTGGTGTTTGAGGACACGGGGGGGGGAAGCCGAGACACGGGGGCCCCCGGGGGCTGTGTGCACACACTGCAGCGGCGCAATTATGCCGTTTTTAAAGACAGAGCGCGGCCATCGCCTAGCAACCCCCGCGGGGTGGTGAGCCCCCCGCCTCGCTAAGCCACCTCGCACCCTTGGAATTTCCTGTGGGCACGCGGGCAGGGCAGTAGGTAGCCCTGGCAGCTTTGCGAGCCCACTCTAACCGCCATGCCGGTAATGGCTACCAGATGGGGAGAGAGAGAGCCCCAGACCTCTCGGATGCAGTCATCCCACAAAGAACAGAGCGGTTTTCTTACACCCTCTCTTTTCCCCCTCGATCCCCCCTCAGCAAACCACCCATTCTTCCTGCTATTCTCTCTCTCTCTCTCTCTCCCTCTCTTTCAGTTTCATGTGTCCCCACTTCAAAAACAAATCCATCATGTAATGGCCCCTCTGATGATGTAGGGGCAGAGAGGGTTTATTTTTAGGAAGGGTGAACTCAAATATGCAAAGCTTCGGCCAAACCAAACACGTGCTGGGACGGCTAGCACTTGTTTTGAGATTCCCAAGGCTTTCTGAGAATGCAGGCGCACAATGTCCAGGAACAAATTCCTGAAGTATCCCTGCATACCGCGAGAAAGACATCCTCCTAATCAACACAATATTTTCTTTCCGATTGCATGTGTTTGGAGAAGTGGCCGAGCGCCGTGCCCTCCAGTGACCTCTCGGTGACACGTGACCTCCTTGTTTTTGTCCGGCGAAGACAGAAACACAGATGGCTCCGGCTTTGTCGCGACGAAGCCTGGGTTTGTTTTATTACCTGCTATTTACGCACCAACGCTGATTGTAGTTATATGAGCGTGTGTGTGTGTGTGTGTGTGTGTTAACTTCAAGATACAAACCTCAGAGTTACTAACTGACCGGTCACCCGAACGAGGTACGAAACCGGAAGTAGCATACACAGTTATGCCTCATCAAGCTCCTTATTACCACCAGTGAAAAAATGCATGCATCTTATGAAAACGTGTCACACTTTCCATTGATAAAACAAATGTAGATGTCAAAATTATACAAAAGCACATGTAATAGCACTATTGCTAAATAACACAATGTGGGAAAGTCGACTGTGTTTGATATACAGAAAGGGGGAAAAGAAAATCAGTTTGCATATGAGGCCAAAGATAGCAGTTCACTGAAGGGTGTACTGTTCGGAAAGTGGACAATGAAAGAAAAAAGTATTCAGGCCATTACAGCTTTCATGTGTGTGAAAACCTAAACCATAAGGGAGAGTTGATAAATGGAAAAACTAGCTTTTTGTTGTTCCTGAGAATTCAATTTCTTGGAGATACAAGGTTCTTGCATGATATGGACAAACTATAATGTGCCTGTGTTTTTTTCATTCACTGTGTGGAAATCAGAGGAACATCTCTCTTACCTTCACCTCACATTTCTTGTGGCAAGTTAAGCGGCACACTGTGGAGAAAGAGAAAAACAACAGACACGGTTAGTCACCACCTTTCCAGACGTTTCCAAAACGAACTAGAAACAAATATTAAGTTCGAGCATTGCAATGCAAAATAAAATGAGACATTGAATAAACAAAAAAGCCATGTTGAAATGCACAGCTCGGTCCAAGTTCCACATCTTGTTTGCACTTTGGTCTTAGTCAAATATGATCTGCTATTAGCGCCACGACGTCTCCCAGCGTTCAGTGTGGGACAGGCCTTGCTCTGGCCCGCGGGCTTGGCCCTGGTTCACAGGTAGCGGTCCTGCTCATAGCTGCCTGCCCCGATGAACTATTCGCCAAGCTTTGAAACCTGAATCTGTTCAGGCTGGTAAAAAAACAAAAGAGAATAACGCAGCGATGCATCGCGGTCCCCTAAGAAGCAGTGTCCCCTGAGAAGGCAGGCTTTAATCACACGTTGCTCCGTCTACTGTGACCTACGCCCTGACGGTGCCCCCGAGAGCCAGGTGTACCCAGACCCCTCACTCAGGTAGCCCAGGTAACCTCACTCCACCCCTTTCTCCGGCCACCATGGTCCTGGCGCCAGCCCACACAGGTACGCCCCCCCCCCTTCCCCCACCCGAGGTGGGACCCAAGCCCCCCGACACATAGTGGGCATATTGTTCCCTCTCGCCGAGCTGTCACTCTGCCGAGCGGGGGGCGGAGCATGGCGAACAGAAGCCCTACACACAGGCTCCTCTCCCAATACTACGCCGAAGGAATATTCTCAAAGGCCGCTGCCGCCCGCGTCCCAGTGTCCCGTTTCCGCCGCCGGGCCCGCCGCGGGACTCAGCACGCCGCCCGTCTGGCTGTGTCTCTGTGAAACCCCCACGCCGTGTGAGCAAACAAGGGGGTCGCACATCCAGCGGGTCACATCGGTAACTCTCACCCGCAGCCGGAACCGTTAAAAGCAAACCAATTACGACGGTTTCGAGGAATGGCCTCCCAAACAAAGTTTTAAAGTTTCTGCTCATCGCGGAGCGGTGTGTCACTCTTCCTTCCTTCCAATATGTCACCTGGAATCATTTCAATCGAGCACACGTAATATTATTATGTTTTGTCATCGGTTATATGCAGCTCGATTGCAAAGTGTAAGGAGTCCCGTGACTTGGAGAACAGAATGGGAGGGGGGGGGAGAAAAAACCCACCACGCTTTATTTTGGCCTGGTGTTCACATACCTCTACGGTTCGCAGGATATTTTCATTAGCATTTGAGCCTCCTGTACTGGGCTGGAGGTTCAGTGTGTGGAGGATGTGTGGATCGGACTGCTGTCAGATATATCCGTCTACCTCTGTCTCTCTTTCTCTCCCTCTCTCTCCCTCTCTCTCTCTGTCTCACTCCGTCTCTCTCCCTCTCTCTCTCTCTCTCCCTCTGCCTCTGCCTTTAGTGGCCCTTTTTCCTTTTTTGGCTGTTTTACCTCTCTGGGTTTTTTCATTTTTTTATTGCTTTGTTGGTTTTAATTACTCAAACTGTGTTCTTTAACAAATGTCAAAAGTTGAAAGTCCGACGTCTCTCTCCGTTTCATTATTTCATTGTTCCAGGGGGACTGAGAGAGCAAAGAGACCCTAAATCAGAGCCTTCTCATACTGCGTATTCTCCCGCGATGCCCAGCAAAACGCTCGCACAGCGGCACAGAGAGGAGATCACTTGACCTCGTCCTGATGGCAAAGCGATGGGCGATGTACGGCCCTTTTCACATACATCTCCCCTCCCTGCCGTGTTAAATAGGGCGGCGCATGCTATTATCAACGCTCTATCCACTCCTGCATTTGTAATTGTGCAAGAACACTCTGTGGTCATGGATAATGACGAGTGGTGTTTTGTCTATTTAAGCACACAGATCAACGTGACATAACATGATTTATTTACCCATGTTAGCTTTCAAATCGCACTGCTTGCTACTCTGTCAGGGGCAATGCCAGAACGCAGAGGAGAGATAAAGCCAATCTGAGTCACTCCAGTCGATGGAGCAGATTTGTTTGGAGGAAGCCAGCGACACTGAAACCTGAACACCCCGCCAGACCCTGTACAACTTCCGCGCTGCTGTCGTCTTCGATGAAAAACGACATTCAAAGGGGACCTTGCGGCGAAACGTATATCACTGGACTCAATGGCTTGCGAGAAGGCTGACATGAAATCCAGATGCCCCCTTTGCTTGGGTAAAGGGCCAGTGTCCAAGCCAACCATGTAGCGGACACGTGCAATTACACGCCGGCATCTGAGTCGCAGCCGTTTACGCGCAATGACAAACTGACGGCCCAACCACAGCATCGGGGCCTGGCCCTTCCCTATCCAAATCAACCAGCAGAGGAGCACTGTCCTACCCAACACATAGACACTGAACACTGTCCTCCCCAAGACAGACACTGAACACTGTCCTGCCCAACACATAGACACTGAACACTGTCCTGCCCAACACATAGACACTGAACACTGTCCTGCCCAACACATAGACACTGAACACTGTCCTCCCCAAGACAGACACTGAACACTGTCCTGCCCAACACATAGACACTGAACACTGTCCTGCCCAACACACAGACACTGAACACTGTCCTGCCCAACACATAGACACTGAACACTGTCCTGCCCAACACATAGACACTGAACACTGTCCTGCCCAACACATAGACACTGAACACTGTCCTACCATCACACGGACACTGAACACTGTCCTGCCCAACACATAGACACTGAACACTGTCCTACCCAACACACGGACACTGAACACTTTCCTACCCAACGCATGGACACTGAACACTGTCCTGCCCAACACATAGACACTGAACACTGTCCTATCCAACACATAGACACTGACTAGGGCCGTGTTCCCTAGCGCAAACACACTGAACAGTGCCAGCCCACAGACACCCTTCCCGGCAGAGAGTGCGCACACACAGAAATGCGCACGCTGAACTGGCTCTGTCGAAAAACGTCTACACAAGCAGGAGAGGACTGCCATATTGGGAGTGGAAGACCCAGCGCTGTCGCCTCAATCAAACCTTTGCCTTCTTAGGAAATCAAGACTTTTGTACATAAACAGAGTCGGGCTCAGGGGCGAGGGGGCCAGGCCGTGCGCTCTGCGCCGGAGAGCATGTGGAGCGGGGAGGGCTGGGTCCTATCTGACTCAGGATTTCTGGAATGTGGTAAAAAAAGGGGGGGGGGCACTTCCTCACCCGGGCCGTTTATAATGGGCTCAGGCTCCCAGCGGGATGGGCCGGGCCCGGGCGGGGTGCAGAGAGAGGCACGGTGCGCGCCCCCCTCCCTCCCTCCCTCCGTCCGTCCGTCCCCCTCAGGCCTGACGGAGCTCCGGGCCCTGGGACCTCTCCCGGCCCGGGAGCCTTCTCTCTGACTCCACGTCACCTCCAGGGTTCACTCTGGGACACACTGACCATATACAGTCATCCTCCCCCCTCTGGCCGGCTCTCTTCCGTCAAACCCAGGGAGCTGCAGTTTGCGACAATGCGCAAAGCTTCCCAGAATTCCCCAGGCCCGCTCGCATCGCAGGCCTTGCCAGCGTTCGACGTTTGGGTGGTCCCGGATTTGCAGCGCTCCAGTTCAGTCCAACCGGACGGCCACTCGCCCCGGCACCCGATCGGGGTGGCGCACGTTAAACGCTCACCCGTACAGCGGTATACACAGCCACCCACGGAACCGCGATTAATGTTTACCGCTTGGCCGCGTCGTATAAACGCACGAACAAACACTCAAAAACCAATGTGAGTAGGCGGAGATGCACATGACTGTCAGGTCCGCCAGGGCGTTTACGTTAGACCCCGGTTGCGAGAGCGCAGGTACGCCCTTCTGCCGGCGATAAGACATGCGCTTCACAGGGACGCGTTGGATCGGATACTTTACGCCTGTGGGAGGGACACGACCGCGTCGACGCGGGAAGAGGGGAGGCATCCGGCAGTGAGGGAGATCATAACTAAAGGCCAGCCAACACACTTTACCAACCGTGGTTCTGTGTGGCTCAGTAGGTAGAGCACAGCGTTGGCAACGCTTAGGATGTGGGTTCGATTCCCACTGGGACCACATATACTGAAAATGTATGCATTCACTACTGTAAGTTGCTTTGGATAAAAGCATCTGCTGAATGGTGTATATCACCTTCAATTATGTAGCTGATTCACATGGTCAGGTGATTCAATTATAATTCACTGATAATAACCAAACACACACACACACACGCATCTGAAGTTAATCATCCGGGTTTTATTTTATTCATTTTGTCATAAAAAACACTCAATTATAGCAGTATGGAGTACACAGTGTGGAGTACAGTACTAGTGTACCACTAATTTACATTTCAAAATGAGTAGTGTGATAGTGATTCTGGGATTGGGAGTATGTGAGATTGGGGAACAGAACAGCAGCAATGTGGCCCACAGTGAAAACTTAAACTGTCTGTGATAACATAATACACACATAATAAATGAATTTATCAACATCATCATACATATATGCAGCATGTTGGAGTGTTAGGATTATTTGTTAAGATCAGTTTCTGCTTTAATCACAAAATTGATACATTTAAATCACTGTGCACTTTTTCAAACAAGAATAGTCGATATCATTAATCATCAATTCGCACCAAAAACATTTCAAAACAGAATAAGGGACAGAAATTAAAACTGTGAGGGCTGGCGGATGGCGTAGCGGTCTAACGCACCATGCTTCGGAGTGGTGTGCGCTGCCCGTCAGGGACGCGGATCGAAACCCGCGTCTCTACCAGACCGGCCCTGGTCGTCAGCCCGATCGGAGGCGGCATTTGGCTGTCCGCCTCCGGGGGAGGGGGGAGGGAGAGCCGGCACGAGTCCGTCGAGGAGAAGGTTAAGGCGTCTGTAGAAGAATTCCCGTCTCGGAAGAGGCGGGAACAATCGGCCAGGAATGTGTGTCTCGCTCCCGGAGGACGGGCGACGGACTCGTGGGGGTGGGGAATTTAAATAAATAGAGGGTTTAATTGGCAACCAAATTGGGAGAAAAACTGAAAAAAACGAAAAAAAAATTAAACTGCGCAAGCCCTGCACATATCATTGATCAAAATGCATTTACATTCACCCCTGAGGTGGTTTTCTTCAGTTGAGCATCGACCAGAAATAGTTGAGCATCGACCATTTTAGGCTGACTGACTGGCTCACAATAGCAGTCGCAGCAGGTGTGAAGCGTTTCGTCTGTTTAACTATAGAAAATGTATTTCTTGTCAACTTCAAGAAATACAGAGAATCTGAATTTCCTGTAGTGGCGGTGGGGGGGGGGGGCTCTCGTGCCCTTTGTGGAATGGTTGGAATTAGAACGGTATGGTTCTGGTGGCTCAGTTGGTAGAGCACGGCGTTGGCAGCGCTTAGGTTGTGGGTTCAATTCCCACTGGGACCACATATACTGAAAAATGTAAGTGTACTGAAAAACTGTAAGTCGCTTCGGATAAAAGCGTCTGCTAAAATGGAATATACTGTATATATATGGAACAATACAATATATACAGGTCAACTCTGGGTGGTAGTGTAGTGTAATGGTTAGGGAACTGGACTTGTAACTCAGAGGTTTCTGGTTCGATTTCCCAGGTGGAGCACTGCTGTTGTACCCTTGAGCAAGGCACTTAACCTGAATTACTTCAGTAAAATATCCAGCTGTATAAATGGATTGTATGTAAAGAAATGTAAAACTGTGTAAGTCACTCTGGATAAGAGTGTCTGCTAAATGCCTAAAATGTAAATGTAAAATGTGGAATGTCAATGCTTTCATGATTCTAACTCCTACATTGACTCATTGGATCACTGTTTCTTCAGTCATTTGTCAAGGACTACATTGCTAATTGCACCGGCATCTTCGTTAAAATTCCAAAGATAATCAAGAAAGCTTCAAAATGAATAAATAAGTGTGAAATACAGATATTTCACTCAGTGCACATTATAACCAGATACTAGGACAGTATTGTGGAAATAATGTTCTGACCAAATTCACAGAAGGGTATTGGCAGAGGTACGCATGAACTGCCCTCTTGCAAAGGTGTAAAAATGTCTCACTGTTTGCCTCATAGATGCTGTCAGATTCGGCAAACAGAAATGAGTTATCATCTGCGATGTTTAAGAACATTTAGCATGCTCTTGCCACAGTATCACACTGGTGTGGTTTCCTGAACTGAAATCTCTTCCATTCCATCTCCTCTGCCGCCCTCCAGTGGCACAATAGAGCAATGACCATCCACCTCTGCCCCTGAAATTCAGAGATAAGCACTGCCCTGCTTGAGGTCCGGGCTGTGGGGGTTGTACGTCTGAGATGTGAATGGCTGAGTTGCGTTTGAACCCGGGGCAGGCTTAGTTGTCTGACCGCACACCTGCTGCTGAGCGCTGGCCCAGGTAATCCCCTTACCTGAGTTTGGGATGCAGAGAAAGAGTAGGAGGGGTGGGATGCACCTGGCCAAGACTCGGGCCTTCATGGCATCGCACGGATTGGAGGAGAGGATCGGGGGCAAATCACAGTCTACCTCACACCGATGTAAGGACGCAATTAACACGAGCCTCTGCATTCAAGAGCAGAACATTAACTGTAGTATCAGGGAAATATTCAACGCACTATTATATCATTACGTTTGAAGAAAATATCAAACCATATCATTTTCTAAATATGAACATTATTTACTATAATATTTTTATATTTGCAGCATATGTTGATGGTACAACAGTAAAGTGAAACATAAAATCTAGCAAATATGATATGATCCACTAGATGGCGCTGTCATCCTTACAGCACAGCCGTCAGTGAGCTTGACGCTCTCATAGCCCTCTG
This sequence comes from Aldrovandia affinis, assembly GCA_029706075.1. NCBI lineage: Eukaryota > Metazoa > Chordata > Actinopteri > Notacanthiformes > Halosauridae > Aldrovandia > Aldrovandia affinis. The sequence continues at coordinate 3,626,477 of JAINUG010000058.1, forward strand.
TAGCAGTATAACCAGGAAGCACGGATCATGTACCAGCACTGTAGCAGTAGTGGTTGCCAGGGAGGCTTGTTTTCATTCGGTGTTTGAGTGTGCATAACTCTAATTTAGATGATCCGCCACAAAATTGTGGTGATACGAGTACTGGGCATGCACAGCAATCCGCTCCCCTCATTTGAGGAGCGAAATTCCGGGAACAGGACAGGGAAATCTGTAGGACGGTTAATTGAGCTGATTGTGGGGAGTAATCATTTTAGCCCAGTCTAATGGCCAGATGGATGTGTGTGTGTGTGTGTGTGTGTGTGTGTGTGTGTGTGTGTGTGTGTGTGTGTGTGTGTGTGTGTGTGTGTGTGTGTGTGTGTGTGTGTGTGTGTGTGTGTGTGTGTGTGTGTGTGTGTGCAGTGCCATCAGGGATGCATCTGGAGTATGCTGATTAATAATGCCCCCCATCAATATTTAATCACAGAGCCCCCCCCCCACCAGAGAGTGACATGGGAAAAAATAGCGCATTAATTAGAGAGTAAGAAAAACATTTAGCCAGGCCTAGGGGAACAAGAGAGCTAGATTCTAATAAAACCTCAATAAAGAGTGGATTTGTGTAAGATTTACAGCCAGAGAGCACATAATGCCTGGCTCATGCGCTGTTTCCACCGGTAACCCAATGATGTTTATGTGGATTGATATAATCTGCACTCCCAAATACGGCATTGAAAGCAAACGGACTGCAGCCAGAGAGTTTTGGAGCCGAGGCACCGCGAGTTCTCGTCTCAGACCGGCTCACGTGCCCAGCGTGTTCCCTTCGCCCTGGAACGAGCTCCGGGGGAACAAAAAAACACGATCTAATGACCTCACCCCGTAACGAGAATCTGCTCACTCCGTTTAATTCCCCAGCGCCAAAGGCAGAAAAAACCGCCCCGCGTGTCCGAAAGCTGGCATCCCCGAGAAACACGTGCCAGACGTGCGTCAATGGCGGACGCTCCCATTGTGATCGACCCTAGCGACGTTTCCTGGATACGGCCGGGGAGGATGCGCGGGCGCTGCCAGCTTCACCTGCCCGCCTCGGCCCGGCGTGACGGCCTTGGACCTCTCACAGACGCGAGCCTTTTTCCTCTCCCGGTCCCGAATGCCACACACACCTACGTGCGGGGCGCGCGCGCGCTCCTGCCCCTCGCTAATAGCGCGGGCATCTGAATGGCTCCCCAGTCGGCCCACGCTGACAGGATTCCAAAGACCGCAGACTTGCCGGTGCGCCGCGGCTCTTGGCACGGGCCGCCGCCCCCGCCGGGCCGATCGGAGCAGACGTTGACCGGGGGCCCCGGCGATAAGGATCGGGCTGTGTGTGTGTGTGACTGTTCGCGGCGTGGGAGAAACCGCAGGCTGATGTTACCCGGCTCCGCTCTCTCCCACCCGGCGCGAGCGCAGCCTCTTCCGTTCCTGCTAATCCTTTCGTAACACTTCTCCTCCACGGCCAAACTCCCTGTACCCCTTCGCCTTTTAGCGCCTTACGCAATCTAATCTGCTCTGACGTCACGCCACGTAGAGCGCCAACGCCTGGCTCCATACCGGACTGAAATTGATTTAATGGGCCGATATAAACTATCAGCTAGGCCCAGCCCTGGAGAGCCAGAGGGCATGCTTGTTTGTTTTCATTGTTCCCCAGCACTTAATCAATCAGTCAAAGCGGTTTATTACGCAGTTAACTCGCCTCACCAAGTTCCCGGGGTCTAAATGTGTCGCTGATTTTAAGGTGAAAACAAAAGCCAGCAGTTCCGGAGGCTGGGGACCCCCCAGCTAGATCAATCATTATACGCACGTGACCATCACGCAACCTGCATTGCGTTACCTCTCGTTGCCACCTGATACTGTTTGTTTATTACGGAGGTGTATTATGGAATATTTTTTGCATTTAGTCTACCCAGAGAGAGTCCCTCGTCTGAATGATTCATGTGTGTCTTTTTTAAAAAGGAGTCTTAATGCCAGAGCCATGTCCTGCGAATACAAGAGTCAACTAGTTATCGAGTTGCGGAATGTGTTGCTCCGCTGTCGCTCTTAAGTACCGTACACAATTCAAAGAGAGAGTTGTGAGTGGGGGATTTGGGGATTATGGGGCTGTATCTATAGAAGCTTTTTGAATTTATTACTTTAGAAATATGATGAAGCCTGTTTTTACTTTGCGCCGTGTAAGTATACGATGCACAATTGCTCCTGACATCTTCCGTCTTTCAGACCACAGGGACACCAGAGCTGCCCACCCAGTAAACAATGTTTGGTTCCCAGAGCATTCCCAGAGAGTTAGGGTAAACATTCCCAACACCTGCCTTCTTCTGGCCTCTTGCATGTCCTTTGAACATTATTTTTAAGTCACAGGGGAACATTCTTACAACGTCATTCAGTTTTGTTATTCGAGTAAAACAAATTGAACTGTGTGTGACTGGTCTTCCATGTTAATAATCAGCAAAAGTTAGCAATGTTCAATTAACCTGGTGTCACATTACTTATATTTGGAACATTGTTACTGACTCACATCTTCCATGTTTTATCGTGACTAACCAATAACCAGGTGATGGTGCCAGTACATTTGTACACAACATGCCCGGAACATTTTTCTGTGACTTTTGACAGAGCTTGCCTGGAACAATAAATATGTTCTAAGACTGTTCTGGGAGAGCGTTATCTCGCAACCAAATTGGAATCAGAACCAAATGCTCCTCAACGTTTCTGAAAAATGTTGTGTCAGCCTGCCTGTCTCTCTCTTCCCAGATCCGCTGATGCAGGGAGGACGCTCCACGATGTCTCCTCTCTCACAATCTGGGGCGAGGCAGACGGAGCCGCCCGCTGACCCAGCCAACCAGGCCAACTCGGACCAGGCCAAGTGACCCGTGTGACCCAGCCAACTTGGACCAGGCCGAGTGTCCTACTGCCCCCCTGTTTGTCCGGCACGCCAAACGCGCGGCGTGCTTTCATCTACGATGATGCGGCGCTGCTCATTTTAACGCCGTTCCCGTCAGATGCTGCCGTTGGCCTGCTCCACTCTGCTACAGGAGATCACAGAAAGGTTTTTTTCGCACAAAGGGGCTGCTTGTCCACCCTGCATCAGCACCTCGGTCGAGGGCATAATTCACACACACTGGGCTCATTAAATAACTCCTCTGCTGGCTCTTAGCAAACGGCATAATTAGCGGAACAGAGGAATTAACGGATAGAGCGACCGCGCTTGGTGTTGGAATGCAGTGGCGATTTATCCGATCCCTTGCTCGCCTTCAGATCCTCAGTGCCAGAAAAGAATGCCAGCTTAGCTGCAATGTACACCAGTACGGGGAGCGCAATACGAATAAGACACCTCCTTAAATAGGCTGCTCGTCTGCCGAATGGCTCAGTCAATAAAGGGCGCTGGCCACCAGTGCAGGCTGGGCCCGATGGCCTAAATATCGCAGGTTCCAGTCCAGTCCATGAAATTAGCCAACCGAGAGTCCGTGAAAGCGGAACGCAATTGGCTTCGCCAATTCGCCAGAGGTTGGGTGGATTCAGTCTGCCACAGGTGTTGATTGCTGCATTAGCTCCTCCCAGGAACGTACCTACAGGCTTCCTAATCATCACCAGAGATGCACCTAATATATTAATATGTAGTATTATAATATAACATACATGCCGTTTGGCAGACGCTTTTATCCAAAGCGTCTTACAGTAGTGAATCCATACATTTTTCAGTGTATGTGATCCGAATGGGAATTGAACCCGCAACCTAAGCGTTGCCAACGCCACGCTCTACCTACTGAGCCACACAGAACCTCTGAGCCACCTCTCCCCTGATCGGCATTATCTGTCCTGTAGTGCTGTGTGCCCTGCCGTGTGGAAGGCAGTCCCTGGCTTGCTGACGGGCGCACGGGAGGGGGCGAACGCGCTTCTCCGGCTCCTGCGCTTCTTGTGTGGGTGCGGCTGGCACAGCACTGGCTCACGAGGCGCACGTTACGAAATCGGGGAGAAACAACGGGGGAGGGAAAAGAATTGTTAAAAAAATATATGCCCTGCTTATAAATCCAAGAGGAATTTTGGCCTTTGGGAAGCACAGCTGTCTGTATATCCCTCAGAGCAGGCTGGGTGTTGTAATGAAGCATAAAGCCCCACCTTGCCATCAAAGCACAGGGCCAATGATGAGAAACAGCAGGGTTTCCATAGCTATGCGCTTATCTGGTGAGCGCGACTTTGCTCCTGGAATGCTTCCACCGCGCCATATAAATAGTATAGAATACTTTAAAGAGCGCCACCATCAAAGGCGCTTTTAATATGAACAGATGTTCAATTTACCTGAGAGCTGGACGGTGTGGCTATCCAATCTGGCCATTGATCGACTTGACATGCTTGGGAGCTGTCCATGGGAAATGTGGTGCTGAAGCCAGCTAATGAGTTTCCTCCAGATGCTCATTCGGGGAAGGGGGGGGGGGAGGGAGGGGTGCTGAATTAACAGAATTAAGTTAAAGTCCCCCCCTGGGACACAGAGTGTAACTCCCCCCTGGCTGACCATTAGAGCGATGCAGCCAGTGTCCGGGAGCAGAGTGGAAGTTCTGGTCCACTGGGGACTGATTGATTCTGTGACCCCCCCCCGGCCAGGTTGCAGATGCGTTGTTATTGAACAGCCAAGTAACCACCACCCACGAAGAACACAAAGTCGACTGAGAGCTTTGAGGGCTGGACATAGACACTGGCCTGCTTGTGTGTGTACCACACAGATTTGGAAGGGAAATAATCTTCAGGGAAATGTAGCACAGATTCCCCTCTGTCCAAACAGCCATCATTATAGAGTGAAAAGTACACCGTATGAAATAACTTTGGGAAACACTATGGTTGTACACACATACAACCAAATGAAACCCCCCCAAATTAAACTCTGTGCCTGCCCCGTGCATTTCTGATATATTGTAGTGTCCTTTGAGGTGGGGTGACACTCAAGGACCTACCTGGGTTCTTTTTCCTCTTTTCTCTAGGGCCGTCACCGAGCAGGAGTAGTCCTCGACTACTTTCTTTGGGGATCCTTCTTTTGGGTCTCCCCAGCTAGCTTCTTCCCTCCGTGGACACTCACTGGGTTGATGACCATATTGCAGGCAGCATAAACAGTTCGGGTCTCCACTTTGTACCAGAGGGGCCTGCTCCTTGTCCCAAGCCTCCTGATGCATCGTCTTTATAACTTCAGACACGGCAGCCAGGCTCATAATCAGAAAACGAGGGCACCCTTCCAGTGTCCGTCTTTGGGTGGGCTCTGGCAACCTCAGGAAATCTATCACCTCTCGTTGCTCTGGAGACAAGCGTTTATTTCCCTCTTTCTTCAGCCAGGAGAACGTTTTGGGATCCGACACTTCACTCCCACACTCCAGGTCAAAAAACTCAAATTTAATTGTTGTACTACCTCCTCTTGCCTACAGGTGATGCCCTCTGCCCGCATTCTCCACCATATTGTAGTGTCCCTCGGGGTGGGGTGACACTCAAGGACCTTTCAGACACGGCAGCCAGGCTCATAATCAGAAAACGAGGGCACCCTTCCAGTGTCCGTCTTTGGGTGGGCTCTGGCAACCTCAGGAAATCTATCACCTCTCGTTGCTCTGGAGACAAGCGTTTATTTCCCTCTTTCTTCAGCCAGGAGAACGTTTTGGGATCCGACACTTCACTCCCACACTCCAGGTCAAAAAACTCAAATTTAATTGTTGTACTACCTCCTCTTGCCTACAGGTGATGCCCTCTGCCCGCATTCTCCACCATATTGTAGTGTCCCTCGGGGTGGGGTGACACTCAAGGACCTTTTCAGAGGGTGTAGGCAGTTGAATAACCCAGAGGAGGCAGTATTCAAAACAAAACGATGATTTTATTAAATAATTCTTGACAAAACACATAAAAGATGGGTAATCCGAAAAACAAACACATATAGTTCACAATCCATTTCTTGTTGTCTTCGTCCATAATCCACAGTCCACATGCAATTCAGTTCTTCAAACAATCCAGATCGGTACACAAAACGGGGTCCTCAAAACAATCCAAGTCAATTCCAAAACAGCGATCCAAAAATTATTCTCTAATATTCTCTCACTCACCACTTTCCAACACTCCAACCTACTCCCTCCCCCATGTGACACAAAACAGTCCTTTTTATAACTCCCCAAATTGACGTCAGCTGCCAGCAGTCCTCATCGCTTTATTTGTTTCAGGTGTGGGCCTGCAGGCTGCTGGGAGTTGTAGTCATCTTGGCTTTAGTGGCTCCCAAGAGTTAAAGAGGCAGGCAGCCATTTCCTTTTTCCTGCCCCTTGGGATGCCACAATATATTAAAACCCGTAAATTCCATATTTTGACATATCCCATACATTTTTAACAAGGGCTGGGTCACAGAAAATGAATTTGTTCTTTAATCGGATTGTGGGCTTAAAAAGTTTAGGAGGCCCACGGTCTACGCCACCCTACACCAGCAGCTCACAAGCAAAGGGGAACTGCTTGAGCGGACTGGCAGGGTTCACAAAGCCGCCACACAGCAATAAAGGGCTATGTCGTCCCAGCTCGTGTGAATTGCGCTTTGGGAAACAAACAGATTAGTGACTTCTCACAGTGCGCGGCACAGTTGCGAACAGTGCTACGGCATCTTTTACACGTTGCAAGTGGCAGCGTTTACACTTCTGCATGCATGTCCTATTGTGGCCAAGGGTTCATTGCACTTGGCATGGGAGAATATTGTTAATGGAGCTTTATCCCACCTCTATTTCACAATCAGCACAGAAACTCATAAAGCTAAAGCTCATCTTGGCACGGTTCTGTCTTATGCAAGTGAAAAAAAAACAAAGCCTGTGTTTAATGAACGGACAGCTCAAGAGCGAAATGTTTTTTTCCTCTTTTTTATTGCCGCAAGCAAGAGTACTTAACTTTTTCCCTGTCCCTCTTTCTTCTCATCCTAGTATGAAATTACTGAGCATTATGGAAAAGACAATAAACAGCTTTCATTACTGGGGGGGGAAAAAAAGGATGGGGGGAAAAAATGGCAGTTTTTCACACAGCACTCCTGAGAGCAGAGAACAAAGGAGAAGGATGTCCCTGTGTTTTTATAAGCGGTAAATGAGACACCCGCCAGATGCCAGGGGAAAGAAGCGCACTAATCTTCCTCCGCCGATGCCAGGCCAAACATCGAGCCGTCGGGGGCCGGCCGCGCGCAGTGGAACCATAGGGCCTCGACCAGACCAGACATTTCCGCCACAGCGGCGGGGACCCAATGTCCCCACAGAGACGGCAGTGTGTCTGTTTACCGCTGCCCTGTGGGGACTTCCCAGCAGCGCTCGACAGCAGACCCATAAAATGAGTCATTTCGCTCTTTTTTTTTATTTCTCTCATTTCTCTCAGGGCTCCAGTTTCGCTCTGGGAGCGTGTCGTCGGACAGACCCGCACTCCCCTGGGAGGCAGTCACCACACGCATTGAATCAATTGAGCATAATTTGCTCTGAAGCCAAACATTTCATAACTCGATTGCGGAAGCCAGAGTCGTTCTTTCTTGCTTTAACTTTTCAAAAACGTCCCGATAACAGATTCATATTTAGGCAGGTTTGGAGCTCGCACGGGAACCAAATCCTCTGAAAGATCATCAAAAGACTTTCAAAAGTAGAGGCTGCGCGTAAGTGAATATGCTCCAGTTCTCTCTGCGTTCTTTTAGCTTCCGGCCCTGCCACTTTCCACAGGTATCTCCTCAGACCTCCCGAACCCAACCAACTCCCCACCCCAGACCCCCCCACCTCCCCTGCCATTCCGTACACTGACGGCACTGACCTCGGCAGACGAGCCCCTCCTTGCTGACGGTCTGCTTGCACACGGCGCAGTGCTTGCCCTTCTTGAACGTCTTCACCCGGAAGGTGTGGGAGTGGACCGCCTCAAACTCTTCTGGCTGCAATGGGGGAAAGAAGAGAGGGAGAGAGAGAGAGGTCAGAGTGGCTGCGTTACAAATTGGCGGCGGCTGAGGCGAGGGTTCGCCAATTCACTGCCAAGTACTTTGAGATTGTGAAAAGTGCCAGATGAATGCCATCCATCCATCAATGTATCTGCACCCACAGCCCCCATCCTCACACCTGGTTGTCAGAGAATCAGCTGAAGAGACAGCCGACATCTGCGCGAGGGCCCTGACAGGCATGGCGGGGGATAAGACACCGCGGGGAGACATGGTGGGGAGGCCTTCGAGGCGGTTAGCCACCTGCAGTTACAACCTGCTTCCACGTGAGCGGAACAGAGAGACGGAAGTCACGCACGCCTTCAGGACACGCGCACATAAACGGACCACACTTACGATGCGTAACACGGATATTTCACCAAGGACCTTGTTCAGTTTTAAACCGTGCGCGGACGTCAGGAACCTCTCCCGTCATGCTGCGCAGGTGTTATGGGTATGACTTTCAATATTACAGATTCCATTTGTTTCACATCCAGTACACTGCCTATAAATGGCTTCCGCGTGAGTCGGATCTTTGCACCACCGAACGCTGGAGAACACAAGAGCGCTGTCGCTCATGCCTATATATATGCCATTTAACAGACGCTTCTATCCAAAGCGACTTACAGGAGTGAATGCATACACTTTTCAGTATATGTGGCCCCACAACCTAAGCGTTGCCAACGCCATGCTCTACCTACTGAGCCACACAGAACCACAAAGATGAGGGAGGTTTATGAATGTGAATATGATCATGAATATGAGGCCATATGGGACATTTGGAGCTGTTGTCCTTTCATCAATCGGCATCAACAAGAGAGCGATCAGGAGCTTTATTAATAATAATAATAATAATAAACTTTATTTGTATAGCACCTTTCATACAAAATGCAGCTCAAAGTGCTTTTACATTTCAGTACAAATAGAGAGACAAAAATAAAATAAATAATAATCCAACCCCCCAGCTAATTCTTCTCAAGGTCAATCTGAAGCAAGTTCAGTTTCCAAGAGGCTGCATCGCAAAACACTGGCGCTCCTCACCACTGCCGGTGCTGTGAAAAGTGCTGCATTTCTGTGAAAGCAGTCAGGCTTAGTCTCGTTTTGAAATATAAAGTATGCGAGCTTGTTCACACAGCTCTGATTGACTTAACACCATCGGATATTTCTGACTGTTTATCGTTCTGTGTTCAAAGCAGATCACATAGATCATCTATTGCTTCCCTGCTAAGTGTACCCCGTATGAATCACAGAAGAACTGGTGAAGCGGCGTTTTGTTTTCACGGTCCAAAAGCTTGGAATTGAATGGGGTGCACCGATATATCTGTGGACTAGCAATTGGCATTTAAAAAATATATATTACCATTTCCCCATATCCAATTTTATTTTATTAATTTATTTGTATTTCTATTGTTCAATCTTTTATTTCATGTTAATTCTGTTTTAACTCATTATTTTGCTTCTCTTAACATTCCTTGGTTTGATTGATTCCATTTAATATTTTTAAAAATTCAAAAAATAAAAAAATACTAACCTTTTCCTTCCCAGTGTTATAGGTATGGTATGCAGCTGCCTATCTATCGCTGTATTAATGCACATCTTGTAAGTCGCTCTGGATAAGTGCATCTGCTAAATGCTTAAAATGTAAATGTAAAATGTGAAGGTTTATTCTGTTTTATTTGCTTACTCTTAACATGCTTTTATGTATTTTATTCTGTCTGCGAAGCACTTTGACCTGCATTTCAATGTATGAAAGGTGCTATATAAATAAAGCTTATTATTATTATTATCATTATTATTCTGCCAAATGCCCGTAATGTCATGTAATGTAATGTAATATTATTATAATTATTATTATTGTTTTTGTTTTTGTTGTCATACCGCAGCTATTCTAACAAAAGTAAATGAATTGCTAATTACTAATTATTGTTATTAATCTTCAGAGTTGATAAACTGGTGTCTTTTCAGTTTTGTGGCAACTATTTAATGAATGAATTGTATTTACCCACTCAAGCAGGAAAGTGACTGTGGAGAGCTATCAGGGAAATGGAGGTGGGAAAGGAATGCAAGGGATTATGTAACCAATCAACTGTAATGGGGAATGATTAGGTGGCCAGATAGAGAGAAATTGGAGAGACGTTTGGGAATTTTGACCAGGATACTGGGATTAACACCCAAGCTCCAGGACATGAAATGGCTTCAGTGAGTCAGGACTTCAGTTCAACATCTCGTCTGAACAACAGCACATTCTACACACCCCCGTCACCACTTTTGTACAAACAGCTTCCTTAGCCATGATTGTTAACATCAGCTGTTAAGACACCGGTTTGGCATCCTTCAAAAAGAGTTAGTCTATCCGCGAGCCGTCTTCAATCGCGACGATTCGAACGAGTTCTCAAGTGTTGTAATGTTACCCTCACACACGACACGAGTAATGTTTACACACCTTCGAGAGATGCAGTGCATTACAATTACTAACGTTTCATAAAAATGCTTTTTTCGTTCATTAAGTGTGAACACGCAGCAAACAAAGAGAGTCTCTGCAGCCCAGTGGCCCCCGAGGGAGGCCTGTGAACACTCCAGCCCCCCCCACCCCCCACCCCCCCACCCCCTTCAAAGAGCGGAAAGGAGGCAAACAGGGTCCGTCCAAAAACAAGACGGATTTGGAGAAAAAAGGAGGGAAAAACAGCACACAGTCACGGGCCGCCCGCCCTCAGCCGCAGGTGTGTTATGTAAGCTGTTTGAAATCGCTCACATCTGACAGCATCTGCGACTCCCCCAAAAGGACCCTTGTCCGACGTGCTTGTTTCCCTTTCCCATAATTACATCTTTCAGAGATTTATTTTCTCTGTCTGTGTTCTGCCTTTTTTCTTTCTTTTTTTCTTCTTCTTTCCAAGGGTAAAAGAAAAGCCAGACTGACTGATTCCACAACAGTGTCCCTCTCTCCCGCTCCACCTTTGTTTTCCATCCCCCCACCGCGCGCGCCCCGTGATGGATGTCATCGGTGACTCAACCCGTGACATCACTTCCTCTGCGTATTTACTCAGCTGGTTCACATTTGACTCCTCGGATCGACGGATCGTTTATCCCCTCCAGAGATCCGTGGCTCTCATAGTCCGTCGGAGTGTAAACTAGACTCTGATCCCGAGCGCACATGTGCAACACACGGAGAAAGGGAACGCCGGGGTAGAACAACAAAAAAAAGCGGAAATAAAACGGACCTGGCTCCTTCTTAAACCTTGACCCGCACCGGGGCACCGCAGAACCCGAAGAGCGCGGAAGTCCACGACTGCCCCGGGGCTTCTGAGAAACGTGCGCAGCGTAAGAAGAAACCCGGGTTAAACGGTCGAGACGTACTGAAGGCTTTAAAGGGAGGGAACGCGAGCCCGAGCGGTGTTTCTCTCATAAGGCTTTTATTAGGGGCTGCGGACTGGACAGGGCTCAGATGTGCCATGTGGCTGGCATATTGCGCACCTTGTAAATCATTCCGCGGGACGGCGGGCGCTGTGGAAAACGAGCTGGAGCGTCAGGGCGGGCCCAAAGGCAGCGTGCCACTGAGAACTCCCAGGCCTATGCGCCAGCAATCATCTCCCGATCACGGCACGTGGGGGGGAAGAATGGGCAAGCGTGACGAAGCGAGCCTGGGGATAGGCCTCGGTTCGACCGGACTCCCACACCCTCTCCGAGGCCATGCCCGAGGACCTGTAGGTGTGTTCCCAGAGACTCTGGCGCGGTCGACAGGAAACCGGGGGTCTCGAAGGAGGCCCAGTCTCTCACAGCGAGTCCGTCTGCGTTCGACGCGGGCCGCGGCACATCTGGGGCCGAACAGCGTTTTTCTCAGACTCACCCAGGACCCCCCACCGAGGTCTTAGAAATATGTAGAGATTAATTTCTCATCCAGTCTTAATCCACAATTCAGCCACTACTATAAGGGTAATCCCATTCTGGAAACAATTACTGATGATGTTGAAGACTGGACAGATCTCACAAGATCATTCGTTGGCGGGTCAAATTTCAACCAGCACAGCAACAAGTAAGGTGCTGTTACAAAGTGCTGTTACATTTCCACAATTAGTCCATTCTGGCCTCATGACAAACCATCCAATACACTCCATAAAAACAGCATTTCATAACACATACTACAACTACTACTACTATTACTACTACTACTAATAATAATAATAATAATAAAGTATACAAATCAATGTTTCCCCTGACAAACAACAAGGTTACTCCTACTTATAGACAAGTGTAATTAAGATATTTTATATCCAAATTCCGAAATATCAGGTGGTCAACACCTTTAACATTTCCACCAGCGCAAACCTGCTCTTGACCATCCCAATCCCCTCAGCAATACAAGTGACGAATGAAGTCCTTCTGCCTCCAAATACACAACTTCTCTTTGTGTGTCGAAGCAACAAAAAGTGAAACGATGACAATGCCCCAATGGCAGAACCTACCAACAGTTTACAAATCACACAGAACAAGAGCGAAGAACGAATCCAGCCGGAAACTGCGTAGCGACCTGGATTCGATTCATCCTTAACTTCGACTCTGATAAAAACAAATCACGGAAAGTCTTGCTTCTCTCCTCACGAACACAGTTTGACACCTTCGTTTTGGTGTTCGCTAAAAAGGAGCACCTGCGTTTCGTTCCGAGTCAAAAGTGAAAAAGAGATGCGGGCCAAACCCAGGCTAGCGAGCGCTAGCCCACCGTCTCACTCAGCTTCTGAGCTCACTCTGTGCTCTCTGCACCGTGCGCTCCCCTTTGCCGTGCCATTTCTTTGGCAAAAAATCTCACACTTATCCTCTCCCCTTGCGTTTCCCATCACTCCACACAAAGAAATCAACTAAAGCGTTCCCCATCATTTCCTCCGCTGTTTTCCCCCCAAAACTCATTCGCTTTTCTCGTCGCCGTGGCACCTCGCTCGGCGGGATGACGTGCGACCGTGGGCACGCCGCGCGGAGACAGCCGGCCCTTTCATTCCCGCTCCAGGTTACGCCTCACCTCCCTGTAACGTGATTAGCCTAATCTGGTTAGCCTAAAACAATTAATGGAGCTATGCGGGCCTCTTGGGTTGGCACGGCCTTCTCTGTGATTCGGGCCGGTCCGGGGGGGGGGGGAGGGATGGACAGAGGGGGATTTATCCCTGCCTGGCTATCACTTTGGAGCCTGTCAAAAGCCCGGGGTGGGTTCTGTCTGTTTGCGCGAGAGTGGGGACGTCGCCATTGTGGCGGGACGTCGCAGTCGGAGGCTGCGTCGCTTGGATGAATGGCAAATCCAATTGCTTTCGATCGGGGGCCAGCGAAGCGGCGCCCTGCCTAGCCCGCTGAGCGGAGCGCCGCGGTGGTCTTCGGCGAGCCGCCGGGCCTCGTCTGGGCGACTTCACCTGCCGGGAACCAGGGTCCCGCGCGTGCAGCCGGATGTTTAGGCGACAGAGCCGTGGACTACCCGGTTAAACGTGGAGCCAGTGACCCCGAACGCGAAGACTTTAGACACCTCAGCGCAGCAGATACTATCAACAGGGCCTGGAGCATTTGGGTTTCGGGGTCAGGAGATACGGAGATACGGTTCCGCCGTTGTTCTACTATCGGTGGCGAGAGCACAGTCGGTGCCACGCGCAACATTAAAACCGGACGCCTGCTTAAGTCCAAAGTCCAAAGAAGGGCAACTAAACTGATACCGGGTATGAAAGGTAAAAGTTATGATGATAGACTTAAGGCACTCAATCTATTTAAACTTAGCAAACGGAGACTTAGGGGGGGAATTGATTGAGGTTTTTAAATTCCTAAAAGGGATTAACAAAGTAAAATACCAAGGATTTTTTAAGATAAGTGGGGTCAGCAGAACAAGAGGCCACAGGTGGAAATTAGTTAAAGGCAAATTCCGCACAGATATTAGGAAGTTTTTCTTTACACAGAGTTGTCAATGCCTGGAACAGCTTACCAGGTCGGGTAGTAGAGGCAGAAACGCTTGGGCTATTCAAGTCCAGGCTAGATGTAGTACTAGATACCCTTTAGATTAGGACATGACGAGCCTAGATGGGCCGAATGGCCGAATCGTCATTATGTATTTTTATATTCCTACGTTTTTTGACCCTCCCAGCATGGTTGCGTAAACGCCGCTGGAATCGTGCTTGTTGTAAGGACTGCTTTCTTGCCAGAGGGCTCGGAGGAGATTTATTTAGCTTTCCCTGTTACCTGAAGCTATATCAGCGGAGTACCAGGAACAAGTCGAGCCATCGAATACTCCCACCTCCGTAACAGCATTCTGCTTGGCTGGTGAAAGTGTGAGCGAGTAAAAAGGCATGGCCGCTGTGTTCCCCACTCTATAGGTATTAGAAATAGACTCCATGACTTCATTGTAAGAGTAAGCCACGGTGAGATTTCGCAGGGAGTCCGTCAGCGCTGTCGCTGACCCGTTCCATCAACCGCGGTCATCCGGACACTTGGGAGTGCCGTTCCCATGGTGACCACGTGGCATGTCGCTTCGCGCTGTCGCCGTGGAAACACTTCAGGCGTCGCTTGCATCCACTCCGTAATTCCGATCCATTCTTGTCGCGAGCGATGGGACGCTGTAAGATGTGTCGCTCCCCCGAGGGCGACAGCAGAGCTTCTTCAATGCCAAAGTTAATTTCCCCCCCCCTCTTTGTCAAGGAAGAGAGATGAAAATGCAGAGTCCTGCTCCCTTGTGTGACACACAGACACACAGACACACACACACACACAGACAGCAGGACTGAGAGTCCCGACTGCATTGAGGGCGTGTTTGTAGTCTCCCTCCCGCAGATAGCGTAAAAGGGAACAGAGACCAGACAGGAAGATGTCTCAATCTCCGCAGGTTCAACACAGGGAGGGCCGTCTGGAAGCTCCGTCGCAGAGCGGTGCCTCTGGAAACAGAGCCGGCATGTCCTCTCACTCACAGAGCCGTTCAAGGGGAGAAAAACAAGCGAAACGTCTCCAGCACAAGTGAAACGTCTCATCCCAGCTGCAATCTCGCGCTCCCCGATATTGCACAACTCTTTGGAAAGAGCGCAGGCGAATCTCCCATTTTTATCCCTATTAAAGTTTATCTCTGGTGTTGGCAGCTGCTCTTTGGCTACAAACATGACTTTTATGAGCCTAATGATCTTTTCCACACGATAACAAAAATCGAACCATCTTCCCACTCCAGAATGGCATCTTCCTTGTTTACCGCCAAGAAATACTGTATATACGGTGAAAACAAAACAGCGAGGCTCTTTTGTCGCTCTAATTGTTTCGGGTCAATGGCAGCCGTTTGTTTATAGCCTTTGCAGGCTGTATACCTCCGTGAGCCGGGGCACCAGAGAGGGTTAGGGGGGTTAGGGGACGCGGGGCTTGGGGGGTTAATACGGCCTTCACCCCGGACCAAAGCAGCACTCTTTGTAAGCATGCGGGGGTACATTCAGAGTGTCTCTTATTTTAAGGCTGCCAACCATGTAAATGCCCCAGCTTCTACTCTCAGAGTGGCACAAAAGCAGCCCCCAAACCTAGGACCCCACCCCCGACCCCCAGACTCATGTCAGCGTATGCGCAGTAGGGTCTCGCTGAGACTCTAAGCCCATGGGAACAGGACCCTCCCCATTCAAACTCCCCCATGCACACAGAGAGACAATGACAGAGACAGAGAGAGAGAGAGAGAGAGGGCAGGGGGGAAGAGAGAGAGAAAGAGAGTGAGAAAGAGAGGGGGGAAGAGAGAGAGAGAGGGGGGGAGGGGAAGAGAGAGGGAGAGAGAGGGGGAGAGAGAGAGAGAGAGAGTGAGAAAGAGAGGGGGTAAGAGAGAGAGAGAGAGAGGGGGAGAGGGAGAGAGAGAGTGAGAAAGAGAGGGGGTAAGAGAGAGAGAGAGGGGGGAGGGGAAGAGAGAGGAGAGAGAGGGGGGAGAGAGAGAGAGAAAGAGAGTGAGAAAGAGAGGGGGTAAGAGAGAGAGAGAGAGAGAGGGGGAGGGGAGGAGAGAGAGAGAGGGGGGGGAGAGAGAGGGAGAGGGGAAGAGAGAGAGAGACAGAGAGAGAGAGAGGGAGAGGGTGGTGTGGGTGAGCCCAGCCCTAGGGAGAAGCCAGGCTGGCATGTGACAGGCGGGTCTGGCCACAGCCAGGGTCACGGCATCCCGCAGTAAAGGTAAGCCGCCGGCTCTGATTTATGAGCCTGCGCACGTCACTCGTCTGGCCAGACTCGGCCCCGGCTGGCCCCGGCAGGATGTCTGCGTAGCGTCTCCCTTCCAGAGAGAGGACCGGCACCGCGTCCCACAGCGTCCGCAGGGCGGACCAACTGGCTGGTGGTAAGTAAACACAGAGGGGATCACCACACAGGCCAGGCCCCCAGCACCCCCAACACTCCACAACCTCCCCGGGCCTGCCAGCACAGCCACAAACGCACCGGCCATGACGCTGTGCAGAAACATGCAGCTCTGGCCCGAGTCAGCCTTTCCCACTCGGTGCCCTGCCTCTCTGTATGTTTCCATGAGGCAGGTTGACCACAAATTCCAGACCGTGGGAAGCCCCGACAAGGTCACCTGTAAGCCGCGGCAGCTGCGAGCTCTTTATTTGAGCTCGCGAGGGAGAGGACGTTATTACAGTGCACTAATAATCCAGTGAGCGAGGTCGCGAGGGAGAGGACGTTATTACAGTGCACTGATAATCCAGTGAGCGAGGTCGCGAGGGAGAGGACGTTATTACAGTGCACTGATAATCCAGTGAGCGTGGGAGAGGACGTTATTACAGTGCACTGATAATCCAGTGAGCGCGGTCGGGAGGGAGAGGACGTTATTACAGTGCACTGATAATCCAGTGAGCGCGGTCGAGAGGGAGAGGACGTTATTACAGTGCACTGATAATCCAGTGAGCGAGGTCGCGAGGGAGAGGACGTTATTACAGTGCACTGATAATCCAGTGAGCGAGGTCGCGAAGGAGAGGACGTTATTACAGTGCACTGATAATCCAGTGAGCGCGGTCGGGAGGGAGAGGACGTTATTACAGTGCACTGATAATCCAGTGAGCGCGGTCGTGAGGGAGAGGACGTTATTACAGTGCACTGATAATCCAGTGAGCGAGGTCGTGAGGGAGAGGATGTTATTACAGTGCACTGATAATCCAGTGAGCGCGGTCGTGAGGGAGAGGACGTTATTACAGTGCACTAATAATCCAGTGAGCGTGGGAGAGGACGTTATTACAGTGCACTAATAATCCAGTGAGCGAGCTCGCGAGGGAGAGGACGTTATTACAGTGCACTGATAATCCAGTGAGCGAGGTCGCGAGGGAGAGGACGTTATTACAGTGCACTAATAATCCAGTGAGCGAGCTCGCGAGGGAGAGGACGTTATTACAGTGCACTGATAATCCAGTGAGCGAGGTCACGAGGGAGAGGACGTTATTACAGTGCACTGATAATCCAGTGAGCGCGGTCGCGAGGGAGAGGACGTTATTACAGTGCACTGATAATCCAGTGAGCGAGGTCGCGAAGGAGAGGACGTTATTACAGTGCACTAATAATCCAGTGAGCGTGGGAGAGGACGTTATTACAGTGCAGCGCCCTCCCGTCACATGTAGGTCTGATTATTTACAGAGGCCCGCTAACACGCAGCCCGGCTCTGAGGACGGCTTGGAGGACGGACGGCGAACCCTGTCGGAGGGGCGTCGGAGAGAGTGCGGTTAGCGGAGAGGCGCTACCGTAAATCGCGCGCCTCCGCCTTGCTCTCATTTAGTTCATGAAAAGCAACCGCGCGCGTCGACGAGAGAAGACCCTCCTCGGAGAAGGGGCAAGGTGGTGGGGGGAGGGAGGGGGGTTGTGCTCTCCAGGAGAGCTCCCCCCTTTTCTCCACACGGCGAGAGGGACCTGGAACAGTGCCAGCCAGCGCAGCCCTGATTGGCTAGAAACGGGCAGCGGGAAAGGGAGTGCAAAGTTTGGGCTGGGGGGGGTGCCAGGGTGCCCCCCGCTCCCATAGCGCAGGAGCCCCCCAGAGCGCCCCGAGCGGGAGCCGAGGGACGCCCCTGTCAGGCAGAGCTCCTCGCCCCCCTGACGAGACTCTGGGATCCTCTCTCACATCCACACTCGTCACCAGACCCAGAACTTTTCAACTTTAGCGGTTGTCGAAAGCCAGCTCTTTCTGAAGGAGTGACGCTACGATAATAATAATAATAATAATAATAATAATAATAATAAAAATAAAAATAAATAATAATAATAGTACATTTTATTTGTTATGCACCTTTCAAGAAGCCCAAGGTCGCAGTACAGTAGGAGGAGTTGATAAAAGTTACGTAACACATACATTTAGGAAAGATAAAAGCAACAGGAGACACATACACCAAGAAGACAACAGACAATAATATAAAAACACATCAGTATAAAACACAACTATGAAAAAATTCATTAAAAAAAGGAAACTGTGTGTGTGTGCGGGGACGTGTGTATGCGTATGTGCATGAGTGCGCACGTATGCAGATGCAGTGCAATTGTGTGTGGATGAAAGAGCTAGGTTTGAGTGTGCAAGTGGCGGGAAGTGCACAAGATCACTGGAATTGTATGGCGGGACGCTGGAAATGAAACTACTGGACTTTCTGATGCAGTGTTTTGCTGTTTTATATTCAAATACCATAAAATGTGAAATGTGTCAAATCTTCTTCCACGAGCATGTATGTTTCCGTAAGTTAATACTGCAGAGTGCAACCTGTACCACCTAGTCATTACATTACATTACAGGCATTTAGCAGACACTCTTATACAGAGCGACTTACACAGTTTCACATTTCTTTACATACAATCCATTTATACAGCTGGATATTTACTGAAGCAATCCAGGTTAAGTACCTTGCTCAAGGGTACAACGGCAGTGCCCCACCTGGGATCGAACCTGCAACCTTTGCGTTACAAGCCCAGTTCC
The DNA here is from genome assembly GCA_029706075.1 of Aldrovandia affinis. Lineage (NCBI taxonomy): Eukaryota > Metazoa > Chordata > Actinopteri > Notacanthiformes > Halosauridae > Aldrovandia > Aldrovandia affinis. Next base: position 3,645,313 of record JAINUG010000058.1, read on the forward strand.
TTAACCATTATGCTAACACTGCTGCCCTGTCTACACAGTATCAGCTTCACCCCTAAACTACAACCATCATGTACCACAGTACCACAGCTAAGAGATCTTTTATAAACTGCTTTATGTAGCATGCACAAAATTCAGATTCATATTCGGGCCATGCAAAATGTATCCATAAACAATTCACATATTTCAGAGTATAGTAGAGAATATGAAGTCATAGTAAGACATACTTATTAACAGGGTTCCCACTCAAACCAAATTTCGATTTTCCATGACATTTCCATGACATTTCAATGACAAGGTTTTCAATGGCATACATAACTTAACACGTTTGGTTTCCAGTGCAAATACACATCGTATTGTGTGTGTGTGTGTGTGTGTGTGTGTGTGTGTGTGTGTGTGTGTGTGTGTGTGTGTGTGTGTGTGTGTGAGAGAAAACAGCCGTGGCAGGTGGCAACAACAGTGGCAGGGGAACAGACATTTTGCGGTAACGTTATCAGAAAATAAGAAAAATATATATAACGTTGCATGGAATCAGAAATGTCCATGACATTTCCATGGCATAGAGCTCTTTCATCAATTTCTGTGACATTTCCATGACTTTAAATGACAGAATGATTTTAAATGATTTTCAAGGTTTTTCCATGACGCGTGGGAACCCTGTATTAAGTTAAATAACATATTAGCGCAAAGTCTGTAATTAGCTTTGACCAAATTTCTATTTGGGAAAAATCTATGTTCATCAAATGAGCCTCAGAAGTTATGCTAAAGAGTTTAAAGGCCAGTTGTGGTGATTTAAACCCCATTGAGGCACAGCCCCTCTTAACACAGCCTGGCTCCTTCTGTAAGAGCCGTAATGGCAGCCATGCACACAGAGCCTGAAAGAGGCCTGGTTTTCCAGCTATGAGAGACATTCTTGCTGAATAAGGTCACCCAGAGAAGCTGTTTTCCTCCTTGACAGTGAGAGTTCCCCTGAATGGTTCCCCAGGTTAGATGGGCTCATTCAAGGCTGTTTTGAATCAGAGCACCCTTCTACATCCCCACCCTTTACACCGATTTTCACTATTGCAAATGCTCATACACAGACACACACTCACACGCGCACACACACAGTCACACGCACTCACACGCACACACTCGCACTCACACGCACTCACACAGATACACATATGTGCGCACTGCTTAGTGGTTGCAATCCAAGTACAGTTTGTGAAAGGCAATATAAAACAGGCACTGTTAAAGCATGTTATGTTAGGTTTTCTGGTAATAGCCTGTTAGTGGTAAACATTCTGTAACTTGCTGTGGCTTATTTTGTCCACTTGTAAACAAAATGTAATTTTCAGCTGATTTCATCTGAGGGAGATTCTTATCATCCTGGAATGAATTGGCACTCTCCAACACTTAATGTTGAGCAGCACCCATTGTAAACAGCTGTCTCTAAGAGTCGGACAGACAGGTTTTAAATGGAACGGCTACGATAAATGGCGGCTGTCTCTTTCGGCAAACCAAAACCACCGTGCGGTAGAGTCTTTTTTTGCACTTTCTTTTTTTAATTCGCTTTGAAATAAAATGACTTTCGATGAAAATGACACCTTTCGTCAAAGGGCTTTCAATTCTGTCGCGAAGACAACGGTAGCGATGCGGCGGGACTTGCGCCGTTTGAGGCCCCCCCGTTTGTATCCAGCGGCCGCTTCCGCCCTCCTGTCGGACGTCTCTCTCTCTCTGCGACTGAAGTCCCCTCATCCGAGCAGCGAGACGAGTTCCGTCCACAAAAGCGGTCTGCGTATGGAATGGCGCATGTCTGGGTCAGAGGAAGTGGGTTGTTAAGAGATGCTCTGGCCTGTCCTGGCGGATCCCATCTGCTGTAGGGGAAGTGTAGCGAGGGAGGGGGAGGGAGGGGGTTACGGGGAGGGGCGGTTTCACCTGACCCCCACCGTCCTCAGTGTCTGTTAAAGCCTCCCTCTCAGGGCTGAAAAGGACCGCAGCTCTCAGACACCACCCTCCGTCTCCCGCACACGTTTTCTTTCACAAGGCTGCTATTCTTGGGCTCACAAAACACTGCCCAGCGGGGCGTACGACCTCTGACCCCACCCCCTCCCTCTCTTTCCCCTTTCAGCAGCCCCGCATCCACTCGCTCGCTCGCTCGCACACAGAAACTGGGGCGGAATCCTCTCGCGGGGTCACATGGGTGGCAGTGGGGCCCCCACATGAAGCGCCTGAAATGGGATCCCCACCCCCTGGGTCCTGGGGGGGGGGGGGCTGACATGGTGGGGGAGCCCCTTCTGAGCAGGGGCTGGTCCAGGATTGTCCCAGGACAGGGAGACCACAGGGAGGCATTCAGAATCCCCAACTGATTTATTTGTAAGAGAGACCAATGAATTAATGATCATAACCAAAAGGGAGACAGAGGGAGAGAGGGAGAGAGGGAGGGTAGAGGGAGAGAGAGAGTGGAGGGGAGGAGGGTTTCTTTTTGCTCAAGCCGTGGGGCCGGTATCCTAGAAACACGTCCCACGTTGGGAAGGAATTCTCCCGGTGGCACTGGGCCAGTTGTGGGAAGCTGTAAAACTGCAACACCAGCCCGTTCAGGGAGCCCGCTCCCAAAAGACCACAGATCCCCGAGACATCAAGTCATTTTCTGATGTCTCGGCCTCCATTGTTGTGGAATCCGTCAAATGCAAATCTAAAGATAGAGGAATCCCGTGCCTCCGGCAAAACAACAGATACGAAGACTGATACCGCACGCGCAGCGGTGTTTCGCCGCAAAGCAGAGCTTCAATCGACGATTCGCAAAGAATGCACAAACTTATTTCAAGAGTGTTAAGCATAAATGAGGATTAAGCAAAAAAAATAAAATAAAATCACTAGAACGTATCACCTTATTTACCCATAAAAGTAATGTCCTGTAACGACACAGAAACGTGGCGGTTGTTCATCGCTGCGAATAAAAATATGAAGAGATCTTGGTGAATACGTGTCCTGAGAGGACTTCCTGTACATTTCTTTTCATGATTCGAAAGCGAACTGGGGCATGGACAGAAGGGGATATTAATCTGATTTATCTGCATTGTGCTCAAGAAAGCTCCCCCCCCCCCGCGTCGGCAGGGCCCGGTAGATGAAACAGTCCCATGATTGCCTCCCCTGCCGTGAGCAGGCCCATCCTCTCCGCAGGGGCGGCCGAACACATGACGCACGGCGGAGAGAGGGAGAGAGCTTCACCGGCGCTCGCCGCCTGGATGTCCCCGCAGCGCTGGGGTGAAGATGGGACACGTGGCAGGAAGAGCACCCTGACGAAGAGCACCGTGATCGCGCCTGACGTGGTGAAGAGATGTGTCGTAGTGCGTGAAAAGCAGAGGAAACAACGGCAGAGGCGCAGCGCCGACCGGCCGTGCTGCACGTCGGTGAGAACGCTTCTCAGAGCAGGGAAGAGCCCTTTTAACTCTGAAGAGATTCGGAGCGCCAGCAAGCCGGGCCCGCGGCCACGTCCGGGTCTCTTCCTCAACCTTCACAATTATTATTTATTATTTATTCATCACAATTTGTTTCTGATTTTTATCCCGTTTTTATCCCTATTTGGTAGCCAATTACACCCCGCTATTTTCATGTCAATCCCCCCCTCGTAATGTGAGTTTGCTGCCGTAGCCCTGTGCCCGGTAGTAACGAGGGCGAAGTATCGTCTCCTCCGAGACAGCACCCACCATGCCGTAGACCGCAACCCGGTACTACAGAACCACTCCTGTGCGCAGCGAACGCCCTGTCGGCTTCCCTCCCCCCTCCCTGGGGCGGACAGCCAATTGCCGCCCCGGTGGCACTCCCGACCAGAGCAGACTCTGACGCGGCCAGTGGAATCGAACCCCGGTCGCCGTGGCCGGAGTCGGACGTTGAAACCACTAGACCACACGGGAGGCCCCAACCTTCACAATTCTCCTGCCATGTCCTCTTTAACAAGGCCAAACGGCTTGGACACTTCCCCAAATCTACGGGGCTGCTTTTCTGTTCTGGGAGCGACAAGTACACGACACCAAAAACCAAACTGCACACCACGGCCGAGTATGAAACCACTCTTCTGGCACAGCCGCGGAGGTCCGCCACAGCAGGTCCGAGAAGGAGGTCGTGTCTCTCACACGAGGCCTGGCGCGACCGAACAAGCGCGGCCGCTCCAGAGACACAATCCCCAGGGTCCAGGTCTGCCATGTCGGCCGCACAAGTGCAGCCTCACGCAGCCAAATCTCCATGGATAAAGACATCGCAGCAGCAAATGGCACAGGCCAAGACTTCCAGTCACTCAAAGTAGACTGCATTACTTATTTGCAGAGAACGTAGGCCTAACCTCTGACTTTGCAATCCTGTCAACCCAGCCTCCCCGGAACTGCCTACGGCCGTCACTCCAAAGCAGGCCTTCCCAAACTCCAGCTGAAATAGCTATCCCCACAGCCTCTAATGAGCTGCTAATTAATCTGCTAATTGAGCTGTAGTCTGTAAAGGGGGCTACGCGCGCCTGACTGATTGACCGACTGAAAGACAAATAAATTGAGTGAGGACACCTGATTAGTGAAACTGCCTCCTGAGTTCATCAAAATCAAGGACACATGTAAATGCGTGTTCGTAATTACCGTAACTAATTACAGCAGTGGTCTCAAACTCTGGGCGGCCACGTGTACGGCCACGCTGGTTTTTACCGCAGCCTCCGCTCTTGATTAGATCATTAGTTCCATTATTTGCTAAATTATCCTGTTGACTTGCACATAAAGCACACATACACGTTTTTATTCATACCCTTGATAAACATGAACAAAAGAGATCGTATAAAATGAACTATGTAAGTAATGAGGTATATTTTATGCTCAGAAAATTCAGAAAGTTATATTTTTAAATAATAATCCATTGGCACAAACCACAATCGAACAGTAAAAAAAAATCAAGAGTCACAAATATTCACACCCCTGTTATCAGTACTTTGTGGTTCCTCCCTTGGCCATTATAACAGCAAGTAGTCACCTTCTGTGGTGTCGTACAAGGTTATGGAACTTCTTGAGGGGGGGATCCTCAACCATTCCTCCATGCAGAATTGTTCTAGTTCCTCCAGATTCTTGGGTTGACGTTTGTGGACTGCTTTTTTGTGTTCAAACCACAAATGTTCAATTGGACTCAGGTCTGGAGACTGAGATAACCACGTCAGGACATTCATCTTGTGCTCTGTCAACCACTTCTTAGTTTCTTTGGACATATGTTTGGGATTGTTGTCTTGTTGGAAGGTCCATCTGCAGCCAAGGTGTAGCTCCATGGCAGAGGGAACAAGGTTGTTGGACAAAATGTCTTAGTATATTCTGGAGTTCATGGTTCCATCTATTTGAATAATGGGCCTGTGGATGCAAAACAACCCCAAAGCATTAAAGACCATGTTTCACCGTAGGCATGAGGTGCTTTTCAATATTACTTGCATTCTTTGGACGCCAAACATAACGCTGATGTGCATGTCCAAAAAGCTTGATTCGGCCACAAGACACAGTTCCAATTGTAGTTCAGATGTAGCTTGACAAATTCAAGATGCCTTTTTCTGTGAATTGTCTTCAAAATAGGCTTCCTTCTTGCAGCTCTGCCATAAAGGCCATTGTCATGTAGGCGTAGTTGAATGGTAGCTTGAAACACCTTGTAACATCAAGATCCAGGTTGTTTTGGAGATCTTGAACTGTGCCCCTTGGACCTCTTTTTGCCTCTCGAACCATCCGTCTCACTACACGTGGGGGCAAGATAGACTTGTGTCCTCTACCTGGCAGGTTAGCCACTGTTCCAGTGGCCTTAAACGTCCTAATAATTGACACAACAGTGGAAAGCGGTATCTTTGAACTTTTTCGTTTTTGGAGCCATCTCCTGATCTGTAGAGGTCAATAACCTTTTTTCTGCAAAAGGTGCTAATGAATGCCAGCCGAAGACTGTTGTTGTGTCCCTATACGAAATGTTTCCCTGTGGGCTGATCAATGAGTGAACTGGAATTGGTGTGCATAGCTAATCAGTGAATTGAGCCAGGGTAATTGGTGAAAAAAGCCTGCACACACACCAGCGCCCTAGGAAGAGTCTCCCACGCTGAGAGTCTGTGCCTGTGCCAAGAAACCAGGTAGGGGGAGCTAACTGAGCAATCAACTGCTTCGCTCGATGTAGTTTGCTCGATAAATGAAGTGCCCTCAACGACCTAGTGTCTGGACCAGGCCACCCTCTGGTCCAGAGACCAGTGCCCAGACCACTATATCAACACACTGCCCAAAAGGAGTTGAGCTATACACACTCGCAGCAAGGTGTAAGTCATCCCCCCCACCACTCCCCCCAGTGCAGAGAAGACATGCAAGAAAGTATACGTGCCTGTGCCCGGCGTGTTAAACCAGCACAAATAAACAGACGACGCGAGCTTGACACTTGCGGGTTAACCCGAGCTCTGCGCGAGCACGAACCACCGGGCGAATGTTTGCCATCAATCTGACATTTCAAACAAAAGGAGAGCATCAAAGCCCCTCCCCCACCGAGAGCATCTGAATCCAATCATCACCAAATCTATCCGTGTCGTCCAAAGCGCTCGGAGTAGCCAGCGTCGCTCAAACGTTGATATCGCCGGCAGCCAAGCAGCGCGGGTAATCTCGCGGATTTATTACTGCCGGTCTGTTTGCTCGGAGCCGGAGCCCGGCGACCCCGCCCCGCGTCTCCGCGCCAACGGCACCAGCCGACGCTCGAGATGTCTTCGTGTAATAGGGAGAGGGGCGTGGCCAAGCCGCTGGCACAAACAGCTTTTGTTGATTCCTCCTCATACGCCTGGCACAGGCCCACGGACAAGCTTTGCCCAGTCCCGCCGGTGCGGGTCCTCGCCTCATCACGCGCCCCCCGTCCGGAGGATCCGGCGACTCCAGGCCGCTCCGGCCCCGGTCCCACAGCGACCCTCCCACACCTTTACAAAAAACCCCGCTCCTAAATCCTCTATTGACTGGGGCCACTCTCTCCGCCATTCACAGCGCGCCACCGGCTGAAGAACAGCGCAAATCCCTCTTAAAGCGCGGACGGAGAAAAAAAGGGCTGTTGTCCCCCCGATCGACCGCCTCCCACAACGCCTGCCTCACGGGCTGCGCCCCGCTTCCGTCCGCCCGCACAGCCTCGCTCGGCCAGCGCGCAAAGGAGGAGGGGCTGACACTGCGGAGACCACACACACAAACCCGAGCGCTTCAAAGGTACATTATGCCTGCCACAAAAAGCGAACGCTTTAAATGTAGATGTGTTTTCAGGGGTGCTCTCGTTTTTTGATGACATTTCATCTGGAGGAAGCAACTTGCATTTCCGATGAAACACATCTTGTGAACGCCCGCAGGGTTAAAGAGGACCTTTCACACACTCTGCCTTGATTTAAAATGATGGATATTTCATATGTCACCGTGTGTGTAATTTGGAGACATGAGAGAAGCGTAGAGATGAGACTACCTAAAACGTAATCACACACACACACACACACACACACACACACACACACACACACACACACACACACACACACACACACACACACACACCACACACACACACACACACACACACACACTGATAAACCCATTAGCCTGCTCAGCTTCTTCTCCTGTATTTGTTTAACAGTGGATGAGACAGAGCAGGCTGCAGGGTGGTCAGATCAGGACAGCTCTGTGTGTGAGAGGCCTGGGCAGTTCTGCTCTTCTGGGAGCCGTTAAGCAGAAAGTGAGAGGTCTCATCACAGCAGCGCCGCAGAAAGACACGGGGAGAACTAATTAAGGTAGCACAGAGGAGGGCGGGGGGCGGGGGGGGGCGTCATCACCCGATTTCCTCTCTCCCGGGGGGTAGGAATGTGACCCCTCCGTCCACTAACCTCACACAGGACGGTCACCTGCTTTTCATTTAGAGAGAAATGCACCTAAGGCATTTTAGGCCTCTCTCTCTCTCTCTCTCTCTCTCTCTCCGGGCCCCCACCCCCACCCCCTCCCCACACACACACACACACACTTCATTTCAGGGGCTTGCAGATTGCTCGGAGGAAATGAGTCAGTCATCCAGAAGTGGGGAGAAAAACAATCCCGCTTTTTTCGCACACACACCGTCAACAGAAATAAAGGGGTGCTCGACCACAACGGCGAGCCTTCGCCGAGCGGCAGCCCGCTCCAGCCGCTCACAGTACAAATGTGCAACCTCCTTTCTTTATCGTGAGAGCGTGCATGCTCGGTACATGATCTCACCGGCCTGCAAATGCCCCCGATTATGCACGAGACAGCCAACTCTTGTTTTCTATTTTTGATCTATTTTTTGGTTTTGTTTATTCGATCATTAACAACACGCCTATGATGTACATCTACAAGCAATGTAGAAGCATCCACGTAAATATTGCAGGATATTTAACGCATGGAAATCGAGAACTTATTCCACTGCGGTCCTCGAAGAAGGCAGAATAGAACAGCACGGCAAGTTTGTACAGAATCGTCGTGATTAAAACACTATGTGCAATACGTCACATATCTACATATGAATCACGTGGCAAATTGAGAAGAAATAATGACGGCATCAATAAATGTCGCACTGAATAAGAATAATGCGCAGGACTTGCCCCGCATCGGTTATCAAAAAACCTCTTGCGGGCGTGGAACAATGCAGGCTTTCGTCGAGGTGGCTTTCGGTGGGGCCTGCTGCGGTCTCCCCAAAACCTGGAAGAGTCTAAGCTTTCACCGGGTCCTGCTAAGCCTCTGCTTGGTTTCCTCTCGCCTTCTTCCCCTCTTCGTCGTAAACACGTCGGGAAAGGGACGTATTCATGTTTGGGATCTGTGAGACACAGACAGGCGCAAAAACCCCAGCGCCCCAGAATGATACATCACGGACACTAATGGACGCCCCCCCCTCCCCCGATTCTCCTCGCCCAGGAGGTCAACTTCTTGCCAAGAGTGAAAGCACCCCAGTAGAATGGTGTGGGACTGATATTCTTGGCGCTCTCGGACGGCTTAATTAATCACTCGGTCTCGTTATTGCGCTCTGCTAACAAACCGCTAGACCGAATGACCCGTGAACGAGGAGACTAAAAACCGGGAAATATTTCATCGGAAGCCTTCCAAATTAGACATGTCCAAAAACATATTGAGCAGAAATATTAAACATTCTGGCCTTTTGACAGCCTCCCCCTTTCTTTTAGCATGAATCGAGCGGACTTGGAAATGTCCTTACGCGAGCATTCCGCGGCACATGCAGGATTTAGTCAAACCGTATCCAAATCGTGAATCATAGCCATCCAGACAAGAGAAAAGTTCAGCTCCTAAATATCACCTATGTACCTCTAAAAACCTCATGGCACAGTTTCAAATTCACATTTTACACACATGTTTTTCAGAGGAAATATTAGGTCTCGGAGCAACAGTGACACGGAAGTTAAGAAATAAAAGGCGCAAGTTGTGCCGTGCACATCGGGGAAATTGGAGAGAGAATAAAGAAACGTCGAAAATGAAAGTTCTGTATGAAATCGCGGAAAATATCGACCCCCTATGGCCCGTGAAGGTGACGACGCTCCCCGTCGGGGTTCGTGATTTACGGCCAAATCGCCATCCCGCTAACCGGTGCGTCCGATTGGCGGCCCACAAGAAAGCATCGCTTTTTCTCAAACTCCACCGAGATTTCCCCGGCCAGGGGAGCGGCAGACACTCCACAGTAAATCACAGCTCTTTTTTCCTTTTTCTGGTTCAGCACTTTGTGTTCCACATTCGTCTCTCGGAATACCCATGGGTCAATCCCACACGGCTCATAGGGCAGAGAAAACAAACCCTCTCAGACCCAGAAGACCAACATCCTATCCAGAGATGCTCACCACAACCAGGGAGACGTCACATCCAATAAAGACCAACCTGAGATCCCTGCAGTGAAATCCTTAGGCCGTGTCTACACTTAAGATGGAGATGCACAAAGGCAAGCAAAGTTCTTTAAGCACAAACCCAGTTCAAATGAAGTGTTTCCAGAACTTTCCGGGGGAACATTCCGGTTAGGTTCCAATTTGATTGCGAGGTAAGGTCGTCATGACAACGTGGCACAAACGTTCCGGAATAAAACGGTGCCAAAGTCACAGAAGAATGTCATGTCGTAAAAGGCATGTCGCATACATCCCCTGACGTTTACCGTTTATTGAAAAACCATCACGAAGCATGTGTGTCGATAAGGTTTTTAGGACATTTCGAATGCAAGTATTGTAATGCAAGATTTATTGAACATTTCCCAACAAAATGAACCTGAATGACCATCCGCAATTCAAATTGCTTTTAGACTGGAATAACAAAATGAAATAACATTTGAAGACCGTTACTGTAATGTTCTTTGTGATTGAAAAATAATGTTCAAGGGACATCCAAGAAACCAGACAAATTTACGTGCTGGGTACATGTCCCCTAGCACTCTGGGAATGTTCTGGGAACCAAAATTGTTAGCTGAGAGTGTTAGCGAGAAGAGAGAAAAAAAAAGAGAGAAACATGAATGAAGCAGAGACCTAGGCACCTGCTTTTAATTTAAAGCGAATCGGAACGTTGCCACTAACAATGGCTGCTTTTTTGTGCCACATTTTTTGCACACGGGAATCAATGCAAGGTCTTCTTGAGTGCTGCCAGCATGATTAAATGAAGATCATTACACCATTGATTAGCACGAGTGCAACAACAAACAAATCTTCTGATGGACTGGATTCGGCATTGGGCGCAATGCCGAGATTCTGTTATCATGGTGCAAAATAACTCCCATGTCAGCACACAAAACTCACTAATTAGCTCTAGTGAATCAATAAAGGTTGGGAGAGAAACAGAGGGGGAACCGACGTCCTGCCCTAGTCTTATGGTGGGCAGTGTTCCCACTCACGAAAATACAAAACCATTCTCTACACATTTCTAAGGCTGTGCAAGTCCATATATGGCATGGCTTTGTTCACAAACAAACGAAAGAACAGTGAAGTAGCTCGAACTGAAATCAGGCCAAACATCCTCTTGCTCTTGCGTGCACACGTGCGCACGGACACACACGTGCAAGCACGCACGCACACACACACACACACACACACACACACACACACACACACACACACACACACACACACACACACAGGAGCGGGACACGACATTCAACGGAACCACAATGGCACTTTCTCTTCAACTTTGAGTCACATTTTTAAGTGCTTTCAGTCTCTAAAATCAAATCTGAGAAAGTTGCGCAATAAAAAAAAATTAAAAGACTTACTTTTAATTTGTTACTCAAGGTAAAGAACAAAGCTCCATAGTAGTTAGGCTGAATGCCCAAACTGTCAGCAGACGTAATCAGTTAGACTTTGTAATGAGGGCCAGGAGAACACTCTGAAGGCAGGAGAGAACCTACTCAGACGCCACTCTGTAAACTTGAAAAAGGCGATGGAGGAGGTCTCCCAGCTCTGGCGGGGCCCGCTTTGAACAGCCAGGGACGCCTCCTGCCTTTGAAAGCCTAATTGCGAACAGGTTTGCATTTGAAATTGACCCAGCTGCTCCTGCCCCACACCTCCGAGGGCTCCCGGGCCTAAAGCGGGCCCCGGCGCTCCGCCTCGCTCTCGTAAAACCCCCCTGGCTGCAAACGGCCTGCCCCTCACTCAATCACCTATTGGGTTTATGGGCTTCGCGCGCACAGCTTAATCCGCCCACACTCAATTTTTGCAGCCCACAGCCTCAAGGCAGTACCTGTAGCTCGGAAACACACGAGACGCCACTCCGTATTACGAACCCTTTCTGTGTGCACACACACACGAGTCAACAGTGGGAGCCCGATAGATGTTATAGATGGATATAGATATATAGATATAGACTCTGCACATTCTTGTGCACAACTTGAAGATGAGAATTTAAGAAGACCAAGAGAAAAGCAACTCATGCCCCGTATCGTCAAGCGGCGTTGCCTACACTCGTAAAAGGCAAGTCAAAAAAGGGCCTTGCGCCAGCAATCACTTTGAGTTTACAGTGACATCCGTGGCATTGCACATTACCGATGGGTACGCATTCAGTCATTCCTTTGAGGCGATTGTAACGTAATGCATTTTAAGCATTTTCTACAGAAGAATGCTCCAAAGAGAGATTCAACCAAGACCGAGTGTTATTAAAGCCATCTGATATGCGCCAAAACCTCGAGTTTATAGACTCGGCCGGGGCCCACATAAAGCTTTGATGAATGACAACATTTGCAAATGAAAAGCATGTTAAAGGGGCATTGTATCTCGGTCCTGTTAATGATCTTCAAATGACAAGCGCAAATCATTACCGCACAGCGTGACATGTGTCTGTCTCATATTTGTCTTCGCCTCTTCAGAGGAGGAACACTTCGGCAGAGCTCTGGGAAATGACATCCAAGCCACATGCATGGAAAAGAGAAAGAGAAGAAAAAAAAAAGACAGAAAAGATTGACCACACCAAAAACCTATGCGAAATCAGAGAGCAGCAAGGCTTTGGCAAGAGGGTTTTTCTGAGCAATCTGTGTCCCCCAACAAAAAACAAGGGAAAGCAAAAGAAAGAGGAAGAGAGGGAAAAGAAGGCAGTGAGAAGGGAATTGTAGATGGAGAGCGACGGGTCAGAGGAAGAATGGTAAAGACGGGAGGGAAGAAGGGAGTGAGAAGGGAATTGTGGACAGATGGAGAGAGATGGAACAGACGAAGAATGGTAAAGAAGGGAGAAAGAGAAGAGGCAGAATGGGCAAGAAAACAGGGGGGGGAAGGAGGAGAGAAACAGGGGCATTTTTGAGGCTCCTTCGTTGAAAAATCGGTCAATTCATTTCAATAGCATATCGAAAGCGTGGTACATCCGCCGGCCGCACGTGAGCGAACGTTGCCACAGCGCATCGGAAACCATCGCAGAGAAGGACCTCGCCCCCCCATCCTCGTCGCGGTAATCGTATTTCACGGTCCTCCTCATCAGCCACACAAACCGCACCCACGATGCGCCACGTTCTACGACACACTTCGACGTTGTTAGCCAATCGGCCGCGCGCATGCCCAACCCTAACCCTAGCCCCGGGAGTGGAGAGAGCAGGCCGGGACGGGAGATGGTCTGGGGAGCGGGGTTCTGCCCGGTGAAGCGTGCAGGGGGGCGGGGGGGAAGAGGCTGCGCTCAGACCGTAAAACACCCGGGAGTGTTAAATGGCTCTTTATTTAGTGGGAGGGCTGGCAGCGGGAGAGGGCTTTTTGGGCTCTCCCCAGGCTGTCCTTTACACTTTCACTCCACCTCAGGGCCAATGCGCGCGGCCACCGATGCGCAAATGAGGAATGTGTCAAAGTCCCTGCGTCCAGGGACGACGAGACGAGAGGAGCTCGCTGAAATTAAATCGCGACGTTGGAGCCATCGTGGCTGCGCACATTTCGCCGCGAAAAGCAGTCGTGGTTAGATAGTGACCCTACTTTTCACTATTTTGTTCAACTCCCGCAAGGTTTGAGTCCCCATAGTAACGACGGTCTTACACTTAGGGTTAGGGTTAGGGTTAAGGTTAGAGTTAGAGATAGAGTTAGAGTTAGGGTAGCCAGCTCGTCTTTGAAACGTACAACCTTTGCGGCAAATGCGCATGCGCGAGATCTGGGATCAGGCTTACTATCTAGCCATGACCACGAAAAGCCAGATGTTAATTGCGGGTATTTCGCCGGATTTCAAAGAGGGCCCCTTGCGCCTCCGTCTTTTAAAAACTCAAACCAGAGATAATCTGAAAAAGAAAAACCCAATCGGAGAAACTGCATCCTTATTAGTCATCTGAAAGTGACATCATCGTCGTCACCGCCCTCTGGCGAAAACAAACTCGAAGCTGACTTTTCCCTCGACGTGACCAACATCGGATAACTGCGGAGAAAACTGCAGCCGTCAGGCACAGGGAGAGGTGTGCAGAGCGTTCACGAGATAACAGAGAGAGATAGAGAGAGAGAGAGAGAGAGAGAGAGAGAGAGAGAGAGAGAGAGAGAGAGAGAGGATGAATTTGCCCATGGCTGAAGGCTGATGGCCGATGGCTGGTCAAAGGAGGATTAGACGGACCCCGTGCACGACCTTTAGCACCCACTCCAGCCCCCGGTGCCATAGCTCCGGCCATTGTCCCACGATTCAGAACAATCGCTCATTTACGATGACCTGCCCGACGACAGCGGCGGGGGAAAGCTTCATCTCGCCCCGGGGCAGTCCCGTCGCTCATCGCGTCCCAATCGCTGGCCGCGAGGGCCCAACGCGCGGTCGGCGTCCTGGAGCGGGGAGGCACGCGACTGCCCCGCGTGCCAGACGCGACCCAAACAAAGACAGGGAGAAGGCACCTCTCAGCCGCTGCGCTTTCGTTCACCGATTGACCCGCCGCGGCTTAATGGACATCGACCGCCCGACGAGCGGCTTCCATTGGCAGCTCGGAAGTTTCAGCGACGTGGATCAATATCTGCTTCGGCCGAGCGGCCTCCGGCCCGTCGGTAATTAGCACCTCCTCTCGAGCTCCTCCCTCCCAGGCTTACGCCGAGCTCAGGGTCATCTGATCAGGGACTAATTAGAGGCTTAATCTCTGATTACAAAGACAATAATTACCTTTAATTCCCTCAACCCAAGCACAGCTTCCCCCCGTTTCTCCCGGACGGACGCCTTTTTAAAACGGACCCCCCCCCCGCACGTCATCAGGACACCGATGCTAAAGATCACCTCCAAACCAAACGCAACCGCGAAACATCAACAGACGAGGAGTGCCCACAGATGGTTCCCCTCACTTTTAGCGTTCATTCGCGTCGTTTTCAATCGGCGCGCTCAAACGCAAGCCCGCGGCCGCCGGCATCCAGCGCCACGCACATCTCATCTATAATTCACAGCGTGGTGAGGAAGGCATATTCTTAGATCTTTCACGAGGCATTAGGAGCCATTGCTCGTCCTTCTCTCGTTCAGCGTGAATTTATGTCACCTCGTGCTTGTGCTTGTACTGTTTGTTTGTTTTTTTCCACCCCAACCGAGGAACACGAGGCTGCCTCTTCCATTCAGAACAAAACATTTGAGCAACACGGAAACCTAAATCTGTCTTAGAGGTAAACTTTCTTTTTTTCTTGTTTTTTTTGCCCTGTTTGCAAATAAATCACAGCTGCCTCGCGCAGGACAAAGGTTTGAATTGCACGGAAACCCCAATCTGTCTTAGAGGCAAAAGTTTTCCTTTTGAATTATTTTTTTTTTTTGCCCTGTTTGCAAATAAATCACAACCGCTTCACGCGGGGTGCCTGTTTCCTGCATCGTTTCTCCGTAATTATTTCCACAGCTGAGCACACAGACCTCTTCATCTTTTCAGATCCGAAACCGACAGAGTAGCTTTCTGGCCCGTCTCCCCTTAACAAAATGAGATTGTGATACCTCGCTTCTCGGTTCAGTCAGTCAATCAGTGACTTGGCACTAAGCTGGGGGAGCAGAGGTGGGGGGGAGTGTGGGGGGGGTGGAGTGTGTGTTGGGATCCTTTTACATCTGATCCCAGTGAGCCAGGAATCAAGCAGAATGCTAATTAACTGGACAAGGGGTCGGGACGAGAGCCCAACGGGCCCGTGCCGCGTTACTAGGCCGAACCGACCCGTGGCGGGGACGGGCACGAAGACCCCTGGCAGGGCGCGCGACGACCCGCAGGACCACGCAGGAGCAGCGGATTAAATTATACAGCAGAGAACAGAAATAGCTTTGTCCCGGGCCGAGACGAAGAGCGAGAGAGAGAGATGGAGAGATGGAGAGAGGAGCCCCAGTCACTCTCGGGCATCATTACGGCTGACAGCGGAGGGGGGGGGGGAAACTTTGAGAGGAGTCTGGCGGAGGGGTACAGCGGGGTCCTGTTCCCTAATCTCCCGCTCCGCAGACCGTCCCCAATCCACTCAGATCATTAAAGCTCAGTAAACAAAAGCTGCCCCGACTGTTAGGGTCTCCCCCTGCGCCCCCCCAACCCACCCACCGGAGCCAGCGTGGAGGGAAGGAGCGGATAACTCACCCAGAACATGCAGGACAGGCAGACCCAGGTGCGGGCCTGGCCGGCCAGCGCGGTGGGCAGGCTGAGGGACACGGAAGGCATCCTGCGATCGGACTCGGGGCTCTCCTTCAGGCGTCCAGCGCGGCGCGGCCAGCGATTCCACACACAGCTCTCCCCTGGCACCGCAAATCCATGACACGCCGCACACAGTCGAGAGAACCTCTGCGTCTGTCCTCCCTCTCGCTCTCTCTCTCTCTCCTCTCTCTCTGACTCTCTAATTCCGTCCCCCTCTCTCTCTCTCTCTCTCTCTCTCTCTCTCTCTCTCTCTCTCACTCTCTGATATGCCGTTCCCCTCTCTCTCTCTTTCCCTCCTCCGAGAAACTCACAAAGCTTTTGGGGTCAAGCTACTCAACTCCACAGGAGAGAGGGGGAGGTGTCTAGAAGGGGGCTTTATTCTAAAAAAAAAAAAAAATACCCAACACAACCCCCCTCCCCATGTTTTTTCACTTAGCCCCTCCTCTCTCTTTCTCTCCCTCCCTCCCTCTCTGTCTCACACACTCTCCCTCTCTCTGTCGCTCCTTCATTCTTATTTTCATTCACTCCATGCACCCCCCCACCCACCCCTCCCCTCCTTCACATGGTTCACCTCCCCCATCCCTTCTTTCCTGGTCTCTAACCACGCTCTCTCATGTCTGTGCTAATGCCACTTTAATTTTTCATTAAGTTGCTCTCTTCTCCCCTCTCTTTGCCTCACTTTTGCTCTGCTTGACAGGACGCACGTCCACTTCCAAAACAAGCCGCTGCTGGAACAGCTCTGCCCCGAGTACCAATTTCAATTAAGCAATCCCGTGGACGCACTGCCCGAAGTACAGTAAGAGTAGCCCTGGAGAAGCGCAGAGGGCTATAAAAAGAGACCGTTTCATAAAGTTCTTGCAATCCATCACAACTAAAGAGATTGTTTGAAAGCTGGCCCATGTGGGCTTTCCTTACATCTCACTACATCCTCTCTCTCCTTAGGCTAGTCATCAGCCATCAGCCATGTACCTCCCTCCCCCCTCTCTCCCCTCTCTCTCTCTCACACACACACACCCTCTATCTCTCTCTCTGTCTCTCTCTCACACACTCTCACACACTCTCCCGGGGTACTGTCACTAATCCCATGGCATTTCCTCCTCTCAACCCTGGGATGAAGATGAAATGGCTCAACGGAGGGCAGCCCTGCCAGCCTGCGCCGCATCTTCAAAACACTCTCTTCATTCTCCACTTAATACTCAGCCCCAAAGGGCTTCTACCAGCCCGGGTAAACCACGGGATGACCAGGGCGTTAGCGCCAACACTCTCTTGCGGTTTCACGGTTTCTCTCTTACGGGCGGTCAGCGTGAAGGGAGGTCAAAATCTTGCAAGGATGCTCTGATTTTATCTGCAGAAACTGCTTTTTTTTTTCAGGTACAAAAGCTTCTCCCCGAAGATCAATAAGTATGCAGAAATCAGGCCCCCGTATTCCAGCCGCTTTCCGTCAACCAGAGAGCCGAGTAATGGAATGAGAGGAGCCCCGGGCTCTCAGTCAGATTGCTCCTCCTCTGTCGCTGCCCATCGAGTCTACTGTTCTCACAGTGCATTACATCTCTGTAAGCCGACACGGCGGCTGTTGTGACATTTTAATCAATCCCTTTATGAGCAGGCCGCAGTCAATAGGCCCACCGACTATATGCCTGCATGAATCTTCACACAAGTCTATTTCTGGGGGAGAAAGGAAATGTCGCAAGCGATATCCACCCCCAATTCGCCGGCATTCAGAGGGGATGGGTCAAGACCACGAGCCAAGGCAAACACAAAAGTTTTGCAGTGCTCGAATTATCGAGAAGAAGAGGCGAAGAGGTCGCACTGGTCCCGGTTCGCCGTCCTTCTTCCTTGTAACGCTGAGCGCACAGAAGACAGACAGCGACGGAGAAAAGCCAGTGGCCGTACACCAGAATGAATCGCTTTGGCACTAAGAACCGCAATCTATCATTTTTATTCCTGGGCCCGTCTTGAAACAATCTGAGGCCAATCAACACATCATTTAATCCGAATTTAACTTGTGTGTTTATTTTAGACCCGTTGCAAGCAAGGCAACATTTTGGCAACCAGGGTATTTTTTTTTGTGTTTGGTTTTTTTCTTCTTCAAACCACACAAAACAGTCTCAGTCCTCGAGGAATCTGTGTGGGCCGCGACTGCGTTGGGTTCCCGTCGTGGCGAGGCACGTGCGTCGCGTTTCTAGATACCCTCTTTTCCGGACAAAAAAAACAAAAAAAACCCCAGAGACGAGACAAGGACGAAACGTGACTGCCTCGGCGGCAAAGTGCAGCCTTCCGATAATGACACGCTCTGGGCCGACGGGAACGATGGGGGAAGGAGCTACGGGAGGTTATTCCGAGCGTCGGGGGTGAAAAGCCTTTACTCTAAACAGCTAAATGGTGTGCGTGACCGCCCCCCCCCCCCACCCCACCCTGGCAGAGTGAGAATTCCTCCAGAGATAGAAGCCTGGGGCTGAAGGGGGGCAGGGCTTGGGGAGGGAAGGGGGTGGGGGGTGGGGTCGGGTTATAAATCACCTTGGGGTGGGACGCAGGGTTCACAGAGGCACTTGGAGACTGATACAAAAATGGGCCACACCAGACGAGCATCACTCCGCATTTCACGGCTGTCCTGCGTTCTCTCAATCACTTCCCAGGTGCGCTGCCAAGCCATCACTCAGCGCCGTCGAGCTTCGGGCCCCGCGACAAAACAACAGAGCCCCCGCGAGGCCTCATTCTCCGCACTTCATACAAGCGCATTGTGTACTTTAATGCGAGTATGTGATCCTGCTGATCTTTGCCAAACAATGTGAATATTTCCCAGCAGTGTCTACTTTGACCTAACCGTTGACCTTTTGTCTTTGTACCCGCCACACCGCACACACTGAATTTAGAGGGACACCGCATGCTGAAATACAGGACTCATTCAACGTGAATAGTGACGGTTTCCGAAAGCACACTAAAGTCCTCACAGCGGCCCCTAGTGGGGACTTTTATACCTCTCCCCGGGCACAGCATTCGGATCACAACACCACGGCACTGTGTATTGATTTTTTTCTCCAGCAAAAAAAACAACAAAGCCTTGGGTTTTCAACTGGCACTATCAGAATGAAAGAGCATTTTTCTTTCATGGAAGCTGAGAAAAGAATGAGTTGAAATGTATCCTTTCCAATAATCCCCATCAACAATGAGCTATAAAAACTATAATCCCTATGATTTCACACAGGATAATTATATATTTTGTTTTACTGCACCTCATTCAGCTGGTCCCATTTTAAAAAGGCATCTATGGTGAGAAGCTTTGTTTAAAGGTATGTATTTTAATTGTGGCTTAAATGCAGAACACTATTTGATCCAAGTTTCTGATTTACTATGCAGTGTTTTGGTACAACAGTTGCATAATGCAGGCTACAAGTTCTGTTAACGTGTAAGCATATATATATATATATATGTGTGTGTGTGTAAGCATATGTTATGGAACTTCTTGGGGGGGATCCTCAACCATTCCTCCATGCAGAATTGTTATAGTTCCTTCAGATTGGAGTTGACGTTTGTGGACTGCTTTTTTCAGTTCAAACCACAAATGTTCAATTGGATTCAGGTCTGGAGACTGAGATGGCCACATCAGGACATTCATCTTGTGCTCTGTCAACCATTTCTTAGTTGCTTTGGATGTATGTTTGGGATTTTTGTCTTGTTGGAAGGACCATCTGTGGCCAAGGTGTAGCTTCCCGGCAGAGGGAATAAGGTTTTTGGACAAAATGTTTTGGTACATGCTGGAGTTCATGGTTCCATCTATTTTAATGCAAATGCAAATTTAATGTGCATGCAAAACAACGCCAAAGCATTAAAGATCCACCACCATATTTCACCGTAGGCATGAGTTGCTTTTCAACATTACTTGCATTCTTTGGACACCAGACATAACGCTAAGTCCAAAAAGCTTGATTTTAGTTTCATCTGACCACAAGACACGGTTCCAATTGTAGTTAAGATGTAGTTTGGCAAACTGAAGACACCTTTTTCGGTGAATTGACTTCAAAAGAGGCTTCCTTCTTGCAAATTTTGAATTTTGAACTGAGATTTTGAACTGTGCCCCTTGGACTTCTTTTTGCCTCTCGAACCATCCATCTCACTACACGTGGGGGCAAGATAGACTTGCGTCTACCTTACAGTTTAGCCACTGTTCCAGTAGCCTTAATCATCCTAATAATTGACACAACAGCGGAAAGCGGTATCTTTAACTTTTTAGTGATTTTTTTGCAGTCATCTCGTGATCTGTAGAGGTCAATAACCTTTTGTCTAATGCTTTCAGGGAGTTCTTTCACCATGATGATGGCTGACCACAGTATTTCAAATGTGTGTTCCCTCTTTTTTATACCCTAGGGAAACAGGAAACCATTGTAGGCCACTCTATAGTTCCATAACCTTCCAATGAACTTCAAATAAATGGTACATTCATGAAGATTTGTTTTTGTTGGACTAAATTTAAAAGAATGGTTAAGGATGTGAATAATTGTGATCCAGATGTTTTCTGGAAAAAAAATATTATAAATAAAACAAAATGTTTTTCTGAACAATTGTATTATTATTGTAGGTTTCGAATTCTCTGCATTTTTTGGGCATACAATATACCTCATTACTTATATACTGTATTTTATAAGTGAGTCTACTGTATATATATTCTGCAATAAAGTAAAGCTCTTTTGATATTAGAATGCATAAAATCAGATGCTCTCCGTGCATTGGAAAAATATTGCTGCCGAGGGAAAGCTGTGTCAGGCCTGTGTGTGAGTTTCTCTCAACTCAGGTACTAGCCCCCGGGGAGAGAAACTTACAACGAGATCGGCTTGATCAGACCACGTAAAGATTTGAATTGAACAGCAAAGCAACAGCAACAGCAACAGCAACGTTGATGCAGTAAAATTGAAGATTTGAATTGTATCGGCTAGTAATGGATTGTCGCATAAACAACAACTCCTTTTTGGCATAAACAACAACTCCTTTTTTGAGTAATCTCTCCCTCACAACCTCTACATCTGCATCCAGCATTATCAAACTCTGAGATAAAACTCTTTGAATGAGAAGTGAACGTGTTTGCTCTTATTTACGCGTTTTATTAGCCACACTTCCCTATCGTTCTGCATAGCAGATTCAGGAAGTCCTATTCTACAGACTCATGCTTACTTTACATTAACGATTTCATCAGAAAGGAGATGGACGAAGGGAAACTGTGTGGAATGGTTTTACTTGATCTTCAGAAAGCCTTCGACACAGTTAACCATAGTTTGCTGCTTAAAACATTGAAGGCTCTAGGGATGAAGGACACCGCTATCGAGTGGGTCACTTCATAGCTGACAGACAGGGATCAGAGAGTAGAGGTCAACGGCTTTATGACAGACACCAAACTAGTAGTATGTGGGGTTCCGCAAGGAAGTGTTTTAGGACCATTGCTATTTTTACTTTATATTAATGACATGAGAGATGCGTGTTCCTGTAACTTGTATTTATTCGCAGATGATGCAGCTTTGCTCATCTCGCACAAAGACAAGAATACACTCCAAAGTAGGCTAGGAGAGGAACTCACTAAGATAAGCAGCTGGCTGTGTGACAATAGGCTGTCACTTCATTTAGGGAAGACGGAGTCTATTCTATTTGGGTCTAAGCCCAGATTAAAGAAGGCCCAGGAGCTAAGAGTAGAGGTAGGGTCTGTGGAGATAGCTGCAAAGACATCAGTGAAGTACCTGGGGTGTGTTTTAGATGACAGTTTGGGTGGGAGGGAATGGCCTTACAGGTGCTGGGTAAAGTTAACGCCCGCACAAAGTTTCTTGCCAGAAAGGCCAATCTGCTGGACAGAGAAAGCCTACGTCTACTAGCCAACAGCCTAGTGCAGTGTCATTTTGATTACGCCAGTGTAGCATGGTCAGCAGGTCTGTCAACCTCATTAAAAAGGAAACTGCAGGTGTCTCAAAATAAGCTAGTTAGGGTTGTGATGGGGCTAGGCCCTCGAGACCATGTTGGAAGGAGGCACTTCCTAGAGCTCAACTGGCTACCAGTTGAGGCTAGAATGACTCAGCTGAGGCTCAACATGGTACACAAGGTCATTAACAACAGGGCCCCAGTGTACCTAAGCAGCCATTTTTCCAGCGTCGGGGAATCACACAACCACAGGACTAGGTCCAGCTTAGCCAACCAGCACCCCCTGAGGTGTAGAACCAAAATGGGGCAATGCTCATTTGCCTACACAGGAGCACAGGAGTGGAATGAACTGCCTTTGACCATCAAACAGAGCACGAATCCACACAGTTTTAAGGTGAATGTTAGGAAATGGCTACTAGCCAAAGTCCAAGAATAGACAGGGGAGGGAGGGATTGTTAGGATGTGTAAACGATGTATTATGTAGTTTTAGGTATTTATGTATTTATGTGTCTTTACCTGTTTTTACCTGTTTTAAGTGTTTTACATATGAATATGTTAAGACCAAGGACCACAACGGAAATAAGTCCACGACTTTTTGTGCTATCCTGGACATTGTTTTGATGCATGACTTGCACTGACATGTATTTTAAATTGATGTGTCGAATAAACTAAACTAAACTAAACTAAACATTGGAGGTGTGGATAGTGGAAGCTTGGTTCAGTGGAAGGTCAGTGCAGCGGAAGGCCGGTGCAGTGGAGGTGCGGTCGGGCTGGTTCTGCAGAAAGGGTGGGCCCACGGTCCCCCAGGGGCCTGCGGGTTGGGATGCTGAAGCGCCATTGGCCTGGGAATGAACCCCAATCCCCCCCCAATCCCTGATGCCTTCCCAGGGGCAGGCTGAAAGGAATGCGCTAATCTCGGCCCAATACGTAAGATAAACACACACATCTCTCCTCTCCCTCCGCTGGAGCAACAACATGGGCACAGAGACCCCACAGACAGAGGCCAAGCAAGCGATGACTGAGGATAATCTCTCCATCTGCAGAAAGCACATTGTCCTCCATACCTTTGATACAGACGTCCCCGCACAGAGGCCTCCGTCCCCTTTGAAAGCGCTTCAAAGTCACATCTTCACAAAGAAAGAGGAGACACCTAATCTGCAGCCACAGTATCAGAAAGCATCGGCTTGCGGAGGGTGCATCGGGGCGAGGGAAAGGGAACAACATGTGCTGGCAAAAGCAGGGCGGGGGGGGGGGGGACTGAAAACCACGCAGCAAGTTGCGTTACCCCACCTAATCAAATGAACCACGGCTTTCTGTCAATTTCCTTTTGACCTTCAGCTCTGTCCTTTTGAGTAAATGAACCCCAGTGCACTCAGATCAGAGTGGCTCTGGAGAAGATGCCTCTGAAGGACAGGGTGATTTACTGTACCGTCCTGTTTTCATACGGCCCTGGCGCAAAATGAAAAGACGAGATTGGCGCTCGTGTTCTCGCATCTCTCCTTGCGTTTGCGTCCTGTAAGATGGCAACTACGGTGTTTCTGTTCTACTGTAAGACGGCGAATTTCGCGAGAACAAAATGGCAAAAAAACACAGAAAAACCAACAACCAATATCTACAGTCTTCAGCATCGTTTGTAGGGCACTCTATTTGATCAACGACTGAACACACCAGCACACTCAGTGGCCACTTTATTAGGTACACCTTTCTAGTACTGGGTAGGACCCCCCTTTGCCCCCAGAACAGCCTGAATTCTTCGTGCCATGGATTCAACAAGGTGCTGGAAACATTTATCAGAGATTCTGGTCCATGTTGACATGATAGCATCACGTAGTTGCTGCAGATTTTTCGGCTACGCATTCATGTTGCGAATCTCCAGTTCCACCACATCCCAAAGATGCTCTATTGAACTGAGTTCTGGTGACTGTGGAGGCCATTTGAGTACACTGAACTCATTGTCATGTTCGTGGAACCAGGTTGAGATGACGTGTGATTTGTGGCATAGCACATTATCCTGCTGGAAGTAGTCATTTGAAGATGGGTAGACTGTGGCCATACAGGGATGCAACAAGACTCAGGTAGGCTGTGGCATTTAAACTATGCTCAATTGGGATTAAGGGGCCTAATATTTGCAAAGAAAACATTCCCCACACCATTACACCACCATTACAACCGTTGACACAAGACAGGATGGATGCATGGATTCATGTTGTTTACACCAAATTCTGACCCTACCATCTGCATGTCGCAGCAGAAATCAAGATTCGTCAGACCAGGCGATGTTTTTCCAATCTTCAACTGTCCAGTTTTGGTGAGCCTGTGCCCACTGTAGCCTCACTTTCCTGTTCTTAGCTGACAGGAGTGGAACCTGGCCCATCCACTTCAAGGTTTGACACGTTCAGAGATGCTCTTCTGCATACCACTGTTGTAACGCGTGGTTATTTGAGTTACTGCCTTTCCTGTCAGCTTGAACCAGCCATTCTCCTCTGACCTCTTTCATTAACAAGGCATTTTCGCCCACAGAACTGCCGCTCACTGGATGTTTTTGGTTTTTCGCACCATTCTCTGTTAACTTTTAGGGGGGGCTGCTCGAGCGAGGGGGCGCCTGGAAGGCCCCATGGAATGAGAGCTGTTTTCAGACACGTGCGGCAAGATCATCTCAGTGGCCCCGCCCCCTCCCACCGGGAAATGTTTGCGGGAACGTCGCCGGTGCAGCCCCCCGCTGTCCGGTCATGACCAGGGAGTGAGCGGGAGGTGAACCACCTCACTTTCTCAGCCCCGATACAGAGGACTGAAGGAAGGTCCCACGTCCAAAGACTTCAGTCGCCACGCTCTTCAAAGCATTTCAAAGCTCCTCTCGAATGGATCAAATTCATTCTAATCACTGACATCCCACAGCTGCCAGTGCCAAGCCAAACTTAAAGAAATACATTTCTGCTCATGTCAAGTTTCCCCTTTTTTTTCAAACTCAGGAAATTAATTAATTTCTCTTAGCCATTGAGCGGGTGTTTGGTTATGTTGCTCATCGGAGCAGTAACGCCATAAGCTATTACATAATCTTGTGACACAACAGAGTGCGGAGAAGCAACAGGAGTATTGAGTGAAAGGAGTTCTGCTCAACGTTGTTTTCTTTGAATTACAGTACCAGTCAAAAGTTTGAGTGCACCTGCTGGAAATTAGGTTTATCTCATAATTAACAATGTTTTACACTGTATAGGTTTCTGTAAATACTTGAAAATGACACATTGAACACAAAATCGAATCTTGGATTCCTCAAAACAGTGATAACAGCCTCACAAACACGGGCCATTCGGTTAATATGTTTCAGCAGGAAATCACGTCTTCTCAGCTCTCCTGCAGCAATTCCCAGAGACACTTTGCTTGGGTTGCTTTGCTTTGACTCTTCTGTCCAGTTCGTCCCATACAAGTTCTATGGGATTGAGGTCTGGACACTGGGCAGGCCAGGTCATTAGTTTGAGTTGTCCTTCACATTCCTCCTTCACCAGATAGTTCTTGCACAACTTCAAGGTGTGTTTCGGGTCGTTATCTTGCTGAAGAATGAAGGAGTGCCCAATCAGCCATAGTCCAGATGGAAGGTGTACTCAAACCTTTGACTGGTACTGTATATTGCTGCTATTGTCCATTTCCATCTGACAACTAATGAAAACAGCAACCAAGTCAGTTCAGTGACTGAAAATGGAGTCCTCAGAAAACAAAGCAAAAGTGTTTGCATTCAGTCACAGTAATCAAGCTCCTCAATGTCGCCCCACTGAGTAAACACTGAAAAATCTCACACCTCTGAGAAAAGAACCAATACCTTACAATGAGATCCCAACCGAAACACATGCTCTCAATTTAACTATTGAATACGAGCCATGACAATAACTATAGTGAGAATCGATATTTGAAACGTACCGGGCGACAAAACGGAACGTCTGCCAACGTCTCCACACTCGGGGGGGTCGAGGGAGAAGGACGAGAGAAGGGGCGTTTGTCAAACAGGTTGCAAACAGCCCTTCATCCTTCAGTTGTCTGGAGCATAGGGCTCCTAATTTATGGGCCAGGGGGACATTAACTAAATGAGAAGAAAAGTGCTTAGTCCTCTCCTACAATAAACCCGGAGGAGAGCAGCACGCCGCGCCATCAAAGTGCCAATAGAGGAAGATTAATGCCGGGGAGAGAAGTGCTCCCGAAGATCTCATTCTGCCCGCCGTCCCTCGGCGTGCGAGAGGCTGGCCGGGGACAGGAGTGCTTTCTTTCTTAATTAAGGGCCGAGTCAGGGGGCTGACTGGACACTTTCGGGGGGCCGCACGCGGAGGCAAATGACTCCCTTCCATACAAGCTCCCGTCACTTGGCAAAGGTCCCTGTCCAGTCCTGCGATGAGAGAAAGAAAAAGGGGGGTAGGTTGTGCGAGCGTCAGGCAATATCCTGGTCATTTCCGTATGAATGTGCGCCCGGCGTTTTATCTCTCTCCACCCCTGCAGCAGCCCTAATCCTTGCTGCCTCATATCCGTGATTGGTAATTGAGAGCCGCTCCCCCCACAACCATTCTATCCCGAACCCCCAACACACACCCAGCACTCATTCCAAATCTCACGGTCCCAAACTCCCCCCACTTCCCACCGATGTGGATAAGAAATATGTGCTCCGACGAAAGTCAAACTCTGCTGAAACGGCCAGGTTTTACTCCGCACAGGGATTTTTAGAGCGCACTGCAGCACTGCTCCTTCCTCTCGTGGAAGCCCTTTTGTCCTAAGTTGCACTTTAAAGCAGAGCACTCACAAAATGTCTGACTCCTTTTTCGTGTCGGGAAACGCGGCTAATCCCGTCCTTTGTTTGCGTACGAGAGACGCACATTTAACAGTGCGCGCCCGAAAGCTCTGCTTTATCCGAGCTGTGAGTTGCAGATTAGTCCGCGGCGGCGCGTTCTGCGTTCCGCACAGTCCTCCCCCCCACACCTCGAGGCCTGTGTCTTCGTCTCGTTGCCGTGGTCACACGGTCATTTTTCATCAGCCTGCCTGTGGCCGTGTCGTGACAGGGCCAACGTGGGGATCGCTCGCTCGCAAGCTTTCAATACACACGGACAGCCAGCTCTCAACGCTGACGGACGGGACAGGGGGGGCGCGTCGGCATGGCAAATTCAGCTTGTGACAAGACCTCTGCGAAAAAGTAGAGGAGACTCGGCACTCTGCTGGAAATGTTTGCCGTCAGACATGAAGGAGCGCTGGACAGAGACCGATCACTTCGGAGAGAGAGAGAGAGAGCTCTGAGGGTGTCCGGTAAGGCTCGATCGCCCTCGCTCGCGTTTACGTCCCACCGATGAAGCGGCTACGCGCTCGTGAAGGTCGTTGCAAAGTCATCGGACGTGCGCTTTCGAGCATCGTGTTTCCATTACACACTCCAGATCAGCCCTCTCCCCAGCTGGCTGACCACAACACTCATGACCCCAAGGGGGGATTCTTGGCCCCATCCTGCAGTGTTTATCTTGTGGACCAATTGGTTTAATCTCTGGTAGGAAATGCAGAAAAGGCCCAGGAAATGCGGGAACAAGGGGAGGCCCGGTTACCCCCCTTTCCTCCACACACACATATATAAACACACACTCCATGCTGATCCGAGGTTGTACGGTAAAGCCCTTTAGAGAATATCCAGGCCAGCTGCGGAAAAGGACAATGCTTGTTTGCATTGGAGCCAGTTACAGCATGCCTTCCCACTTTGTTAAAAGGCATGTGATTCAAATCTGGCCAGTGTTACATTATGGCTGTCCCACCTGCACGTGCTCAGCTAGCAAATGAATACAACGTGTGAGCAAAGAGAAGCTGGAACAAGGAGGCGGGGAGGAATGCAGTGCCATGGCAGGGAGACAGGGAGCTGGGGTAGAGAGAGGGAGCTGGATAGAGAGACAGAGAGCTGGGTAGAGAGAGGGAGCTGGGTAGAGAGACAGAGAGCTGGAGTAGAGAGAGAGAGCTGGGGCAGAGAGAGAGAGAGCTGGGGTAGAGAGAGGGAGCTGGGTAGAGAGACAGAGAGCTGGGACAGAGAGACAGAGAGCTGGGGTAGAGAGACAGAGAGCTGGGGTAGAGAGAGAGAGCTGGGGTAGAGAGAGAGAGCTGGGGTAGAGAGAGGGAGCTGGATAGAGACAGAGAGCTGGGGTAGAGAGAGGGAGCTGGGTAGAGAGACAGAGAGCTGGGGTAGAGAGAGAGAGAGCTGGGGTAGAGAGAGAGGGAGCTGGGTAGAGAGACAGAGAGCTGGGGTAGAGAGAGAGAGAGCTGGGGTAGAGAGAGGGAGCTGGGTAGAGAGACAGAGAGCTGGGGTAGAGAGAGAGAGAGCTGGGGTAGAGAGAGGGAGCTGGGTAGAGAGACAGAGAGCTGGGGCAGAGAGAGAGAGAGCTGGGTAGAGATACAGAGAGCTGGGGTAGAGAGACAGAGAGCTGGGGCAGAGAGAGAAAGCTGGGGTAGAGAGACAGAGAGCTGGGGTAGAGGCGAGTGAGAGATGGATTCAGGCAGTCAATAAAAAAACATAGAACTTCAGCTCTTACATGGCATGTCATACAAGATGGGCATATTTCATATCCTGTCAATCACTGAAAGAAAGGTGAAAAAGGGACGAATATTCAAGACATATGCATATTCACTGACATATGCATATTGAAAAAAATCCCCCAGGAAAAAATATCCACTTCAGTTCACTTCTAAAATGAGCACTAATGAGTGAAATGAGAAGAAGGATCCCAGTGCTAAACCGCCCACGCGAGCAGGCTCGTTTTAACCATCATTGGCCCAAGGGGAGCACTCCTGCCTCTCCCTTAAACGAGGGCCGGAAAGAACGCTATCAGCTTTCTTGAAAGCCGTCCAACACGTCGTACTTCATCTTCGGATCACTTTCGGCGCGATGCCTGATCCCGTCCTCAGCGCGAGGAGAGTGCGTTCGGACACGAGAGAGACGTCAGGCGACGCGTAGAGCAAAGCGACGCAGTGAAAGCAGCGGCGCACTTACCTGTGGCACAACGCAAACGAAAGGTAACGTGAGCACCCTTAAAGGCGGTGAACGGGAACATACGATATAGGTTACGATCAGGGCTGTGACTGGATCCTTTGACACTCACGGACGACCGCGAAACGCTGAAAACTCTGAATGAAAGCGTAACGCGATTGGATTTTTCTCGTTTGTTAAGAGACGGGGAAATAAAGAAGCCGGAAGCGTTTTTCTGTGACCGAGAAGGCCATCGCACAAACCCGCTTCCGTTTTTAAAAAATCCATCAGAGCACGACCAAACACCAAGACCTTGCACCGCCTGGTGTGTGTAGACGTGACCATTTCTCTGTTTGGAAACAACCTGACTGCAATAACCTGTGTCTACTGCCACCCAGGCACAGGGTTGAGATCAATTCCAATGAAATTCAGTCAATTCAGAAAATTCATTGGATTTTCAATTCATGAATTGCCAATTGCCCATAATGTTCTGTTTAGCATTTTTCAATTAATTAACTGAATTTCAATACATTCCTTGAATGGACTGAATTTAAATGGAATTCATCCCAACTCTAACCTAACTGTTTTACCCCTAAAGATGCTTGCCAGATGATATGCGGCAAATATACCTTTCCCGGTTGTCAGATGTTCTTAAACAAGATGTTTCAGAGCATGGGAACGCTATAACTGTTAGCATACCATTTTGCACTTTAACCCATTATTACCCGTAGCGGTATTTGCAGTCGCATAGTAACCGATTTAATAACTTTGCATTGAGCATTGCTTGAACTCACTGTATATCATTCCATGACTCATTATTTGAGTCAATCCTGGGACTAAAAGTTCTTCATGCACTAAACCTGCACCCCCAATAAGGTGATGTGTAAGCCCTTCAATATGCACCTTGAATACAGAAAGAGAGGGACAGGCTAGAAAGGAAGAAAGGAAGAGAAATTGCTCACAGACAAATGAACGACAAACTATCACAAAGAAAATGAAATGGAGCCGAACACAGATGGGACCTGCTTCGCTGAATCTGAGCCGGGCCTTTTGTCCGGCGGGTTCGTTCGTTTCTGATGCGGCTGAGCAAGGTGACCCCCCCTGGAGGACCCCTCAGGTAGGAGCACGGGGCTGAGGGGGGGACGGGGACGGGGGGGGGGGGTGGACGCGCACTTACCTTGTCCCTCCTGGCCGCCCGCACCGGGAAGAAGCAGGAGAAGAAGAACTTCCCCCAACTGATGACCGCCGCCAGACACCAGCCCAGACGGGCCATCTTCGGCTCTGTCCGTCCGTCGCCCTCTCTCCTAATTCCCAGACAGCCTGCGCCAAAGCCTGGCAACGGTGTCCTCGGGAGGCCCCCCTCTCTCCTCCCCCACCACCACCACCACCACCACCACCCCCCCCGTTCCGTACCGCACAGGCACGCACCCCAAACACTCTGTTTCAGCGGGCACCCTTCCCCTGGCGTGGAGGGGAACTCGCTTCTCCAGTCCGGTGCATGACGACCGTGGTCCAGCTGCGGGCTCCACCAGCAGAGCGTCACCCCTTTTCGGGATCCCTACCGTTCGCTCTGAGGATGCTGCAGCACTTTGCCTGCTGCCTCGCGAGGAGGGAGGGAGGGGGGAGGGAGGGAGGGAGAGAGAGCGGAGGGGAGGGGGAATGGGTGCCGGAGGAACAGAGCGATAGCCACTCGCAGAGAGAGAGAGAGAGAGAGAGAGAGAGAGAGAGAGAGAGAGGGAGAGAGAAAGAATAAAGAGAAAGGGAGCACCGGCGGATGAGAAGCCGAGGCGGCGGCGTCACGTTTGGGGAGAGGAGAACTGGGTCACCGGGACCGTGAGATTACGGGGTTAACCCCGTCGCCGGCGAGCTCTGCGTGACCGCGGCCGCAGGTGAGCCTCTCCGCTGCAGATTCTCCCCGCTTCGCTGGAGCCCACGGTATTCCCACGGAAGGGACTGCGCAAGCGACGGCTGCACGCCCGGTCCAATCTCCCCCTTCGCACCGCGCGCCAGCGCGTTCAGTAACGGAACATGACTGGAACGCAAACTACGGGAGGGAGAGGGAAAGCTCTTCATGATACAGTGGCCGTGGCACGGAGACAGACACAGGGGGAAGCTAATAGTCTGTCAAACTGCAGCCAGTCAGCCAGTCGTAATCTCGTATTCGGCGGCACAGTCTCTCTTCCCGGGAGAATGTTCCCTCCAACTGACTCCAACGACCCCCCCCCCCCCACGGTAAAACTAATCGACTCCGCAATCACTGTAGACAGATATTGACCAAAGCGTTATGTTTGCTTCCAAATTGAATAGCGATGCAGGCGCATGGATCGGTGAAATTCGCAATCGGACATTAACTTCACAGGAGAGGGTAGGGGCTTCATTTGTGGAGCACGAACCCAGAGGCAGCCACACAGAACAGAGTCAGTTCAGATGCTGAATACGCTTGTTTAGGCTAGAGAAGCCATGGCCGTACACAAGTACACACATTATACTTTCCCCACAACCTTGCATATTGTCTAACCAAAAATACTGTAGACCTCATCGCTTTAAGATATGTGTCCAATGGAACAGGACACATATTAAAACAAGATGAAGCCACTTTACATTTACATTCAATCGGGATACGGTCGGTAATGACTTTCCATAGCCCTACGTACAGACTGAGAGAGATGCGACTGACAACGATTCCTTTTTCATACAGCATATCCCGCCGTGCTCTTCTTTATGAAAGCTCGGAGGCAGCACAGCCTACCTTAACAGCACCTGTGGGCTTAAGAACCCATAAACCACACTGGCAGACCACAGACCACTATTTCACACAATCTAAACAATGGGCTTTCACGACACAAGACACCCGCCGGAAAGAATCCGTACGAGAGAAATTCTGTCAGCCATCGAACCTGATCTCAAAACTCTCTTCCTCTCTGCCAGACCGGCCCTGGCCGTTAGCCCCGATCGGTAGCGGCATTTGGCTGTCCGCTCCTGAGGGAGGGGGGAAGGGTGGTCGGCACGAACTTGCTGTGAAGTATGTAAGGGTGTCTCCAGAAAGGGGGTCGGTGAGATCCGTCTCGAAGGAGGCGGATCGTCGCCGGCCTCGGAGAGTATCTTGCCCACGTAGAAACGGGCGGCGAGTTCGTGGCGGAGGGTTAATCAAAATAAATAGAGTAAGATAACTGGCTTCTAAATTTGGGAGAAAAACTGGGAAAAATCTGAAACAAAATGTAAAAATACAACAACAAAAACCTGTCATCCTTGGACTCACACATTGAGCAGCCAACGCATGCTGTGCCACTTCGACACTGAGATTCAAGACACCATGTTGCTGTCACATTAACGTCCCTGGAAAAGGTTGTAGTTACACAAACCAAAAAGTTGTGCATTATAGTCACGAGGCTGACATTTGTATGTGTGTGTGTGTGTGTGTGTGTGTGAGAGAGAGAGGAAGGGGAAGGGACTCACATTTTAAAATGTAAGTCCTTTTGGCCTGAGTTGTATTGTACTAGCAGGACCTCGAGAGATGAAAAGCACACGGAAAAATGCATTGGGAAACAATGCTGATGGAAGACTACATGGCAGGAGCCATAAAAGCCCTGGATTCATCTTTCTGAACAAACACAGCACACACTCTCGGCTTTATTAAGCCAGTGTTCCAAAAACGAAGATCGCGCTGATGGCCAAACTCATGGAAACACCAGCGATGAGGTAAGTGAGTAATAAGACACTCTGGTGTGGAGTCTAAACAGTATGAATCTTCAAGAAAAGATCCGAAACTGTCGTGAAGGCCGGGGTGCTGAAATCGATGTGAATTCTGTTGTAGATCACCTCGGCGTCTGTTAGCAGAATTCCTTTAGTTTCTATATGCTCCCAAACCGGCGGACACGGGGGCTGGCTAATATCCGACACCACCTACTCGCTCCAGTGTCAGATCTAACTAGCGGAGTGACAGTTCTCCCGCACAGGGAGATAAGCGACCCCCCCTCCCACACACACACACACACACACACACACACACACACACACGTGAGTCCGGTCCTGCAGGACATCAATCAATCAGCAGCCACTCTGGTCGTAATCCACACATTGGTCATAAAAGCCTGCACAACGTTTTTCATTTATGAGGGAGGAAATGAACGGTGCGCGGCGCGGGGTGACCTTGGTTTTGGGTGGACCTCACCTTCGTCATCCTGTCGACCCTGGCCTTCCGGCTCATTTTCGGGGGAAAATCGCCTCTCAATGCCAAAATCGGACTGTTTTGAAAATAATTTTTACCACATGCTTGGATGCGCATCGGTAGGCCAACGTGAAAGACCGAGAATGTGACGGACTGCGATCTGGCCCCGATGGGACGGAACGCAAAGTGATCAGACAGTCCGATAAGAGGCGCCGTAGCACTGGCGGGCAAAAAGAAAGCGGTGTCGATATATGTCCAACCCGTAAGCTTGTAGAGAGCATTTCCTGCTCCTCATGACAGAAAGGAATGGCTTTATCGCGTTTAAATACAGACTAGGTGTTCCAGCCACGTTCTAATGACGGTGGAAGCCCTATTTAAATGCTACAAGGAGCATGCCAGGCGAAAAACAAGAAAAATGGTGCTGCGATCTGCAAAGTGATCAGAGGGAAGAGCTGGCAACCGGGCCACTCCAGCGGTGAAGGGATTTATGGGTCTCATTGGCCCGTGAGCGTTAGTGTTTTTGTTTTTTACGTAAGAAAGCCATTGACTGCCTCGGAGGACAGCAGCTGCCTGTTTATTCACCATAGAAACAATACCAAAGCGCATTTCCCCCTACTTCAGGGCAGAAAGGCTAACAGGATATCATCAAGTATTTTTACTTTCTCTGAAACGCCAGAAAGCCAGAACCTAATCTAAACTGTCCCCTTCAGTGGAGCTGTTCTTACAAAAATGCCCCCCCCAGGGACACAGAAAACAACATAGAATACTATTGTGAGCTGACCAATTCCTCTACAACCCTGTTGTAAACCGGCCAAATCCTACATTATACATATGAAACTGTATTACATTATCTAGTGCTGCTTCACTGCAGTGGATCCCAATTTTATACATATGGTGAGATTGGTATTGTGTTTCTTAGCTCCATTTTACTACGCCAGAGCCAAAAGCCTAGTGGATTATTTGTAGGGGCTTTGGCTTGTTTGTTTTCAGTCAGGGTAATTACCAGTGTTTCAGACCGTAAGCAGGAAGAACGCTTAATAGTCCCTGCAGCATCAGTGACGGCCTCATTAGCATGGAATGAGAAGCCACTTGGCCAAATCAAGTCTAAACGGATTTAGGGAGGAAGTCAATCGGAGCTGACATACAGAGACCTCAGAGCCCTCCAGAACCTCCTGCCACAGGGTTTATCACGGCGTGCCTGGCAGCCTGACACTTTACGGCCCTGTCAGGGAGAGAACGGCAGAATCGGCATCGAAAGCGACCCGCGATCGCTACGCGTCTTTCATTAGAGGCAAGTGATCTAGAAAAACATTTGTTTACAGGGGTAAAGCTTGAAAGGTCTGTCTCTGCTTTGTTTTTGTTTCTGTCCTGAGAACAAGGAACATCGAGTCTTGATTCAATTAGCCGTGCCCTTCTGGTCCGAGCGTGCGCAACACTCGCAGGTTGCCCCTGGATACCGCACCTACCACAAATTAGGGCCGCGATGAAAGTCAGGCAAGGGCTGCGCTTGTGAAATGAATCGAAAATTCCGTTCTTCTCTCGAGTTTCTCAGGGTAATTTGACCGTGGGCACAGCACCTCTGCGAGCCACTTTTAACAAGTAAAATAAAGCAGACCACAGAGGCCTGATATTCTACTGCATTTCGACTCTCGGCAATAGGCACAACCTCACTGCTGTTTTCACAAGGACACCGATGGCATCTTTCGGCACATTTGTACCAATAATGTGCGTACTCGTGCCGGTTAAAGACCCCTTCTTGGTTTCTGCATGCATTACATCGGGAAACCTTCCCAGACGCACTCTGTGGAGCATAACATCATGCCCATAACATCATAACATCTCTGCATTTTTATTTGATCTAAATTAAATATTGTGAAGCAAAATCACAAAACGGAATGCCTGAGTATTCAAACACGATATGAAGCTCTTGTTTTCAATTGCGCCGGGATTCTAACGACAGTTTCAAACGCTTTGTCCGAAGGCAAGGCCCAGTGATTAATTCATGCAATTATCCCAAGAAAGGAAGCCCACCTCCTATTGATTCCACAACCCACTTAGAGGATTGGGAGATCTAAAAATGTGCATGACAGATAATGAAGTGAACGTTCTCATTTGTCTTCCCTGAGCCACGCACGCACGCTCTGGTCGTGCGGTACCATGGGCCGTCACCCTTATTTTCCAGGGGTACTAAATCAGGGCTAAATCAGAGTTCTCGGTTACATGTGAGTGAGGAGGAAGCCGGACTGAGAGAAAAGCAAGGAGGGACATGTGGGGGGTGGGGAATCAAAATGCGGTCCCCTGAAAAATCTCTGTAATCCCCAACAATTAGCCCGCAGCACCCGGGGAATCGCGCACACAAAGCAAAACGCAGGTCTCTGGGCAGGACCCCGCTCTGGAGCAACGCTGGGGCGTAATTAGACGGAGCACTTTGCATGTCCATACTGATCCACGGGAGTGTGTTGCTGGAGGGAAATCTGACAAAGTGCACAGCTGAAATGACCAGGAGGGGAATCCCAGCTCATTTTTGGACACTAATCCCGAGAGACTGGTGAGACTGTTGATGTTCTGGGGCTTTCTGAGAATCGACAGATAAGGGGCCACTGCAATTTTCAAGATTAGGGCCCTGGACTGATTTCCTAAACTATGTGCTTTTGACCGTACCACCGAGTGTGGCGTTTGCCTACGTTCCCCCATGTCAAAGTTGAAGCGGTGCCAATTAGCGTTCGACTCTGCTAACACAAGTTGCCCGGCGATAAGCGTTTCCGCCAAACAAACAAACAAAGGTGAAAGAACCAAACGGTCCCAGTGACGCCGCTTGTCCTCTCTCGCAAATCTTCTTATCAAGCACGAGAGGGTAAGGAAACAGAGGAGCATAAAAGAGAGGAGAAGCGGGAAGAAGGGAGGGGCCAGCGGATTAGCAGAAGTGGCCCGGTCTGTGCTGGGGGGGGCCTGAATGAACTCGTAATTGGCCGTCTTTTGTTCCCAAATTGAAGATTTTCTGTGGCGCCGCTGAAAGGGCCGGACAATGCGAGCGGGGGCGGACAAAGACCCCCGAATATCCACTCCACTTCCTCTCCTCCGGGACCCCGGGTGCCGGGAGTCTTATCAAAGCACGGAGTGCCCCCTTTTCTCCAGGGGCCAAATTTCCCACAATCCCCGCATGAGACCTCATTCAGTCCACCGCCTCAGTGGCTGCTCTTAAGGTGGAAGCCCTCCTGCTCTCCACTGCGCCACCGCTTCAATGGCCAAGTGAATGAGGCCTCACGTGGGGATTGTGGGAAATGAACCACACTGGTGGAATGCTGTGTGGGCCAGGCTTCCAACCGCCAACGGCAACAATTGGTTAAAAGACGCGCAGGAAGCGCATTATGCGGCCAGGGCAGTGCCGGTTTTGCCACCCGAGAGCAGATGGAAGCACTCTGTAAACCCGGAGAAGGTCTTTCAAGGCTACCCCAAGCAACAAGCTCAACAAAATTAACTTCCCTCATTGAGGCGGTCCCAATGAAATCAGCTTCTTATTCCAGTAGGTCACAGGAAGTAACTTGCCTTCCTCTTTGCCCTCACACTGTCTGAGCTGAGGGCTCACTCCAGAGCTGCCCTCGGCTGTTTAAAGAACACCCCCAGGGCTCCATCCCCTGACCAGTCAGCGGTGAAAGGCCACTGAGAGAGAGAGAGGACCTGTGTGCCCCCACCCCTGTCTGCCATTCTAGCAGAGGCCACCATCGGGCGATCCTGGGAGGCGTTCGACTCGAGGGAGGCGCCGACAGCTGTAGCATTGCCACTATTATTACAGCGACGACGTCACGAGCGCAGCCGTCAATCGACCCGACAACAAACAGGCGAGTCACGTGGGGCGGGCTCCAGAGTGAGGGTGTGGGAGGCGCGGTGCCGCCCTCGCGTCGGAACGCAGCCACGCGCGGGCGGGACCCTGCGCATCGATATTCACCGCACATCTTTACACCGTGTACAATATCACCCATGGGTATCGTCTGTCTTGCCTCTTTAATGCCGTTCCATTTGCGGCGTTATTTATTATTATTTTTTAGAACGGCTCATATCCGTATCGAAAAAATGCTCTAGTGTGTAGCAGCCAGGCAACCACTTTATATAAGAGATGGCTAATCCCATCATGTTTATAGCAGGGCCGCAGCGGTGTGTTGCGGGGGGCCGGGGGTGTGGAGGGTATTCTGCAGTAAGCATTGCTGTCCCACAGAGTCGCTACGAGCCCTAAACTTCAGCGCTCAACTGCTAAGAGAGGTAAACAACCTCGGGGGAAATTCAGCCCCAGTTTCGCCTCCAAGAGCCACTTTGCAACGTTTAAAGATGCGCTGCGCTTTAAGTGTGGAGACGAAGAAAACGGATCGCGGCAGAATCAAGCCCTCGCAGAGGTTATTTACCCCGAGAGACTGCAAAGAACCGCCCTCGCTGAAATTTTACGTTCCCTTCTCCCCCCCGAGGGAAATGAAATGGTGGGTATCGCATGCGTATCAATTATCAAGATGAAAACCATGCAGAGTCAGAGAGGGAGAGAGGGAGAGAGGGAGAGAGAGAGAGAGAGAGAGAGAGAAGAAAGAGAGAGAGAGAGGTCTGGACTCCTCCAATCTGGCCATCCTACGCTCCGCCTCCTTCATCCCCATTTACTTTATTGCATTCCCTCGGCGCTAAAGTCATTCTGCACTGCAGCCACAAGCCTCCCTGCAAGGTCGTCAGGAGCCTGGTCCGCCTCCATCTTTAGAGAGCATTAACCAGCCCATTCCTCACTGGAACAAGCAGGCTGTGACAAAAAATAACACCAGTGAAGGGGGTAAACTGGCCTCTTTTACTGAACACAAGCCTGTGATGTAAGGCATGTGCAGGTGATAAAATCAAATAAACTCTGAATAGTAAATACTGAATGCTAGGCTTTTGGCTAGTGGCAACTTTTCTTTGCTTCAATTGGGAAATAATAAACAACATTGGGCAGGGGGAGGAGCTGAATGCTTCCAGAACTTTGGAACAAAAAGGCCCGATGTCAAATAAAACGACACTTTTAAAAGCGTGTGTTACTTGTGCGGTGCCACGGGCGATGCACGATGAAGACTCGAAGGGCGATTGACCGGGCGGGATCGTTAGAGCGATCGGGAAGAGATTCACAACAAAAGGATGAGGTCAGTTTACCTTTCAGGATCAATCACTGGAGGGGCTATTTGGAGGCATGTTATTTTGGTTTCCTGCTCAGTGGTGCAGTTCGCCGCTTCGAGCAAGTGGACACGCAGTGGCTATTATGATCTACGGCCCGTTTCAACATCCCTGCGTAAGTGGCGAGACATTTAGCCGAGCGCGCTCGCGAGGACATGGTCCAGTGGCATCCTTCTATGCCATGGGCGCCGGAGAAAGCACATTCCGGGCAGAGCTAAATTAACACCGAGAGAATAAGCAAGACACTGTGACCAGGAATGCTGAACACGCCAAGTAACACAAAACCACTAGGGGAAGCTAAAACGGTATGACAATGGCACCAGGGCGGCGCTCCCTTAAGTGGATCCGCCATTGAGAAGCTGCCTCGCGCGTCCTCTTTGTAACGGCCAGAGTTCGTGCCACTCTATAGATTAAAGCGATGTTCGGCATGCCAACCAGAACGGACCCTTTGAGAGGGGACAGACGCCCGAGGGAAGAGCGCAGGCAAAACGAATAGCCGACGCAAGGCCATCTTGGCGAAGTAGTTTCACTAAGTAAGTTCTATGGAAAAACAATTTCTCTGCGCAGAAGAAAATGTTTTCTCCCCCTTCACATTCCCCCTCGATTTACCTCTCGGAGCACATGCCTTGGGTCGAATTCCAAATCAAATAAAGACTTTACTTATCCATTGCTCTTGAGGAGAACAAAGATACGTCTCGCTGTACTCGGCTCAGCCATCACCTACGCGGCTACCGAATAAGGGGTGAACAAACATTGCCTCACAACAACACATGCTGTATTTGTTTTTCCCAAGAACCTGTAAATCACAGTCTGCAATTTCCAAAACAGACTTTCGATTGCAGGTTGTAGCGAGGTGAAATCATTTCCTGAGAAATGTGAGGCGCTAATAGGAAACAGCAGACAGAGCCGCGCGCAAACAGGGCTGAAAACAGCCGGGCGGGGGACCGGGCGGAAGCGGTTATCAGTCTGGCTTCCACAGCCGAAAACAAACGCAAACCGTGAATGTGCTGACGGTCCTATAACTCGTGCTGTGAAACATCTCATTACGCCGAACGGGGAGAGGCATCCGAAGCTATCGGGCCCTGCACCTGTGTTCATTGTCTGACCTGCCTGCCTTTTTACTGAAGAGATCAGATACGTTCTGTCGGGCTATTGTCCTGAAACAATGTCCACTTCCTTTGAAAATAAAGCTTCGCCGTGTTCCTCACGCCAGAGCGGGCTGCAGTGTTCGCGGTAATGCCATTTTCTGTCTCGTGTTACTTTTACAGTGCCACGCGTCCACGGTCGCAGCTACACCTTGGTCTGTCGGTGCGTCGACAAAGATTTCGATGGAAACATTGCTCAGCCTCGGTGGCTTTACCTTACATACCCTCTCGAGCAAATATTCGACAATATATATATGAAAATAAATCAGACGCTGCAGCAATGCTTTATGTGTCTCACTCAATCATGGTGCATATTAGCTGAGCTGGATGATCCTATTTTGCTATTGTTGGCACCGTTCATTCCAA
Organism: Aldrovandia affinis; assembly: GCA_029706075.1. Lineage (NCBI taxonomy): Eukaryota > Metazoa > Chordata > Actinopteri > Notacanthiformes > Halosauridae > Aldrovandia > Aldrovandia affinis. Next base: position 3,685,064 of record JAINUG010000058.1, read on the forward strand.
GAGGCCCAAGCCCATAAATTCCCTGAAATCGAATAAGACGTACACAACCGTGTGTGTTCCGGTAAACATAATTAAACAGCCATCGCCGCCGCGAGAAACTGTAATTATCCCAGCATGCATCGCAAGGAAAAATAGATTTAATTGTTTTATCTCACAGGCAGTAAAATTGAACAATTCCAGTGGTTATGAAAATCTCCTTTTTAGCATAGACCAGAGCTTGTTTTGGATGCCTCCGTGACCGCACTCGAACTAAGCTACAAGCTTCAACAGCGCAAGCTGCAATTTTCCACAGAAAGGGCACTCTAGCTCTGCAGGAAATGCGTTTCGCGAGTGCCCATCCTTCCAGGAAAGAGACGTAAATACAACCGTCCCTGGGACCCGCTCGGATTAAGAGCCTGCGATTGGACGGCTTTGCAAAACAGGAGAACTGCCACGAGCTCGTGCTTCATTGAAGAGATATCCCGTGGCGCACCTCACTGACAAGTCGGGGCTTGGAGGCATTCAACAATAGCTAAACTATGCCTCCAGAACTTTGACACTCTGTAGTACACGGACAAAGAAGAGAAAGGAAGCGTCGCAGCTTGGGAAGGGCTCTCAGCGGCACGGTGTTAAAGTGGCAGAAAAAGATGACCCTGTGTGTCACTGAAATCCTTCTCGTTCTCTGACAGGTCTGTCTCATTTAATGACATTTATTTATTAGGCAAAGGCGAAACGCGAAACGCGAAAGTTTCCCAGATGTTCTTGAACAGGAAAGGCTGTCTGAATTGAACATTAATAAAGCAACGTGATAAGCCACCGGTAAGGAAAACTGACTGCAAACATGCCCCCCCACCCCACCCGCCCCCCAAGTGCTGTCACACTTGTGCAGTACACAAAAAGAGAATAACATGCATTTACATTTCTGTTTCATAAACTTCTGCTCTGATACCCTCTTCAAAAAGATCGACACTCTTAGCCATTTAGATAAGTATATTCGACAGCTAAGAGCTGTCAATACCATACGTTAAGCTATCCCTTAACGTATAGTATGTGTGCAACAGCGGTTTCCAATCTGTGAGCGGTCTCATTGGGACTTATGTAAGAATGTAAGACGGACCTGCGCTCCCTAGTTGCTTTGAAGCCATCTGAATGAGGTCATACGCCGACGGTCGGTGTAACACCGGTACAATATTCGAGTCGATTCAGTTATCAGAGCACTTACCAGCCAGAAGGACATGGTGGAGCCTGACCAGAGACCGCTTCTCGACCGCCCCCCTCGGTTGCTCACGGCTCCTATTCCAGACCCGGCGACAGCTACGGGTGGTCCGAGCAGAGGTGCCGGCTCGCTGAGTCACACTGACAGCCCCATCCCGCCCCGGCTCTCCCCCAGCTCTCCACAGTAACACAGCCTGAGGAGGGACAGCCCGGCTGGCTGGCCTTTGTCCAGACACATTTCCTGAGCAACACTGTTGAGGGCGGTGATGGTAATAGGGGGACACACTTCTGAGAGAGCCATCTCGGGCCGACGGTGCCCCCGAGGGACCCGATCGAGGCGTGCCATGTGAGAGAGGCGTTGGGACTGTTTTTCTTTCCTTCGTTTTTTTCACATTTTTTCCCCCCTTTCTCTCTCAGCAAAGGTCAAAGTTTCACATGCGGCCGGCAGAACGTTCCGGCCTGCCCCCGTGATGCATAGCTTCCATGTTGATCATTGACAGAACATGGGAGGCTTTTCCAGCCGGTGTGCCAGCAACCAGGGGCGTGCGATAGTGCCCGGGCTCAGTGGTCGCTTAATTAAACATGACAAGAGCGAGTGGGGGGGGGGGCAGCTATTAACCGCCCCCCCGTTCTGAAGGGGGAATAATAGACCCGTCATCACACTGACAGGTAAACACAACGGGTAGCCGTTCGGACCGCAATAAACACTTTCATTGGGCATCGGACTGAGATTCACCAACGGAGAGAGACATCCAGGTCGAATAGCGATCGCCACTGGACTTAGTTTTTACTGCAGAGAGGGACCTGGTCATGAAATTACAGGCATGTGAACGTCAATAAGAGTAATTGTAAATCAGGGTTATACACTCCAGGCTCACCGAGGCCAAAAAACGCAAGGGGAATGCGGTCCGTGGTGCACACACATCTTTGAATGTGGCTTCAAGGGTTTTCCTCTTCAGAAGAGACAAAAGCGCTCGAGATACGAAGGTCGTACTTACAAAGCCGATCGCCAGATTGCTGGAATAAGTTAGGAGAAAACGGTGAACTGCGGAGCACACACACAAGCAAGCTCTCTGCCTTCCACTGTGAAGCATGGAGCACTTTCACATGGTGCCGTTTTGGACAGCTTCGTTGCACTATATATAGGCCCATATCTTTTTGTTTAACATTCTGCTTTTATCTTTGACATAAATGTAACATGTTACTAAGAGCACTAAACACAGACCAAATGGAAGATTTGGGATATTGTGGAATTCTCTGATGTTTCTCCAAATACAGTGGGCATGAAAAATCATGGTAAATCAGAGTGGAATTATTACCATGTCCAGCGAGCTGAGCTGCAACTCAAAACATATTCTACTTCGCAGAAACCTCTAATTTAATTTACCTTTTAAAATTGAGTTACGCGTCACGTGATGAAAAAATAAATGAACTACGTCAACATATTATGCTTTGTTCATCATATAGTATGCCGTTGTCATAGGCTTCCAAGAGTAACCAGATGGTCTTAACAGTATCTTTGAAAATGCATATATTCTGTTCGATTTTTTTGTTGTCATTCCCACAATTTTTCCATTTAATTTCCTGCACGTTTCCCACAAATGAAATGCACCTTTTGCGCAGTTCAGGGTCGTGAGAGGCCAGTGAACTTTTCGTTAGAATCCCGGGGTCAAAAAGGGTCAAAGACCTCTTCGGCTCTTATTTATGACGCTCGCACCAGAACGGGCCCGACCGTGTTACATTTTTTAATTAGAAATAAAAAATAAAAAAACTCCCACAAGGAAGGCGCTGGGCTAGTCTGGTTGCCTATGGTTGCAGAGTTCCATCATTTGCCATAGTATCTGCGGGGCCCTTTAGCGAGGGCACCACTGGTGTAATAAAGTGGCCCTTAGCCCAGCCCCTACAGGGGGCCCGGAGCGCAGAAAGGGGTGAAAAATCTGAAATCCAAATGGATTGGTTCCGGGTGGTTGTGCTCCTTTGCCCCAGCCCTGTGCGGATCGGAGCGGGGGTGAGGAGGACACGGGCGGACTGGGGAAGGCAGAGAGAGGCCAGACGGGTCAAAAGCCCTAAATCAACGGGGGTGTCCTCTTAACGAATCCCCATTGGCTCCCCATTGTCATCCAGCACAAACATTTCAATTAGACACATTTATGTGGGGGTATATGACAAGGGCTGGTGCCTTGGAGAGGGGAAACTTCATTACAAAGAGGCCCTGCCTTCTCGCTATTGAGAGGGGGGGGCGTTGGGGAAATCATGACGGACAACAACACTGCGCATAACCAGCATGCCGTGTACCCTGGCCCCATTAAAGCCAGGCCAGATTTACTGCCGTTGGCCACGGGAGCGTGTTCGCCATTCAGCGGAGAGCGTGTGACATGGTACCCCGAAGAGGAACCATTCACTGGGCACCTGTTTCTCCGGCGACATTCTGCACAGCGCGCCGTCTTTTGCTTCCCGGCGGCGACACGGTCGAATTCAGACGCAGGTCCCAGGACTCTCACCCTCTCAGGAGCTGAGCTACCGCTGTTGAGAGAGGGCCGTGCTTGCAAGTTGTCACAGCCGCCCGTGTCACGCCACGGGACCGCCTTCCCGCTCCGAGCTTCTGATTGATTTGAGCCGCGTCTGCTCGCAACCGAGGCTATGTCACGAGCCCGCCATTTTAACACCCGCTGTGCTCTTATTCGCAGCCGCTGAAAATGAGCTGAACGACCAATTCAGACGAAAGACCTGAAGTCAGTGGTCAGGGGTAAGCTAAATAGCCTATTACGTCGACATCTGAGAGAGGGCGAGGGAGTCACGTGCGTAATAACAAGCTTGGTTTCGCGAAAGGTGGTTATAAATAGGAGCACGCGCTCGGAACAAACTGTTCCCCAGCTGCGGTCCCCAGACCTGCCGAGCGGTGAGCGAGAGTGCGCGCGAGTGGCCCGGGGAAGCGCACACTTTCCATCAACGTGCCGCGGACAGGAAGCAGGCGGTCCCCGCACGGGAAGTCCTCCGCAGCAACAACAGAGAGGCTGAGAGGGGCCAACTGTAGTAACCCCTACCCCTCCCTTCCTGCGCTGGAGCCAAGGAAAGGGCTGTAAACACAGCCCAGCGCCACACACTCCCCCCCTCCCTAACGGGACCCCCCAGGGACACTGTCACCTCACAGGGGTCATGCTCCGTGGCTGACACAGGGAAACGCTGCGTCACGGAGGGGTATCCAAGAGACACTGAGGCCTGTACACATTCGCTCCGCGAGCTTTAATCACCACGCATAAATCAACGGTACTGCACTAATTAACCGAGTCATAACTTTTAATGGAGAACAGATTTAAATTAAAAGGGAGCGGCTGCCTGCCCGTGACTTGTGTTCCGTCCTCCTTCGTACTGTCAGCTCGGCTTAGAGTTAACGGCGCTGCGCTGCACACGGGGCGAGCCGAGAGCACAGAAAACGTGCGCAGGGTAACTTTGGGCCAGGCGTCCCCGGGGAACGGCAGGAGAGTTATCTCTCAATTGCGCGAGCTCGCGCACGTGCACACACACACGCACACACACACCGCTTGACTTTCAGCCGTCCAAAGTGTAAACGAGGGTAAATGGGAAAGTTCCCCTGGGTCCCTGCAGCCCGTTCTGGCCCATTTAAGGCCATCCCTGAAGCGCGCAGGATACTCGCACAGCGCCGAGACTGCTCTCTCCTCCGTCGCTCAGCCGGAACCCACAGCCAACGCAGCAGCACAAACGCAGGCGCTTAATGACAGGATCTGAACGCACAATCCCTGAACGTGCTTCAGTCGGCCATGTTTTCTGTTGTGGGAAGCTTTACACAAAAGGGCGTCTCAAGTCCATCACAAAATGTGTTCATTCGGAAAATAACTGTACCACCTTTAAAGCCATTTCATGTTTGTTGCCGCTTTTATATTGGTTGCATTGGTTGGGATTTTTTTTTTTATTCCTTTATGCTTCTGGTAATGAGAAAAGGCTACTTTTTTGTGTTTTCTGTGTTTAAAGATGGTTTTTTTTCAATTAATTTAAAAGCTTCACATGGAAGTAAGTATGCTATGTACAGTACTGTCCAAGGAATCTCACAAAATGGGCAAGAATGAATCATGGTATGAATGTTTTTATTATGTGTGAGGTAGGCCATCTGTGTTTGAGCGGTGAAGGAGTCTCTACTGTGGCCTAACCTCAGAACCAGTCTGTCTCCCTCCTCCCTCCCTCCCTCCCTCCCTCTCCCTCTCCCTCTCAACCTCTCTCTCTCACACTCACTCTCTCTGAGCTGGGCACTGCACTCAGCACACTGCCACAGGCCTCAGTCCTCTGGTCCCAAGCTGGGCACTGCACTCTGCTACAGGCCCTGAATCAGTTCGCCAGCTCCCTCCTCCTCAGCAACATCCCCATCTTGTGGCCACAGACAACCAGCCCTGACAACCACCTCTCTGCTTTCCAGCCTTCCACCCTCCCCTCACATGCACACTGACCCTGTCTCTCTCTAATATACACACACACGCACGCACACAAATTTAATACAAATATAAGGGCTGAACTCTCCCTAATCTAAATAATTTACCAGACTGCTGGCGCACCAAGTAACTACAGTCAAAAACAAACTAATCTCCTTGTTTCCTGAGGTGAAACGTTGAGATATACACGGCGTATTCTCTGTTCATAATAGATTAATTAACATTTGATAGTCTGAACTGGCAGCACCACAGGTTGGATATGAAATATATGGGCACATTTGTCAATTTAAAGCAATAAAAATGTTTACATTTTATTAAATTTTACTAATGTTTTGGCAACTCTGTCTGATAGTAACGCAATACCCACATCATCAGCCTTACACAAATGGAATATCTCAATAGCTCAGCATTGGCTTCATTGTACGTATCAGATTGTATTGTATCGTGACTCATGCGCTTTTTTTTCGACAGCAATTTGCACAGCCCTTGAGAAACCTGAGCAGCACAAATGGCAGGACTGTTGTTTTGCATTGTTTGTCTTTTTTAGACGCTTTTAGTTTCTTTATGTTGTATAGCCGGAGCCAGACGTCCACACGAGTGGCCAGGAAAGTAAAAGTAAAGTCTAACCTGCACAATTCAGTACGTGCATATGCTTTAACCCGTCGAAGAGAGGTTTCAAAGGTTCAACACCCAGGGGTTGGACTCCACGCGGCTACACCAAAGGAAATTCGCTTTCGCCACTGCCTCATTATGATTCAACGAGTATATCATCTACCCCAGGCCAGCTCTGCTGAAGCATATATTTAATGTTATGGAGTCAGGCAGGGTGTGTGCATCCGAGCTGGTACATTGAGTCAGCCCCTTCCGATCGTTCAAACACACTCGCATTAACATGGCCGGCATCACTAACGCCTCCATCGGGCGCACGGCTCCGCCAGCGGAGGCAGGAGAGACACCTGCTTCGCCGTCCATCCCCCTCTTCCCACGGGCCCTCCCAACCCTCCCTGGTGGACAGTGAGGCGATAATGTGGTCACGCCGATTGGCTGCCGGGACCTGGACATTCGCGAGCAGTGAGGATCGCGGTGTATCGGAACACAGACAGCCGCCTTTCATTCCTTCAACGGCTGTGAAGCCGTTCGATCGGCCACGTCTCTTCAAGCTCAGGGGGCAATGAAATGCTCTGAAAGTCTTTCTTTTGGGGGGGGGGGGGCAACTTTCAGACCACAGAGCACTGTGATTATGGTTAACCATTATTTGTTGAGAGATGCTTTAAGTGCCTGCTATCTTGACAGTGTGGTGAGGCTGAGTCAGTTGGCTGATAGTGTGGTGAAAGTGAGCCAGACCGCAGCGTTCAAACCGCCGTATCGGCCTAATTACGAGCCGGAATAGAAATGCGCGTTCACAAATCTCTCTCGCGCTCCGGGCGGTGGGCAGCGACCACTGCATTCTGGTCTTTTTTTCCCCCCCACATTCCTTTTGTTTTATTTATGAAGATTAAGACTGAGGCCAACCCAGAAACGATGCACTTTCACATGGCTTTCACCCCCACACCCCCAAATATCACACGGAAGCATTCTCCTTTCACACAAATGGCACCTCTGAATAAGCATCAGGGCAATAAATAATAAGCAATAAATCTCCCACAGATTTGTATGCTGCTAAATATGCAGGCGGCCTTTTAACACAGGCAGAATATTGCAAAATCACTGCTGTATGGGACGAGGGGAAAGTCACAGAGTTCTTGGAATGAAGATTCAACAGAAGAGCATCGTCACTTTTGCCTGCCTGGGAGGAGGCTAGCCAAGGGCCTGACCAGTGGAGGCCAACAGCAGAGAATGCCAAATGCTTAAAATGTAATGTAAATGTCAGAATGGAGAATAATTGCTGTGGAGGCATCAGAATTGGCTGAAGTAGCCTTCAGAAAGCCCAATGTGAGAGGTGTGGCAAGTGTACCGCTGCGGTTTAAACAAAGACAAGCATATAAAACCTCCAATTTCCAGTGGCTTCCCGAACGAAAATAAAACCAAGCTTCGCTCCTTCTGCTGTTTTGACTGGATCTGTGGCAGCAACTCAGCAAGGAGATGGAATCTAATCTAATCTAAGTTATTTTGCTTGTTGCTTGACTTTCATGTGTGAGTGTTTCCAGCCATAATTTCGTTGGGTATCTAGATTTCTGATAAACCAAGCCTCTCTTATGAGACTGGGGGGGGGCGTGAAAATGCTGGCACGGAAAGCTAGTTTTCAGTGTCACATTCACTGATTTCACTTCTGTCAGTGGAAACAGTAGGAAAGTCCCCGACCAGCCATTTCTTACGAAAATTGGGATGAGCTTTGCCGTAAAGCCTGTGATAGTGAGGTGATAATGTGGTAATAGTGTGGTAACACTGCAATGTTAATTCGCAATTACTTGAACTTCCCCCAGATTGTGGGTTGTTACATAAAAACAAAGAACAAAGTAGCAATTATGTTGAAATTAAGTGGTATCAGAGAGAGTAAAGTACCACTGCTTTGTTTAATATACTCCAGACATCAGCAAGTCCAGAACTGCATGTAATCAAGACAATTTCTTTGATTTGTCCTTGCGAGAAAAAAGTACCATACAGTAATTGCTCAAGAATTCTGTCAACGACAATGGATGACGTTGGACTCTTTTTTCCAAATATCCTAGGAAGGACCCCAAATTCACAGGGATTTCATAAACAGCTCCAAGCTCCGTGCGTTCTTTTTCCAGTTCTTTTTCCAGTTCTTTTTCCAGTTACTGACCAAAGATGATGATGATGATGCCACGGATTCAGACGTGCGCTAATGCAGATATCAGTGAAGAATTATGAAACGTTTGATCTTCCCAGGACGAATACCAGCAGTGACGGATGTGCCACACACCTCGTCCTGACATTTTCCATTAAAAAATTAAAAAAACAGAGCCTTATTTCCAATTGGCATGCACAAGCATATGCCTCATTGGTTTTGTCTTTGAATCATTAATGGCCACGGGTCGTAAATTGATTCTCCAGAAAGTAATTGAGCATTTGCACTTCATATCAGGGAGAGCCAGGCACTGGACGAAATGAAGGTGAATTTTCTGTGACTTTCTCCGCGAAGATTAACTATCGCTTTCTTGCAGCAGGGGCCACCAGCTCAGCAATCTCAGCGTTATCTCCACAGATTGCAAGGGCAGGGAAAATAGCATGACGCAAACGAGAGAGCTCCTTAACACTGCACTGACAGCGCACTGACTGAAACATTATCAGCTTGATTACAATTCATTCGCTGAAAATGGGAAAATGGGATTAACTGATAGGCTAATGCCGCACACTTCAAAGTTCAAGCGGCCTGCCCAAATTCCATATCTACTTCTCGGTTTAAGCTTGGATAAGGTAGAGAGGAGGTGCTCTTATCCACAGGATATAAAAGCTGCCATCCCCTGAATTAGGAAAAGGGGGGGAAACGCGACAGCAAAGCCGTGATGAAAAGCCTGATTTTCAGCCTGGTTTGCCTGGCTCTCGCCGAGGGACTCCTCAGGTGAGAGCGAGCGCGATATGGTGTGGTTCCGTGCGGCTCAACGTCAGCGGCCATGCTTGAAGGTCCAAAACATAAAGATACAAGCTAAGTTGCGGAATGCTGTTGATCAGTGATACCTCTGTGGTGGTTCTGTGGTTCTGTATGGCTCGGTAGGTAGCGCTAACGACACTTAGGTTGTGGGTTCGATTCCCATTGGGACCACATGTACTGACAAATGTATGCATTCATATGTCTAACCGTGCCTCAGCAGTCACCTCAGACGTCGTGGGATCACCGGGTCAGAGCAGGAAAACCTTTACCGCAAGGTTGTTGGTCGTGGGAGCGCGACGGAAACACTACACACGTGCAACTCGGGGTCGCTCGGTCTGGGATCCGGGAGGGGTTGGTCACGGCATGGCGCGAGGGGAGCACCGGCGTGCAGGGGTCTGATTTGTCGCTCCCTGTCCAGGGTTCCTCTGGCAAGCCGCAGGTCAGTGTACGAGGGGCTCAGGGAGAAGGGCGCACTGGAGGAGCTCCTGAAGACTCTGCAGTACAGCGCCGGTGGCGTCTACACTGAGGAACTGATCAACCAGTACGACGTGAGTCTCGGGGGAACGTAGCCTGGTCCTCGGCGATGCTTTATGGTCCTACTTTAATGAACCTCTCAGCACTAACATCACCCTGTGACATCTCCAAGCTTGTGTATTAACCTATACATAAACCGTACCAAACATTTTAAATGCCAGGTCACTACCCATCCATAAAACATTCAGTACAGAGAGTGCAAGTGACTCTGGGTAATGTCTCAGAAGAAAAAAATGCTCCCCTAGTGCAGGGGTTCCCAAGGCAGTGTCTGGGGACCGCCGCCCCCCCGAACATTCGTATTGTACTAAAGAGCGCCACATCACGATTAAGACATGCTGCGATGTAATGTGTTCAATAGCCACTGCATTGCAGACCGTAGTGGCCATTTGATAAAGGTGACCGTTTGATTGAGGTGTGGGGGGGGGGGGTGCTTCTTTTCTCTATGCCGTTTACAGATGAGCTACTTTGGTGTGATCAATGTGGGGACACCTCCACAACCCTTCTACGTCCACTTCGACACCGGGTCCACGACCCTCTGGGTCAATTCGGTGTTCTGCAAGAGTCAGGCCTGCAGTGAGTAGCACAGACACGGTGGCCCCGGGGGCGTCTGTCAGCGCAATGATCCGCCTCGTGTTTATCAGGCTATTTAAAGCCCTTCAGAGAGAGGGCGGCTGCAATGGAGGCCAGATATACAGCAGCCCTTCTGATCTTTTCAGGGATCCCACAAGTGCCAGATTAATTTCCGAGGACAATGCATTTCTTTATCCCCCGCCGAGCTGTTATTAAAAACACAGCAGGGGTTACTGTAAATAAATGAAAGCGGGTAGATGCTACGGGCGTGAGGTCACCCGCAATATTCCAGGAACGCGCGCGGGCTTAAGCCATGGCAGCCACTACGCGAGCCGTCAGACGTCAGCCTTTCATTTCATTAGGAATTCCGTCTCGAGTTGCACTGCGGCGTAGTGTACATGCTCAATAACAGGGGGGATCAGACTGATAATACAGCACACGTGAAGTAATTACAGGGGGGTGTTATATTTGCGCCTGCCCCCACCCTTTACGTTTTTACAGTTTCCAGTTGCAGCTCCTCCGCTCGTGGATTAGCCACCTTTGTTTTCTTCGCAGCGTACCATCCACTGTTTGACCCCGCAAAGTCCTCCACATACCAGAGCAATGGGCAGCAGTTCTCGATCCGGTACGGGACCGGGAGCCTCACTGGGGTCATTGGATATGACACGGTCAACGTGAGTGCGATCACCCTGTCCAGCGGGATCTGTTCCGTTCCGATCGCACAGGCTGTCATGAAGCTGAATGCATTCTGTTAACCTCTGCTCTCAGCTTGGGGAGCTGACCGTCCAGCACCAGAAAATCGGGTTGAGCATCACCGAGCCCGGCAGCCACTTCTCCAGGCCCCTGCATGACGGCATCATGGGCCTGGCCTTCAAGACTGACCAGCAGACCATCGTGGACACTATGATCCAACAAGAGCTGGTGGAGGAACCCGTCTTTGCGTTCTACCTGAGCAGGTGTGACTTTCTCAAATGCGACCCGAGCGGTTGTCCGTTTGCCGTCGACTACGGTCCAATCGAACCACATTTAGCAAGAAGCCCAACAACGGATGATGTGAAGACACGAGGCAAAGGCACGTCAAAAAGTCTAGCATTGCGTTTACTGTTGCTTCTCCACAGGAACTCTGAGCGGGGCAGCGAGGTGGTTTTCGGGGGCACGGACCCCTCCCACTACACGGGGGAGATCCACTGGGTCCCCGTTGCTCAGGACAGCCACTGGCAGCTGGTGTTTGAGGGGTGAGTGCCCCCCTTTGAGAGCTCACACTTTGCTGGAGCCATCCACTGAGACACTTCTATCAAGGCTAGACAAAACAAACACAGAGCTAACCTCCCACAACGGGGCTCTATCTCTCGCTTGCCATCGAACTGAGCATCCAAAGGCTGAACTATGAGCTGTTGCACCTGACAAATGATAAATGTGCTGTTTAATCTCAAATCAGTCATAATTTTGCACCATGGGGTTTATTTGTCTTGTTGCATAACTTCACAGACTATCCATCACACTGTCTAACAGAAGTGCTTTTCATGCTTCAAGTTTAATAAAAGAAGGGACTCATTTGATGTACAGCAGCAACATTTTCTGACAGAAAAGCAGCGCATTTACCAAGCAGATTGTGCTGGTTTTTTGCCACCACCTTAAAAATCAGCAACTAAGAGACCAGATGAGGTGAGTCAACGCTTAAATTGCTCGATTAAGTGTCGAGTAACAACGAAAAACCTGCGCACCCCATGGCTCTCCAAAGGTAAGAGTGAATGCCACTGATCCAGAGTGGAGTGCCACTGATCCTGAGCAGGTCTTTCCTGCAGGTTTGAGGTGAACCACCAGAGCACAGGCTGGTGCCAAACAGGCTGCTCAGCCATCGTGGACACAGGAACCTCGCTCCTGGCCTGCCCCCCTCAGTACGTGGACGGTCTTCATCGCATGCTAGGGGGCTACAAGGACCAGAGCGGACACGTGAGCGCCTTACGTTCCTCCCCTATTCAATGGTCTCTGCCATCTTTCTGCAATGACGGCCACTTTTATTCAGCGACAAAGCGAAAATATATATATATATAAATATATATTTATCCAAAGCGACTTACAGTAGTGAACGTGTACATTTTTCAGCATATGTGGTCGCAGTGGGAATTGAGCCCACAACCTAAGCGTTGTCAGCGCCATGCTCTACCTACTGAGCAACACTGTGTGGTGAAAACACTTTAGTGAAAAGACTAAAGTGTTGTCGCAAAAGATGCATTAACGAATCGTTGATTAATCAAGTCCACTCTGTATCACCCATTGCCATACCGAGGGCTATTGAAGTACTTTCTCCTTGACTCGTGTACTTTCTACTTTATCACTCTCTACCGCACAACAAAGCCGTAAGGCTGTCACGAAAGGAAATGTGTGACTGACCCAAGTTTACTGCATCGAGATTAAGGGTGGCCCAATAACCCTTCCGCTTCCTGTTTCCAGTATGTCTTTGATTGCGGCATCGTGAGCAGCCTGCCCGTGCTGACCTTTGTGATGAACGGAGCCCACCTCCACCTGGACTCCTCCACCTACGTGCTTCGGGTGAGGGAGCGTATGCGCTCAGCTTCTCCTGAGGGGATTTCTCACAAGGCTGAGAGAAGCCAGTTCACTGACGGGCTGCCGTGTCATGTCATGTTCTGTTTGTAGGAGGAGGACTCCAACGGAAACCCTTACTGCCGGAGTGGTATCGAGGGATCGCACCAGGCCTACAGGAACGGCCTGCCCTACTGGGTCCTGGGAGACGTTTTCCTCAGGCAGTTCTACTCCGTGTTCGATCAGGGAAACGCCAGGGTGGGCTTCGCCACGCTGGCTTAGAGCTCGTCGATGTGACGACAGCGCGTGTGACACGCCGTGACGTCAATGTGACATCATCACAACGGTCGGATTAAAATGGTGAACCGCTGCCGTGTTCTCTTCTCTGGAGTCCTCTTCTTTTCTCTTCTGTGTCTTCACAATCCCTACACACATTTAGATAAAAAAGCTGTTTCCACCAGCTAACCTACATATTTCACTCCGCTGTCATTCAGCAATGTGTGCGGCAAAAGAAGAGGGCAAATCTTCCGTCCTTTCATCCCGACTACATGACAGACACTTGAGCACAGATCTACTGAACAGACAGTATGTCAATGCCATTGCTGTTCCAGCATCTTCCTCGCTGTCCACTGAAACCCAGTATCCCTTTGTAAATCCTTTTCAAATGACATCTTCTTCAAAAGAATTGAAATACTGAAACCCATCCTTCAGAAACAAAAAAGGGGAAGAAAGTAGTGACTGAAATGATCCTGTGACCCTGTCACAAACTTTAGCGTAAACATTTTTAAAAACCAGGGTTTTCTTCCCGCGTATATCCAGGTAAATGCAGCATGTCAAAGGGAACGGGGGGTGGGTTCTCCAGGGGTCTTAACTCCCTGGAGAAAACAACCTCCAAACATTGAAAGCACGGTCACGTGACTCTCCGGAGCTCTGCCGGAGCACTAATTGCTCCACCACAACTTCCCCCTCGCATTAACACAGACAAAACAATAGACACAAAAACAGGGTTCCTACAAACAACAACAAAGCCTGTTTGGACTGAATGTAATGGACGCCGTGGGAGCTCCACACCTGGGCCATCCCTGACGAGGAGCCGTGTAAGACAAACAAAGAAGGCTAGAGGGTTTAGGACATGGGAATGAAGAGAGGTGCTCGAGGCTTCGGAGGACGGCCAGGGAACGAGGGGGTGGACAGCCAGGGAACGTTGTAGGAGTTCTGGGTTGCCAGGCGCAGATGGCATTTTGCCATGTCGAGTATTAGACAAAAGGAAAAGGAAAAGTCCCTGCCACTGAAAAGTTAAAACTGAAGAATAGGGAGCAAACTCAACAAATTACTAAGAAATTAGTAGCATAACATCTGTCATTTAGTAAGGTGGAGGCTGAGGCCCAGAAACTTTTCATTTGTGACTACCCATATATTTTTTCAGGTAGTCACAAATTAGGACACATAGACATAAAAGTGGGATTAACGTTGCCCTTGTCCTTTAAGTATTATCTGTTCTGTCACTTATTTTCTCGGGGCATGTGCCAAGTGAAGTAAGCTGCTTCAAGTGACTACATTAGTGCCTTTTGTAACCCACTATGTTCTCTACTATGTTTCACGCTCTTTGTGAAACCACTTCTGCATCAGTCACTCTGGTGCCTCTGAAAGAAAAAAACATTTTTTTTTCTTTTTTTTTTTTTTCATTAATTGAGCTCCTTGCCCCCAACTAGCTCTCCACTCCTCCACTAGTCCTCCTGTTTGCCCCACTCATTTCAATGCCATTTGTGTGCGTTTAAGTGACACTTCGCCAAACACAGGCAATTTAACAGCCAACAGTCTAAACACACTGGTGGGTTTGCACTGCGGATTCACTGCACTGTCCATTTGCAATGGTGACACCTCGATGTTCACCGGCTTCTCAAATTATCAGGCGTGGGTGATGGGTAAAACGATCCCGTCTCTCTGTATCCCGTTCTACTCACGCAACGCTCCGAACTGAAAAAGACAGAAACCCGATGCTAAAAGTCTTTTGTGCAATCTTTCATGCCACTTACTAGTCCACATAGTCCGTTTAAATATTTCTTTTTGATTCTGTAACATTAGGAGTTCGTTTTTTTTCCCACTCAATCAAAAAAGCCAGTTGAGGTTATCACACCGGAGATCCCTTAATGAACACGTATCAGATGTCCACCATTGTTTCGTTCTGATTCCCTTTTTTTTTTTTGATTGACACATCGGGGATCGGACTAGGATTTCCATCTTGCGAATGAGCTTGGATAACAATATACAGTACGTGGCCTGGTGAGGGAAGGTAGAAGCCTACGCTCAAATGGACAGCCATTCTGACCCCCGCCAAAAGCAAACAGCCTCTTGTTGTCTCTCCATTAAAAGAAGATGTGGGGTGTGGCCATTTTCTCACTGGCCCGCAACGGCATTCTCACCACTTTCTTTATTGGAGTTCTCACCAGGGTGTGCGGCCCCTCTATCCCAGTGGCCTGTCGGAAGAAGCAGACATACCGCAGAGGCCTCCCATCAAAGCCCCCCGTCACCTCACACCTCCCCCCCTCCCCACACCCCCTCACCAGATGTCCATGTGCCACAGTAGATCAACAGTAAACAGCACTGTTTGCATGTTGTCTGAGCTTTAGGTATACCGCGCGCCTACTCCAGTGACTGTGACTCTGACGTGGGGCGCAGTAACGGCGGCTCAGGTCACCTGCGATTGACGGAAAGCGCGTACAAATCAAGGTCCACGGGACTGCGCCGCAACGGAAGCCAAGAAGGGATATTGCCCCGAGTGATCGTTGTTTGTGTCTAAAACATGAAATATGCTTTGTCATCATTATGATGCATTGTGTACATCCTGGCCCATCGGCGCTATGAGACAAACAACCTGCTTTGGAGAAGAGCTCTGGGAAAGTGAGTCATTTTCTACAATGACACAATAAGCCAGAGACATCCACAGATATAGACCCTTTCACATGTGCCTAATAACACAAATAGATAAGCAGGGCAAACCTCTTACCCGTTTAGCCTCATTTATTTATGTTAAATTGAGTCCATTCTTTTTCTGGCAAACAAATTAAACGCAAAGTATCCCCATGCCCGGAAACGGCACAGACAACCAACTATTATGGCATCTCTACGCATAATGAGCGAAACCACTGTCTACACCCCCCTTCCCCTCGCAACACTCTGATCACTCTTCACTCTAGGTTTAGGTAAGAATTAGACAGTCTGCCCACGATAAATTGTTTGTATTTGAAATGACTGATAATGGTAGGCTGCGACATCGGTGAGAACGATTCTCATAAGACTACTCCTCACCAACTGAAGGGTTTTGTTGTTGCGAAACGACGCAAATGGCCCTATTTCAGTGGCTAAATGGAGTTTGAAGCACTGACGGATTATTCTACGTGAGCAGACAGCGTTTTTCAAGCGGGGCAGAACGGTTGTGGCGGGATCAGCCCAGGCGCCAGGGGAAGTGTAACTTTAGAGTGGGAGGGCCGTCCCGGGTCAGGAATGGCACTTCGCGCCGGGACACTTTTCTTCAGGACACTGGTAGGAGGGGCCCGTCTCCAAAGTAGGGGGCAGCGCTGTCAGGTAAGAGTGAGACGGGGGTTGCCAGAGAAACGCAGCACAGAGGCCACACTGTTTCCCCCCGAGCCAGCGGGAGAGTGGAATGCTGCAGGGGATTGTGGGAAACTTTCACTCCTCCGCATACCTTATCAGATAATTACAGAATCTAGGGGACCCCCCTGCCAGGAGGCTGTCACTTCTGTGATATTGACCGTGCAGGGGGGTAAGGGGTAGACCCTCTCTGCTCAGCTATTTCGGTGAAAGGAGGAGAGAGGTAGGTGTGTTTTGTTTGACAATTTTAGAAGGAAGGAACAGGGGGATAAGCCTGTTCTGTTTGAGCATTTCAGGCTAAAAGTGTAAGAGGTGGACATTTTAACGAAGGTGCAAAATGTCGCATCAAGAGGAACATCGCTCTGATCAGCCAACATCAGACTGTATTTCAGCGACTAGTTTCTGGCAACCTTCAAATGATAGGAAATGCAATTGATCTATTGGACACAACGACAACCCAAATAAAAACAAATCGAGGTGTTCTTTGAAACGTGTAACAAAATCCCTCCACAGCCTTTGACAGGAATATTGCACCATGCCCAGTGCATGTTGCTCAGCGTAACCACGTACCCCGAGGCCTAATGAGCAATAACTCTAGTCATGTGATCACAACATGGCGACACACCCACACATGGCTGGCTGGCTCCTCACATGGTAGACAAGGGGGGTCAAATTCCAGACCACAAAGGTCATGGAGTCTGGTGTCTTTTGTACCTCTTAAAGCTCTTTGCTCAGCCCAATTAGGGACAGCGCTTTCTTCTCGCTCATCAACACATTAAAGGGAGACATTTTGAAAGGAAGAAAAAAAATATATAAGCTACCCAGTCCGATGATCCATGTAGCCTTGCTCTGACATCATTAATGGATCCACTGATCAGAAGCAGCGTGCCTTCCCAGTAGCTACGTTTCTCCATTCTCCCAGCACAATAGAGAAGGGCACGTGCTGGTCATGCACCGTCCAGAGATTCAGCGGCGTGGGGCGGAAACAAGGAAACCAGGGTGTACGCACTCAACTCAACAGGGCCTCGTCTACACGGGAGGCTAGATTGGGGCACTGTCACCAGCGCTGTGATTTTGTTCGATTTCCCCTTTTGTCAGGGTTGCATTTAAGGAGGGCCGTGGTAATCGCGCATCTGTCATCGTCGCTGCGGCATTTTGTCCCGTGTCGCAGGGAGCCCGAGAGGCGATCTTCCCGCCGCTGCCTCTCACCTCTCTACACGTCTCGGTCTCCATCAGCAGTCGTGCCAGGCCTGTAAACCCTAGACTCCAGCACTGTGCACTTATCAGCTCCATGCTCCATGCTCCCCCCCCCCCCCGAGTCATCCTCAATCTGACCACTCCCTTCCACCTGTTCTCCTCCGTACATTGCTCTCTCCTTACACTTTGACACTGTTCACACACTGCACCGACGATCGAGGGGCTCTACAAAATACAGTTTCCTTCTGCATCAACGTGTCACGCATATATACAGCACTGTTTTTTCAGCGCGCACCGTTTTATGCACGCCACGCAACAAGGAAAATTGAACTTTTAAATACTTAAGGCAGAATTCTCCTGTTGGCGAAACGGGAGCACTGACACCTTGTACCCTATGAATACAGAATGCAATAGTGTAAGATTAATTGTATTTTACTGGAGATCTGGTCTGGCCAAAAAGGGGTTTTACAGTGAATTTGCCCTAAATCTCATCAAAACTTTTTTAGAGGAAGCTTTACGTTCACATTCAAATTTCTAAGGAAGCTTCAGAGGTGTGCAGCCAAGCTGAATTATAGGCTTTTAGCAGGCCTTAATAGAGACATTATTAAGGCATAATATTAGCCCCCAAAATGACTTCATGCCTGGTCCAACTCTGTGTTGAAATGAACACCTTTATTATGAAACACAAAATAAAAGGAACTAGAAACAGCGAAAAACAAATAGCCAAAGCTGTCTGAAGAGGCTGTTGTTTAGACTAATGATCCTATAGACAGTGTACATCTCCCTCTAGGACACAAAGTAATTAATCAGCAGTGGGTCACAATGTGAACGGCTCCGGTTTCTTGGCTGGCAGGCTCCTCACACCAGATGTGGGTTTACCTAACACAGCGCTGTGGCTTGGCACGAGGCTGACAGATACACTATCCCCCTCCCAGCTTCACTGTACACCACGGGGTCACCGTCCCATGCAAGCGCGCCCGAGAACATTCCAGAACATTCCCCATAGGCACACGTTTTCAAAGTGCGTATGCCCCTGTTCGTTAAATCAATCATCCCTTCACTCACATCCCTTCACTTATTTGAGGTATATTAATTTATGTCGGACAAAAACATTGCTTTCATTCTTGCCTTTATCCATTTCCCATGCATTGTCTGTAAGCTTCAGGCTATCAAATATTTTTCGGGGGGTAACTCCCAAGCGTTTCCCATAGTAATCCCCATTCACGTAAACAATTCAAAGCGAACTCGTAAGCCCAAAATCCTCCTGTAAGACCCACCGCTTCACGTGGCTTTTTTTGTGCGCCTTTCGCAAATAAACAGCTACCTCCGTCAAGGAGCCCAGGTGCCAGGAGGCACTGCACAATGGCCCGCTCGCACGGAAAGGAAGGAGGGAGTGCGGGGCTGCTCCCTCTCTCTCTCTCTCTCCTTTATCCCGCTCCCTCTCTCTCTCTCTCTCTCCTTTATCCCTCTCTCTCTCTCTGCCTGCCGTGAATCCTCTCAGCCGTTGATTCCGGAAGACCAAACGGGAGCGGGGGCAGGCAGCCCCGTGCGCTGGCGGCTCGGAGAACGGCTGACAGGTAGCCTCTTTGATCCGCCTCTGCTACGTGTGGGGGTTGGGGGCTCGGAGGGGAGACGGGACTTGCGCGAAGCCGAGATATAAAAAATAACCCAGAGCAGTCCCCCGGAGGAACAAGAGTGGCCTTCCCCCGGAAAATGAAAGCAAACAGCCAGAGACAGGAGCGGGTGCCCGGGAGCGTCCCTTTCAGTTTTTGGGGAAGCGTGTGTCAGTTGTTCCAACAGCCCTCCCGGCGCTTTCCACGGAGGGATCCTTTGCTCAGCCGACGCGGTCGTGCATTGATTTCAAAATGTTTAGACGGGGGACCGTGGCCGCGGCCGAATGGTATTGTTGCGAGTGAACGTGTGCCGTCATTGCAGTGAGTGACTGAGGAGATAAGAGCCAGGAGGAGTAGACTCTCTGACAGGGGAATGTGTCTCGCTGAGGTGTTAACAGATCCTCCAGAAGCTGGCAGTGCGGACAGAGCCTCAGCACCCGGGGTGGGGGGGGACACAAATCCAACCACACGATTCTCATCTCCGGTCACCACACACACTACAGAAAAATTATATATAATATAATATAATAATATAATATAATAATATATGCCATTTAGCAGACGCTTTTATCCAAAGCGACTTACAGAAGTGAATGCATACATTTTTCAGTATATGTGGCTCCAGTGGGGACCACATATACTGATAAAGATAAAAGACCCAAATAACAAAATAAAACCTTGTGCGGCTTTGTACAACACTGCAACGACCTCGCTGAGGGTATCTGATCAAAACATCGACGGTGTAGGCAGAAGCGGGCAGCGCTGCTGGCTATAAATCATCCCCGCCTGCTATAACCCCAAGCAAGCCGCTGTGCGTACGGCGGATTGCTCAAGAGAGAACAAAGTCGAGTGGCTCTAAACGGATTCCAGCGTTCGTAAATTGCCTCGCATTAACGTGTCAGCCAAAAGAGCGGCAATAATAACACTTAAAAACTGTTATTAATAATTTCGCCCATACAAGTTCAGGGGCGGAAGTGGCGGGCCTGCCAAGCGTGGGCCCATTCAGACAGCCATGTGGTGCCACGCCACAGAAGGGGATAAGCGCTGAATGGCGAGGACTAATCTTCTCAGGCTCGTCAACCGCAGGTTAGCAGAGAAATAAAAAAAACCCAGCTCTCCTCCCTGTGGGATACCTGATGCAGGTAGCTGTGGTCTTTGTGCCCCCATAAATCCCTGGAATTCCCCCGGTTCTGCTCCCCCCTCCCCTCCCACGACTCCACAATCTGTCTGATTTATTTCCACCAGAGGGATGAAAGGAAGCGCACATTTGCTCAGAAGATTTGGGAAGCTGTCGGTAGGAGCAGCGAGGGTCTCTTGATCGATGGGCGAGCGCTAAGCATCTGCGGACAGACAGGGGCGACGCACGTTTCACTGAGGAAGGACCCCTCGCCACGGAAACGGAAGGGCTGGCGGATTAAGAGCCAAGGACGACATTCTCAGGCCACTCTCCGGCCAGTCACTTCAACAGTAACCGAATCAATTTCGACATCAGATTTGCCTTTTTTTCACCAAAACACGTAATGTGCAAGCTTCGAATTTGGTTTTAGCTTCAACAAATTCTTATTGTCGTCTTGTCTTATTGTATAGTGCTTGTGTCTCAGAGATCATTCCATTTGAAGTGTAGAAGTTTGGAATCCTGAGCACATTGTTTCAAAGGTTGTCCACCACCCACCGAACGACCTACATCATAACCATGCTTCCAACTCTACCACCACTGACGCTTCGCTTTGACATTTGGGCCTTGTTTCAGAATACTTTGACTGCTGTCACTCCATGCGATCTCTCCACCACCTCGTTTACACAATTAGACGTTGCAGGCTGTCTGGTACTGAAAGGTGGACCACTGGGGGGGGGCCTCTACGCCCACAAACTCAGCGTGACGTTCAGAGTGATCACTTCTGAGCGACGAAGGCCCACACCGCTGCGATAACTGGGAGTCAGTGTACTAGACCCTGGCTCCACGCCCATCACGGGCTGTACACACTGCCGATCTTTCCATCCGCACATTGGCACAAATGATCAACGTAATCCAAGCCGTCCAAAGCCAATCACACATTTCACAGAAAGTAATCCCCCATTAATGTGTGATCTGAAACATCCAGCTCTGCGGTAACATTAAAAAACGATTAAATCAAGTTACAATTGAGGGTCAAAATGGAGGTCAGGCTAGGCCTACCCGAATGACAACTCTGTGCATGTTCACTCTGGTCATAATTTCCAAACGACACTCAAATGCTCCCAATTACGACAACAAGAAACCACACATAATTAGTGCAATTGTCCCCAGGGTGCCCATTGCTCAATATTCCTTCACGCCAACCATACCACCAAAGCCCCGTTACTCTAGAAAGCTCTAGTAACCATGTGACTTCATAGAACAATCCAATTTCATGCTCTTCTTCCCGAATCAGCTTAACCAACATTCATAGCTTAGATGAGACCGTTAAGACCTACACTCACACTTTATGAGTGGGAACAAAGTTGGGGATAAAACAGGCCTATACATTAGAAACCCAAAGGTGCAAATAGCACATTATCTAACTACGCATGCTCTTTCTATTGGACCTGGTGTGTTCTGGTCATTTTGACTGACCTGGGCAGAGATCTCTGAGCTAAAGAGTTACTCTGGAGAATAGTTCATGCACAGGTGAAATGGCTGTCTGACACAGAGGAAGCAGCACATCACATACCACAAACCTCTGCATCAGTCCCAACTGGGGTCACTAAATTGACATCGATAACACCTGGGTGGGGGTACAATTATTAGGGTGCGGGGGTCATCTGCTGTCATAACAAAATCAAAAGCAAATGTGCCTACAGATGTAAAAGGCTAAATCCAAATCGAATTCAAATTGCAACGAGCACAGTGCCATTTCAAATTCTATACTGAAAACGACGAGTGGTCTCGGCCTGCATTGTTTCTCCTACGCTGCTGCTAATACCGGGTGGTTTCCAGTTCACCTGGCCCTTACTTCGCAAGGGGTACTCCAGGGGTGTCAAACTCATTCCATCGTGGGCCGAGTGTATGCAGGTTTTTGTTGCAACCAGTGCACTACACCAGGTGATTTCACTAATTAGCTTCCTTCTTCAACCAAGGAGGGAACTCATTGAAATCACCTGGTGTTGTACACTGGTTGCAACAAAAACCTGCATACACTCGGCCCTCGATGGAATGAGTTTGACACCCCTGGAGTACTCCCTTCCCTCCGCATGGGCACACACGTGAAAAAAGGCACAGGCGACGCGGCAGGCGAAGACGCACACACACTTGCTTTCACCCTCCGTCCAACAGCGCCAGGTTCTGGATGGAATAAATCAGAGTGGCGGCGGGGACCGTGCGGTCAGCCTTGGCCCCCATGCGCATAAATGAGAGATGGCTATCAGTGGCCAGGTCTGTGGCCGCATTCCTGTCAAACTGCTCATTACTCCCTTGAGCCCTGAACCACAAAGCAAACCCTGTTACTCTCGCATCTCTTCCCTTCCTCCCTCTGACCCTCCTGGGCTCCACCCGCCCCCGCAGCTCCGACTTCTAGCCCAGAGGACAGGCGCAGACCACCTCCAGGGTTGACCCCCCACCCGCACCCCCAGACTGGTCGCCCCAGACAGAAAAGACACCATGCTCATTACAGCTCTGCCCACAAACTGCCCATCAAACCACTGCACCCTCTGCCCTGCCCTACTGAGAAACGTCTACTGCCGGGAAGAAAGTCTTAGCTGTCCTGAGACTGAGCCACCAGACAAGTTAAAAAGGTTTAACTTTAAACAGCATGTCTAAAGCCTGGGTACACAATTGATCCAAACTATCCCCTTGTGTGTTCCCTAGCTTGTGGGAACCCACGAAGGGATACTTAGGATCAAGTGTTTAACTATGGATTTTGTATGATACTTTATTTATTCGCTCATTTCAGTTTGCTTCGTAATTATGTTATAGTAGCCTGTGTAATAACTCCGATTTCCATGCATAGAACAAAAGAGGGTAAAAAATGATGCACATCTGATTTTCAATGTGCCAACAAGAACACAAATGTATACGATAATAAGAGACAGGCTTGCATGGCGTGTCTTCAAAGACAGCATTCTGAAACTGTGAATACAAACAGGGCACAGCACAGGTGGAGCTGACATGTACCCATTTGCCAGTGTATTATTAAACTCACCACGCTATGATGTGGTTGTCCAATAAACAATATGATGCAGTAGTTCAGTCTCTGTAGCACGGTTTAAATCTCTGTTCCGTGTTATTTTGGTTCATGTAGAAAGTCTCATTACAACTCCCAAAGCTCATCTTAATTATAGTCATTACATGTTCTTCTCGCATTTTCATAAAATATAAAGTGTCTTATCAATGCTCTTGGTTTTAAATACGCCAACACAAGCACTCTTTTGCAAAAACATATATTTCATTGCATGGTTATGATTTACATACGATCGTGTCAGCCAATACCATTCTAACTCGATAAGGAGTAACAGGCATATTTGTTAACGATGCCCAGCAAAGTTGACAAAACAACCGCATATGTTCACTGTGGCCCAATAACGCAGCATTCTAAAACATTCCAAAAATATCAAAAGTATCAAAATACATCCGAGAATATGATAATGAACCTTCTACTTAAGAATAATAGCCAATTTGAAAGTTTTTTAATACGCTCAGACATTCATTGAAATATTATTTGTTTGTTATTGTATTGCTGTTGTGTTTTTAAGGTGCACGCAGTATGGGAATAGCCTACTCGCACAACCTGCCTCCAGCATTTAACAGTCATAAATAAAACGGCATAAGTGGTGCGCATAGTGCTATGTAAAACTTTGTAATGCATATTTCATTGCTTAAGTCTCCACTGTTTTCAAATGACGGTGAGTTTGTACCCGTGTATCCACACCTCAGGTATGTCTATGGCTGTCTGACCTGTTTCAAAAGAGGCGGTAGTCTGTTTCAAGTTGAGTTCAAACGTGCTGTAAATAACGCTTTTCTTTACGTAAGTGTGCTTTAAAAACGTCATACAATAGGCAGCTCATTGTCTATTGCAGCGCCAGGTTAAGGTACAAGTAAACAAAGTCCCATCCAACGCTATCACTCATTCACCCTCGCATTTTGCAGGCTGCCTTTTAATCCATTGCCAAGTTCAAAATGTGTCCTCCGGGACTTTTTAACTACCACTTTCGCATGGACCCCAGGTACTCTTGTTTTTAAATCTGCAATCTCGAATTCCCTCTCCATACCTTTGATAAGAGCCTCGTTTCTTCCTTTTTTTCCTCTTCATGTCGATCGAAAGGCATCTGCAGAAGATCGTCTTCACAACATACGAAACTCACTGTACATCCCATCCAGGCAGATTCAGATCACAGCACCGTTGACCCATTCAAAACCACCAAACCCGACGTCGCGCAGTCCAGTTCCCCCTTTCTGTTGAAAATCCTAAACTTTCAACAGCGAAGTCCTTCAGTTCCACACGCAGGTAAGTAAGACTGGCTCGTTGACTTGTGCTCAAAGTGGTAATTCAAAAAAGGGCTCGCTCTGAAATAGCTCGCTAGCACTTTTAGCTGAATATAAACAGGGGTTTAATGTCTCGTGGTTATCTCTCAGATCTGTCAACCAGGACCACGAGTACGTTTTGCCTCCTTTTTCCACCAAACCTGCATGCATAATTTCGCATTTGGCTTCCCTCCCCGCTGTTCAGGAAGAGGCAGGATTTGCGAGTGGAGTAAAAAAAGAGTTTGAAATCTGGGATGTGTGTAATTCAACTCCACTCATTTCTCCCTCCCTCAACCTGGCTCAACACTGCATCCCTTAGGAAAGGCGCACTGTTTTTTTTGTTTGTTTTTGCTTTTTGTTTTTTTAAAATAAGCACATAAGTACTTCCTCGTTTGTGAAGCCAAGCTGTTACCTTTTTGTATTGTGATTTTCGGAAAAGGAAAGTTTAATAAAAAATTGTATTGTATAGCCTAATTACAATCGTTGCGGAACAAATAACAAAAATATCAACGTTGTTTTTCTTTCGGGTAATATTGTATGAATATGTAGGAAATATGTGATTTGTCTCACTTGATACAATTTGTCAGTTTTATCAACCAAGTGTAAATCACGATGTAACTTGTGGTGTAATTTTGTTGACCCATAAATGACTACATGTAAATGTGTGGTTCGTATTTTTGAGGTGAGTGTGTGTCTGTGCTCGTGAAACAGAAATAACGGAGATTATAATGTACATTATGAATAATGTAGCCATATTGTATTAGTGTTGGTTTTTTCTTGCTAATTTTCTAACAGTGGACAACCGTAATGATAAATTAATTTTATATACTGATCATTGTAGGCTGTTGAATTTCCTTGAGTCTGGCGATAGTGTCCTATAGGTAGAGAGACAAAATATAACTTCAACATCACATCACGTTTCTAGCACTAAAGAGCTCGTGAGATTGTACGGCAACCACAGGTATGTGGATGAGACTGTGTGCGATGAGAGGTGACGTGTCGCTTCACTAAGTAGATATTAATCATTAGTGCGTTTATCAGTAGCGCTTTCACTCACGGCGCCTGGATCCCTCTCAGGGATTATGGAGCCCTACTGAAGGATTGTTTTCAACACTGCAAATGAAGGTTGGGGCTGGGAGAAGAGTGTGGGGGGGGATGTGGCATTTTGCTATGGAGCATTACCAAATCTTGAGAGGTAGTCCACCGCCACAAGGCGGAGATGTCACTCAGCGTTTGGCTAGCTCACCCACTGTGATAAAATATTACCTGTGTAGTTCTCCACTGAAAGTCAGCGATCACTCAGTAAATTTTGATGTTTTACCTCCGTCTTGGAGTGGCTTGGAGACTGTAATTTTATTATCATCATTTGCAATGTTAAATCTGTCCAAAAACGACAGACCTGCTTCTGCTGTATGACTCATTGGCTTCATATCCCTTCATATGTTCTTGCTTTTAGTCAGAATCTGTGGTAAGTGGTTCCAAACATCACTGGCAAAAGCTCTACATAGCCCCGTTAGAAGTGGTCTTAAGCCCTCGGGAAGCGTAACGGTAAAGGCACTCGCCCGGGGTGTAAGTTGCCCACTGCAGCCGGGGTTCAAACCACTGCTGCGCCACCCTGGCTCTGGCCGGGGTTCGGGGGCGGCGAATGGCTGTCCATCCCAGAGGGAGGGGGGAGAGAAGCCGGCCGCATGCAAAGTGGCTCTGTGTGTATCGGAGTTACGGTCGAAAGCTTGGCGGGTTCGTAATACGAGGGAAGGGATAGCTGAATTAGAAATAGGGTACAATTGGCTACCAAATTGGGAGAAAAATTCAAAAAAAACAAGTGGTCTTACGATTGTGAAATATATGATAATGATATTATGTGCAAAGTGATGTAAAAATGGAGCAAACTGCATCATCTGCAATGAGTTCTCTAATGAAGATATATTAGACAGTTAAATTTCTGAGTCAAACATAAAAATGTAACCTCTCAAAGCCATTGAGTTGTGAGGCCGGAAATGTAGTCTCGCTGAGAGGAACAGCCCCTTGTAAAGTTTAACATCTTGAGCACCTTGCTCATAACTCATTTCTCAAATGTCAGCATAAAACAGTGGGTGTTATGGCTTATGGCTATGTTTTGTAGCAATTCTGCTTAACTGGCGTGCATTTTGAGTAACCGTGTGAGGGTCTCCATGGGAAAGCTGCCCCCCAACACCTTATTACAACAGTGTGTATGTGCACTGACGTAATGGCTGGGATGTTACGGGGTCTGGATTTAATGAAACGTGGACCATATGTGTCCTCTGAGGAGTGGGCCCTGAAGAAAGTCAAGTAACAATCTCACCTTAATTTCCCCCCTTTGACAAAAACAACAATTACTCACACACAAGGTGAAATTACATTGGGAAAAGCTGCAATCAGGAGAGAAACAGATATGTCTTATTTCCAGAAAATTACAGTGTTTATGCAAGTTGAAAATGTCTGGCCCCTACATGCTCCTGAAAATAAAACAGGTGCACAGCTCACTGTAGTGCAACGCATAGCCTATAACAGGTGTACTCTTACTGTGCAAACCATGCCATCGCCTGTTGGGTTTTGACTTGAAGGTTGAGAAGTCAAATTGTGTCTAATTTTGAAGAGAGAACCTTAAGGGCCAACTTTTTCCAAAGCTGACATTCTGCCAGAAGGTCTGGTTTCTTGGATGTCCTTTGAACGCCGTTTTAAAGTCACAAGGAATATTTTGGGAACAGTCTTAGAACGTTATTCCGTTTGTTATTCCAGTAAATTGTGGGTGGTCATTCATGTTAACCTTATCGGGATGGTATCAATGTAAGAAAAATATTCTGCCGCTGGTTTGCGTTAGACTGCCATGTGTTTTGTTTTGTATTTCAAAAATCATGAATCAAAGTCATGAGCATTTTATTTCCATCGGTAGATTGTATGGGCATCTTCAGGCCCTGGTTGCGTGCATTGTTCAGTCTACGGGTTTTCTTGAGCTGATTGACTTCATGTCTTGGGCTGATAAGGAAGTGCTTAAATAATGACTTCCTTCCCGACTATTTTTATTTGTATTCCTTTCTGGCAGCTCCAGAACTCTGTGTTCCACTCCCATGGAGAGTTTTCCCTGGCCTTTTGCGGTAAGCATAACCATCACAGAACGCTTTTTATTGTCCTTTACGGAAATGTCTTATAATCTTATAATAAGAGTCAAAACTCGTGGACAAATTGTAGTGTCTGGGTTACATTACTTACCTTGCAGTTCTGTTGTTCTTGCCTGTGTTAAAACACAGGTATAAGGGTTATATCCTTTATAGTGTGACCTGATTGAAATATAATTTAAGATGTGACTGCTCGCTGTTGGGTCATCTTGCTTTGTAAGGTGACGTAGTCATTCGGTACAAGGACAGAGACAAAGGCCATCGCAACTAAAATGCCTGGTAGTTGCTTTTTTGTGTCATCTGAGCTGTGTGCTTTGAAACTGAACATACCTGTATACTTTTCCAGTTTGTTTAGGGAATTAGTCAAAGAGTTTAGTATGAGTAAGCCTTTCTGAACTGGAACCTTCAGCCCAAGGGAAGAAAGGCAAGGTGTTTGTCAAGAGAGCCATTGAGGAGGAAGCAGTTTCCTTGTAATGGCCTCATGCTTGATGGACCTAAGACATTATGTGTGCAGAGTGTGTTTATCTCTGATAGGCAAGGGGGCTTGGAGGGGGTGTTATTTTTGGAGCCAATCCCACTGCTTTATGATCCTTCATAGTCCCCATTATCTGTCCTTTCATTCAGGACCAAATTCCTCGCCTTTACAGCCCATTCCACACGAAGCCCAGCCAACACCTCCACCAGGTCCCAGCCACGTTCGCAGAACCATTGCAAGCACATATGTCACAGAACTGCTCCAGGGGACTCACGGAGGAATTTGAAGAAGGGAAAATAATTATTAGCAAGTTATGGAGCTGCCATAAGAAAACACATTTTCCAAAGGAGGACCGAGCTGCTGAAGACCTTCGCTAAATCTCCTCAGCGATGGCCCCCTTCCAAAACACCTCATCCCCCCCTGCAGCTTAGACCTCCGGCCTGGGGACGTTTAGTGAGAGTGATGGTTAAGTGTTCTCAGATGAACGAGGCTGGGCAGAAGCCATAGGCCCCTCAGCAGACATCCCCGAGGTCAAGGATCATAAACTGGACCACTTTCAAATTGATCTGGGTGGTCTTGGCCCACTCCTCAATTAGGTGGTTATATACTGAAAGCAAACACAATTTGGGACCAATTAGCCATTACCCCCCTCTGAAATGTACTGAAATGGAACTGAAATGTACTATTGGCAATGTTGGTGCCTTTGTTATACTGTGTGATTCAAGCATATTTCCCCTACACTGAGGGAAACATGGCAGAAATAATCGTTCTCACGGAAAACGTTATTACATTTCCTGTAACACGATGTCCTCATAGTCCCGTCTTTGTCTCCATGGCATTTGCAATTAGGAGCCAATGTGATAATGATCCATGCAGTCATTTGGAAATGTGCCCCCCAGCCCTGCAGGTGGAGAAGAGGCCTAATGGAGAGCTTTATGCAAATAGCATGGATACCTCACAGTCAGAGAAGATACACTGCTCACTCCATTACACTGCATAGAGATAACAGAGGTGGGATTGAGTTAGGCTGTCAGAATACAAGAGTGGTTCCTCTTGGCATAAAAACAACGCACGTTGAACGATTTCTCTGAAACCTTTACAAGAATAGCGCTATTAAACGAAACACCTGTCTTGGTGAGCTTCAGCCATAAACTTGTTAAGAACACCTGAATATAGACATACCCTTGTGCGTGCGTGTGTGTCTAGACTTTGTTGTGCCTCTTGTGCAGGAATGGAACTGTGTGTCATGTATAAAATAAGTATTGTGCCTGGTAGCCAACTCCCATCGGAGAAAAGAGGTCAGGCTGGCACTTGAAAGGTACATTCATATGGCTGCAGCCGGCTACGCTCTTCCTGGAATCTGGCTGTATAGTGTTATCACGCTGGCTCCATATCTCGACAGGCCTGGAGTCGAAATACCCTCCAGTACAAAGGGAGTCACTGACCCACTCTAGGATGGGTAATTTGTCTTTGGGTTGTCTCTGCATCGTGGTGCCTGGTTTCATCTGTCGTTGAAACCCTCACTCAGCACTTGAGTTAGTATATCCAAAACAAAAAGGCATACCGATAGGGGTAAACAAAACTATCCCTTTACCTGTTCAAACAGCTAATACTCTTATGTTTTGGTGCCTGGGGTTGGCCAGTTGTGCCTTCCAGTATGTCGTTTCACGAAAGAAGAGGAATATGTTTTCAACATTTTTTTAGAACAAAGTTACAGTGAACTGACACTTCCTTTATCTTTATGATACGAGGACAAGGACAGACATAAATATTTAAACTGTGTTTTTATCTTCAATGCCAATGTATGTATTATAATCTTTTTTTTATTTTTATCTCAGTTGTCCACGTGATGCTGCAGACGTACAAAATTCACTATCAAAACCAAATAAAATAAAAGCAAATCGTCTTTGTTGAATATTAAAAGTCTGGATGCAAAGGCACAGAAGATTAATCAGCCCCTCCCTGAGTTAAAAGTTGCTGTGCTCTGGGTCACTAGGCTTTTCCATTTCACGGCTAGATTCCGAACTGTCCTCTTCTCCAGTGAAGAGTGAAAGAAGGGCTGGTTTGATTCTGTCAGGACCACGGTTGGGAGAAAGAAAAGCAGTGCTCTTAACTCAGACCCTGTTGTGTTGCTGAATGGAAATTTCCCAGCATCCGCTGCATCCTTCACATTTTGCCACAAATCAACCTGCTGTTACGCGGTTACCGTGGCAACCAGAGGTATCGCCGATCAACAGCATTCCGCAACTTAGCTCGTACCTTTAAGCATGGCCGCTGACGCTGAGAGCCACGGAGGGGCATATTTGTTTTTCTGTAAACTGGAACCACAAACCGGTGAAGTAACAGAGTCCCCTTATTGTTGCGACTGAATGAAGACTTGAAATCTTACCGGGGAAGACATTGTCTTATCATAACGTGAGACTGAATTATACTGTATTTCCTGTGAACAGATGAGGGTTAGACTGACAATATCTGGAATATCAGCAAAGCCAAGTGTTTTCCTTGTAGAAAATGTTTTGTGGTACATGATGATTTTGTCTCGGGTCACCTAGCTTTTGCAGTCACAAATAACATTGCCGTTTGATGTGGATGGCAAAGTGAAACAGAACAGTAAAGTGCATGTAACACAGCAGCAGATGCTGTCGAGCATTGTATTGGCAGGTAGTGTGACTGGGACAGGACTCCTGGAGCGCTGCCAAGTTTTATCATCTTTAGCCTTTTTGCGAGCAGCATTAGAGGGAGCACTCTAACCTCGCCCCCTCCTCGCCTGCGGTCGTTAGTCCTCCATTACACAGGCCTGACAGAGAGGCCGACCTGCTGTTGGCACTGCTGGTCTCTGGAGAGAAAACAGGTAGAGTGGAGGATTTTTCCAGAAAGGAAGTGCCGTATAGAGGGCCTGACTGAGAAAGGACCTCCCCCACACACACACCACCACCACCACCGATCACCACATTGAGCCCTGAGTGCCAAGGCCCAAGCCCAGAGTGTGTGCCTTTATTCCACAGAGACTTGTGCTGGTGTGACAGCACACCAGCACAAGTCTGCTCAGTTGAATTTTTTGGTTTGTTTTTAAGGGTTGAACAAGTTCATTTGTGTAGTCTCGTCTGCAACATAGCATTAATAAAATGTAAAAAAGTTACAGCTTTTACACTTTTTGAGTTCAAGAGAAAGGACTAGAAAAGGGCCTTGGAGCGGTGGTTACAGTAGAGTTGCTTCTGGGTTTACCTTTCCACATAATCAAAGAATGGAATTTGGAGATAACGGAGTTGAACATACATACGCACAGCTATTGATTGATCGGTCATTGTTTAACAGTGGATAAGAAATGCGGAAACGTCCCCCCCGTTTCGACTCAACAGCAATGCTCTCATGTGAGCTGCTTCTCTCGAGTCTCCGTGATCCCTGAGGGTTCGGGGCGTGAGCTTCTTGGGGTCAGGGCCCTTCCTGTCACACCACATAATCCCACCCTCAGGCCCTCTGCATCTCCGTACTGGGAGAGGAAGAGGCAGCAAGAAGAATTCCTCACCAGAACATTATACAGCGTTGGGCCCCTTACTGTCAGGACTAACATTTTAATAATCATTAAATAATCAATAATAATTTAATAATCAGGAAGTCGCATATGGGGGAAATGAGCAGTCATAGGCCGATACATCATATCCATCAAAAGGAAGAGGTCAGGGGGCGGAAGCATAGAAGTGACCAGTTCTGATGTCAGTGACACCTGACTTCATTCAGGAGAGCACTGACAGTGGTATCACCAGGTCCCCCAGGAACCACTCAAATGACAATAGTTTTGCTCCTGGGATGAAAAAAGCCAACAGCGATGATGCATACAATGTATCTTTTGAGTCTTGAATAGAGAAGATGCTCAAATTTGTCCCCATGACCCGCCTTCAGAGTCAAATGCAGACCTGTTTGCCGATTCTGTTTCTTCTCATGACTTGCTAATGGTGGCTGTTCCCCTCAGTTCAACACTGCTACACATTTGGAATATCAAACATGGATGACTCGGTCTTGTTAAATCCCTATTTCAGAAATGGTACTCAAATTGTACACGTTCAGCGAGTGAGACAAAGTACTGGGACCTAGAAAATGAGTGGTGTTTCAACTGTTCTCTCAAATAAATTATTTACTGGCGGCGTGACCGGTAAAGGCACCCAGGTTGCCCAGTGTGGCCGGGGTTTAATCCCCAGCCAGGGGCAGTGATTGGCTGTCCGCCCTAGGGGGAGGGAAGCCGGCACGAGCTCACCGCAGGCACAGAAAGCTTCCCTGTATGTATCGGAATCAGGGTTGATGGCTTGGCAGGGCCCGTCTCGAAGGAGGCATTTCACTCGCCCCCGTCACGGCCGGTCCTAGGGTAGCGGGTGGTCCCGTAGTTGCAGGCGGCAGCCTCGGGGGGGAAATTGAATCAATAAAGGGTACAATTGGCCACCAAATTGGGAGTAAAAATCTGAAGCAAATATTACAACAAAAAAAGGAAACTGTTTACTATTGAGTGTATGTTTTATTGGTTAGAACCAATAAAGAACAGGTATTTTTTTCAGGGGTTGTGAATACTATGCTTGTAAAACGCAGGTACTGTTGTCTGTGGCGGATCCGCTCGCAAACCTTTTAAGTGACCAAGCAATATATGCACACTGTTGTTTCTAAGGCTGCTTAGTACGAGCCAAATAAAGTATCTTTAATTTGAACACTTGGAACACATAGCTGAATTCCACGAATGATTTCACATTTGGATAATCACATTTGAAAGAAAAACATGCACGGTCACAGGTGTCAGACATTGGAGGAGAGAAGGATGAAGGTCTCTCTCAATGTGCTGGCCTACGGGGGATACCGCCACGCAATGGAAAACATTACAGCCCTTCCCCAACAGTTGACTCTCAGCTTTGGTCTGTCCCAGCATGCCGCGGGGCTGCTCGAAATCCTACCGCGGAGCCAGTTCATATGCGTTAAAGCCAGGGGAATTTCGTCGCGCTTTGGTCTGCCCATCACATCGAGCTAGCCGCACTTTCTTCTCACGAGCCTCCACTAATAGAACCGTCAAATGCCCCGGTTGAAACGGCGCCATCTGTTCGTCGTTGAATCCGCAAACGCCTCGGGATCTCCTGCAGGTTATCGTTTGTTTTCACAGACGCAGAGATGGACGGAGAGGATCAGCCTGCATATTTCAGAAAATCCTTCTCTTCAGTATGCGAAGCGTTTTCGGGGATATACCCAAAAGGATTTGTCGGCTGAATTACGGCCAAGCTGTTTCTTATTGATTTGTACGCATTCCAAACAGTCAAAAGTGGGATCGAAGAAACCGCAGCACCTCACAGAAAAATCTTCAAAGTTGCAGCTCGACACTCTCGTAAGAATTCTTTTCCAAACTGGATTTGTCATGCGATGGATTGAGAACAAAATATATAACTCCTAAGAGCAAAGCTTTAGTCTAAGTTGAGAAGTGAACTGCATACTGTAAAAAAATTAATAAATGAAACAGGCCGTTCCTCCTTTTTCTGCGACTCTTTCACCTCCTTTGCCATTTCCAACCTCCCTCTACCTCCGGATTGCGAACACGCCTGTAGCAGGGGCTGGTTCACCTGTCCAGCCATTGATAGGCTGCTGTTTGTACACTCGGGATCTCTTGCCAGCTGGAAGGCTGATCTGTAATTCCTCCCTCTAAAACCCTGCCAGCCCTTGAGAGAATGTCTTATCGAGAACCTAAGCAGGCCACCTCTTCCCTCCCTCCATTTTAAAACAGTGTAATCCTTTAATGCATTGTGAGTAGCATAGCACAGTGTCAGAAAAGGCTACAACATGATGGTGGACAGCTCAACTTCATAACAGGGCTCGCTATATGGGCCTTCTCTTCCTAGTGCGACTGCCTAGTAGGCCAAGGCAACAAACGACCGCTCTGCAAATGCAATGGTTTTTTACAACAAAAGAGCCAAGGTGAGGGAATGGAAAGATCAGCTTTGTACCGACGCCGGTTGCCTTGGCATTGCGATTCGACTGTATCATTATGTTTTCTGATTCTTGGCCTGTTAAGCAAATTCCTCCTTGGCGTTGATGAACAAAAAAAACAGTCTCACTGCAAATGAGGTCTCACGGCCCCCCGTTATTTGAAATGGAGTTTTCTGAGGCCTTCGGTTAGACAAAGCCTTTGTTTCGATTGCAAGAATTTATGGCATTTCATTCATTAGGCACTTTAAAGCATAGGAAAAGTGATTCTTGTTAGATATTTGGTCATCTCTTTGGCTCGTATTCAGTAACATTACTAATTTACAGTACTCTATTTATAGCATTCCAACCTGTGAATTTCAGGAGCCACATGTGGGGACTATATAAATACATATATGCAATAACCCAATAGGGTATACTTTACACTAAATAACTGTATATTAAGGGTTTAATAATACACAGCATGCTGATTCTGATATGTCTGAGAAAAGAACATTGGCAATCTTCTTATTTACATGCATTTAAATCCCACAGTTGAACTTTGCCACATTATATACCTATATATATATAAATATATATGAGTAACTGCCAAAATAAAGGCAACGCTTTGGTAAGCTGGGGGACATGGCCCTGGGGTAGGAGAGGCCCAGCTGGGCTTGTTGGAAAGGGGAGGGCCTGGTCTATCTGCTGGTACCGGCCATGGCACCCCGACGGACACTCGTGGAACTGCACCCATTTAAAGTATCCCTCATTTACTCAAGGGTTACCCATATATATGTACAGTACCAGTCAAAAGTTTGAGTACACCTGCTGGAAACTAGGTTTATCTCATAATTGACAATGTTTTACACCATATACGTTTCTTTAAATACTTGAAAATGACAAAAAAACACATGTAACGATAAACAAAAGGAACATCAAAGCAATGTTCAATCAAATTTAATTGAAAATTGAATCTTGGATTCCTCAAAATAGCCACCCTTTGCTGTGATAACAGCCTCACAAACACGGGCTATTCGGTTAATACGTTTCAGCAGGAAATCACCCGATATGTCTTCCCAGCTCTCCTGCAGCAATTCCCAGAGGCACTTGTGGGTTGCTTTGCTTTGACTGTTCTGTCCAGTTCGTCCTATACAAGTTCTATGGGATTGAGGTCTGGACACTGGGCAGGCCAGGTCCTTAGTTTGAGTTGTCCTTCACGTTCCCCCTTCACCAGATAGTTCTTACACAACTTCAAGGTGTGTTTCGGGTCGTTAACTTGCTCAAGAATGAAGGAGTGCCCGCTTAGCCGTAGTCCAGATGGAAGGTGTACTCAAACTTTTGACTGGTACTGTATATATACAGTATATATATATATATATATGATCTTTTGCATTTACTGAAAAGTCAATTTCATATCTTTCAGAAGATGATAAATTAAAGTTGTGAAGTCATTGTGTGCATTGTTATGGGGCCCTCTGCATATGGGGCACAGTCTCCCCCAGCGAGCAACAATATTTCCTTTCACTCCTTTCAGCCAAGGTTCTCAACCTTACGTAACCCGTGTTTTCATATTCTCACAACTGGCATGCTATCATAACAAAGTATTCCACATGAAGCAAATGTCTCGCTTTATTCCTGTTGATCTGACAGGGTGCTCTCTCTCTGCGGGAAAGGCTTTGTGATGGAAAACAAAGTGTTTTCGTGTGGTTCCTGCGGTCTGGGGGTCCAGAGGTCGTAGGTATACTCTGAAGGGCACGTGGAAACAAGGAGAGAGTTTCAGCCCAGTCGAAATCAACATCAAAGAAAAAAAGTAGCACAGGAAAATTCCAAACCACTTGGTTATTTGTGATGTATTTCAAATGTCTGCATGTGATGTGTCTTTTTGAGCACATTTTTCGTTAACTCTTCGTTGAAAAGTGTTGGGTTTTGTGTTGTTGTTTTTTTTACTTAACATTTTAGCAAAATGAAGAACACATTCAAACCTTTCAGAGGGGTTCTCCAAAATCAACATCACATTGGGAATAAGGTAGAAGTGCACAGCACCAGACTATCAACTCGATGTGGCAATATTTGTCCTTTCCCATTGCCTCTCCAACACATCTTGTCCCTCAAGACTGAATTATTAGGAGAATGAGAGCCCGAGAGCCTGTCATAGAATATATATCTTGTGTAAGTTTCATTGAATTTGGAAGTCAACCCTAAAAGGAGCAACACCCAGGCACATTTATAGGTGTGTCTCTGTGTGTATGTTAGCTTACAGTAAGTAAAACCACTTGTTGGGGGTGTGTGTGTGTGCCGGTCACCATGTATAGAATGGGACAGCAGGAAATTGGCGATGCAGGTTTTGGGGAATTGTCACTCAAGAGGTCTGCCTCTTTAAATCTTCCCTCCAGCTCCAGATCAAAGTGGGGGCTGCCGAACATGACTGGGGTGCGCGGCCTTCGTTATCTCCCCCCGCGTGCTAGCGCAGGGGCGCGCCCCCTCCGCTCCAGTAAGCTACAGGCACTACCCCCATTGTCCCAGTGATCCCGGCCCACTGCACTCCGACGGTACCCTCGAGGTAATCCGAGACTAGACAGAGCCGGCAGGAAATGCCTTTCGGATACCAGCGGTGCGCCTGCACCCGGGACTCCCAAGAGCCAGCGGCGGCACAAAAGAGCCACTGTGACAAGGACAGGAAGCCAGGAGCTAATGTTCGGCGGTAATGTTTTGAAAGCCCAGGACCCGGTTCAGTCAGCGGCGCGGGCGCTGGGCTGTAATACGCAGGAACTCCAGACCACTTCGGTCATCGAGAGGTCCAGGTGCTGAGCAGGAACGTCCACACACTTTCC
This sequence comes from Aldrovandia affinis, assembly GCA_029706075.1. Classification (NCBI taxonomy): domain Eukaryota; kingdom Metazoa; phylum Chordata; class Actinopteri; order Notacanthiformes; family Halosauridae; genus Aldrovandia; species Aldrovandia affinis. Next base: position 3,722,173 of record JAINUG010000058.1, read on the forward strand.
GCACATTCCTCCCCAGGCGTTATTTGATACAGTCGTCGATGAGAGCATTCCAAAATCCAGAATAGCAGACTGTTTTCCCCATCTGTGCTCATCATTTTCCTATTTAACTGCACCCCGAATGGGTATAAAAGACATTCTGTTATATCGGCATGCTGTACCTTGACATAAAAAATATATATATTTTGGATGCCCCCCCATTCAGCTTTTGGGACAGCTGTTATGGGGCAGGTGTATTTACGAGCCTTTCTGGTTCTGCCATTGTAAGCAGTGCACACAAGACAACACTAGTCAAATTATTATTGTCCTCGGGCAACCCAACACTTTTCCTTTCTGCGAAAGTCAGAAGTATTAATTTGGTTTTCTGAGCTCATAATTGGCATGCTTTTTAAACAGGCGGTGCGGATTGGATCTGCTGAGACAGGGTGATTTATGAGCATGCGCAGCCATGGGCAGCATCGTCCGCTGAGGTTGTAGTGCTGGGGTCTTCCCTGAACTGCAGTCACCGGGGTCTTCCCTGAAGAGCCCTACACTACAGTCATTAATATTGATTTATTGACTCATTAGTATTGACTTAATATGCACTTATTGACTTATCAACAAGTCTTTTTCAGTCAGAGCTTTTCACTTTGTGTAAATAATTGCGCTGTGTCTAGTACTGTATTATGGTTAATTATTATTATTATTATTATTATTATTATTAATAATAATAATAATACATTTTATTTGTAACGCACTTTTCATTCAAAGTACATCTCAAAGTGCTACAGATGCATAAAACAAAAGCAAACACAAAGATGCATCAAACACCAAACACCAAACGCCAAGTTAAGAAAAGGCCTTGTTAAAAAGGAATGTTTTTAGGTCTGATTTAAAAGCGCACCAGATTCTGTGGTGCCCTCAGGTGGCCGGGGAGAGAATTCCACAACGAGGTGCGGCCGAGCAGAAGGCCCAATCCCCCATGGTGCGGTGCTTGGTCCTGGTGGCACGGAGGAGCAGGCTGTTGCTTGATCGCAGGTTGCGGATGGAGGTTTGGCAGGTGAGCAGTTCCTTGAGGTAGGGGGGAACATTTCCACGGATGCACTGACCGGTCAGGAGAAGGGTTTTGAATGTGATCCTGAAGATACAAGATACAAGAGTTTTATTTCGCCAATGAAATGCTTACTCTCCGCTCATTCCCACAGCACAAAAGAATACAAGAGCAATACAACACAGTGCAAATAGCAATAAAATCTGCATATACATCTACATATTATAATAAGTACTGTAAATGAAAAAATTGGTAGTGTAAAATGGCTAAAAGTACTGTTGTGCAAGGTATAATTGTTCAGAAAGTGTTGTTGAACCTGCTAGTCCTGGTTTGTATACTGAGGTACCGGCGGCTGGATCGCAGTATACAGAAGAACACATCATGCCCAGGAGGTGACTGGGGTCTTGGATGATGGAGCAGGCCTTGCTCCAACACCTGGTCTGGAAGATCTCCTCGATGGACGGAAGTGCACACCCAATGATTTAATATGAATACACAGTGCTTTTTTCGCTTAATCTCTTTGGATTATTTTACAGTTTGACGTCTTACTTTTTGATTAGTCTCTCCTGCTTTCAGAAATTGCGGCAAGGCATCGCAATTCACATGCAACGTGTCCCGCGTGCATACAAAGACTGAACTTGAACTGGAACTTACACAGAAGCAATGGCATTTCTGTATTGGTTCAATGAACTTGTGCAGTTTGCGAAAACTAAGGAGTAGAATTCAGATGTTATTCACATGTGTAACATGCTGACCATTCTTTTTCCATTTGTTTTGTCAGCATGTGCATTTTTACAGTACTTGATACCCGGACTTAAGTGCCTGACCAATAACTGAAGTGCAAAGAGAGATTGTATTGTACGTGCTGGATAAGAGTAAGGAAAGGCATGATTCCGTGTACCTGGAATGTTTTCCCTCTATACCCAGATAATAAAGAATATCATAATATCGCCTTCTGTTTAAATGCTGTTTGAAGCCGAGCCAAATGAAGGGAGGCATAGCGTAATAATAATAATAGAGCGTGATATAGCATGCCAACAGCTCGCAAAAATAAAGATAGAATAACCAGTTCAAACAGGGAGAGTGCGTGTCGTCTGAATACTGTATGTTACCCGCTGCTTGTAGCACTTGCCCAAAGCATGTCTTCCTGAATCATGACAAGACTGAAAAGGAGAACCCAGCAGCTTCGTAATCAGGGTCCCCCCGTAGGCCACAAAGTGAACACCTAGAAGTAAAAAGGCGAACTATTATAAAAAAAATTAAAATAAACTGAATTTTCCGATGCCAGTCACTGTCGATGTCACACACGCACATAAAATCAGAGACGTGAAGCAAGGCAGTGTAGCATGCTTTTCTTTGAGGGTCGGGTTTAAGTAACGGTGTCCAAAAAGATGAATGCAATTAAAGTTATTACCAGAATTCCTTGAGTCTTCAGCTTGGTCCCTGTTTGTAAAATCGAAGCCATCGTCTGATGAGGGCTGGATCCAGAACCGCAAACTCTGGATAATCTGTCACAAACAGTTAAGAGAAATGACATGTTTTAGCTTCGGCCTTTGATCTTATCTTCACAGCTTTTTGGAGAATAAACTGCTTTTGATGGAGCGTATCAGTAAACATTTACAGTATGTTCCATATTTCATGATGGTGCTTCGAGTCCCCCATAACAATGAGAACCACATGACTTGAGTACATCGAATAACTTTTTCTTTTTATAGATGAGAATGTACAAAATTATGCATGCATTGTATTACTCATGAGGCCTGGGCCTCCAAGAATATGTCCATATAGTTTAATTACATTTACAGATGGATTTATATTTTGGATATTTAAAACTTTTCAAAGCAATATTTTCTCTTTTTTATTTTGTTATGTTATATGGTTGGCAGAGTATGTTTAAATCCTTTAGTTTGGGATGTTTTGACACTGACATTGTACTGGGTGTTAGGAAATGTGGACTTCCTCAAAAACACCCTCCATCATCAGATGGACTTATCGCCAGGGTGGGGACAGAAGTGATTAAGTGTTTTTCGCAAGCACCTAAATTCTAAAAGTAGGAACTCTCTTGACAGAAAAATGAATCATGACAATGCGTCATGCGGGAGAGGAGCCGCGTGCGCACAGCAGCATTAAGAGTCACACTGTCGTCGGGTGCAGACCTCGCCCTGAAAAGGTATCTCTTTCAAGCGCAGAGTGGACAGTGACCCATACTGCCTCAAAGGTCAAATAAATTGGTCCAACGGTCATTTTGATGCCTGACATTAACTGGGGTCAGATTTCACCACAACAACAAGAGCCAAGTTACTCCCCGAACTCTTCCCCCCAAGACCATGGCACGCAGGGAGCGAGAGGTCATGCTCATGTTACAGTCGGACGTCTGAAGACAATCGAGATTGACGTGAAGAAATGTGACGTGCCAGAGCTTACTGCGGTGCGGCCGTATAGCCTCGCAGCGCTTGTCTTCGAGTGAGCGGTGAAACGGAGAAGGACCACGAACGGTGGCCAGAGGAATCTCGCTCGGCGGATTCTTTGGCAATCCACTCAAAGAGCGGGGCCAGGCGAGCGTCCCCATGTTCTTTAGATACACACATTCCTTTCTGTGGCACAGGAGAAATATGATCGACTCCTTCGTCCCGTCTGCGCTCATTGTGGGCAGAAAAACAAATGATCGGTTTACCCCAAAGTTGTGTGCTAGAGTTGCCTCTCCAGTTCCAGTCCTGGCTCCCGGACCAGAGGGTTGGACCATTGTGCGGAGGTGTGTCGCCGTGGCCTAGTTAAATAGTAACCTTGTACGGATCGCATGTGGTCGTGTAGCAGACAGAGGGATTTAACTCTCGATCCGGAGAGAAATATTAATCATCAGCTCACCTGCTTTGGCTTCTCCTGTGAAGAGAGTTCAACAACAAAAGAGGAAAAACAGTAACCAGGTATCACAGACGATTATTGTAACTCAGGGGGCTATAGCTTTGAAAGTGATTCATAGGCCTGGTTACATAAATGAGCCTATATATTAACCTTAGCAAGAATGCATAGGCCTGCAGGAAGAGGTCTTTTGTTGTTTCCAGCTGTGAAAAATCCTCAAGCTTATTGAAGATGAAAGTGAGATTGTTCAGTGTTTCCCCTACTCCCATCAATCAACCCCAACTCCTTTTGCCCACCCAATTAACCACTGGAGTATGTACATACACTCCAAGTTCTACCCCCCTTTTCAACTCTGGAGCCTGGAGGGTGCAATTAATCTCCGTGAGATGTGCACATGGCCTCCCCTTTCCTTGGCTGCGGCCGTCTGACAGACGCCCACAGCACAGGGCATTCAGCAGATGGCTATCAGCATTGCTGCTAATGACGGCCCCTCATTTCCTCTCCCTGGAGACCCAGAACCCCAGAACCCTGGCCCGCCCGAGCCTAGCGCCACAATATGGGCCCACAGCGGGGAGGACAGGACCTGGGAGAAGGGCTGCTGAGCTGGACCCCGGAGGGCTCGGGTCACGAGAACGAACATAATAGCCAGATGAGTGTAACACATTGAATGGAAATGTGAGTAAATGTGGAAGATTGCATATAGATTTATGTAGATGTATGGGGCGTGTGTTCGTGTGTGTGTTGGGGCGTGATAGGTGAATGATAGGACCCCTATGCATGTTACAAGGGCATAGATATGGGGCAAAGTATAACTGTGAGTTTTACATGCACCTAAATATGAAGGGCTGGCCAATGTTATATTCTAAGACACATGAGTCCCAGCGTGCTGCATCACACTATCGTGTTTCATAAGTAAATCCGTACGCGATTAAAGCATTAACGGAACATCAAAGCAGGTGGGCAGCAGCTGCTCACCGCACAGGCGTCTTTCTGAGAGAGTCGTTATGGCGCTGCAAGTTGCGCGGGAGTGTTGATTTGTCCGAGACGGCGGGTCCGGAGAGGCCCTCGGCGGCTGGCATGTGGCTTCCCACAATCCATCTCTCCTCAGCGCGCTGCGGCATGTCAGTGATTAGTGTTGAGGGCCTCGGGGACAGAGGGGATTAACACTGCGGGATTCTCGCTGAGCACGGTGGGTCAAGTCTCCTAAAGACTGTAACAATCGTGTGTGTACTTCCAGTGGGTGGGGCGAGAGCGCCCAGCTCCGACTGGGCCTGCCCGCTGACTAGAGCGGAAAGGGGCCAACGATGGGGATCGTATTCACACCTGAAACAGCAGCAGGGGGTTATGGGTAACTGTCGGCCGATCCAATTGCTCCACACCCAGATTGCTGCACAGAGCCTGCTGGGCACCTGTTTAGCATACCAGACAACTGGTGGTGGCCGTGAGGAGGAATGTACACCCAGGAGCTCAGAATGAAACATGCACCTGCTAGCATGCCACCCCCCCATCACAGCACAAACCAGGGACACAATGCTAGACACGGGCACCATGCTGCCAGGCACATGGCACCATGCCACTGCATTCTATACCCTCTCAATCAAACTGGACTGTGCACATTGATTCCCCCTCCACTCCACTCTTGTGTTTTACATATCATTTACATATTATCAGTATTATTACATATGATTTACATATTTTCATGCAGAAACCTTGTATGTCCATTTTGTTTGTTATTATGTGGTTCTGTGTGGCTCAGTTGGTAGAGCACGGCGTTGGCAACGCTTAGGTTGTGGGTTCAATTCCCACTGGGACCACATGTATGCATGCATTCACTACTGGAAGTCGCTTTGGATAAAAGCGTCCGCTAAATGGCATATATTATATTATTATTATTTGGGATTTGTTTTTAATTTTTTACACATATTGAAAGTTCTCACCCAGCTCTATGTTAATGTCTCATAACTCAACATATGATTTACATATGGTCATCAGATTGCTATAAGCCTATAACACCATTTCATGTATCAAGGCGGTATGCTGACATTTTTAAATCTTTAGCTTCATCTTAATTGAAAAATGTTGAGTGTGGATCTTTTATGAATACAGCTACATTAGCTCCATTTTTTGTTTTTCTTTAAACACCTTGAAATCTTATCCAGTCTCATCCATCTCTATGTACAGTAAACGTGTTATAACAGCGTGACTAAACTAATACTGCGTAATTCTGTATTGGTAAATGGAAAAAATGTTTTTCTGTTCCTGAAAATGAATTATTTTTGGAAATAGAGGGTTTTGCACAACAGTGAAGATACACAATGCAGCTGTTGTGTAAAACAGTTTGTGCCACAGCTGAAAAGCTCAAATTCAATTATGCGTCAACAAAGCCAGCCTAGGGAGTGGAGAGAAGTTGAACCATGCCTGCCCTCTACAGGTTGATATGTGAAATAACAAGGTGTGTCAGGACTGTGTTTGTGCACTCCCTCTTATCAAAGGACTACCAGTTTAGATCAGGGGATCTCCAACTGGGTCTTGGGGCCTCCCCACATATGCTGGTATCCATTCCAGCCAATCGCTTGATGAATTTAGGTTATTGAAAACATGTTTAAAGGTATACTAAGCAATAATTAGCCACTTAATCTATTCAGTCTATCAAAACAGAAAATAAGGGGGAATTTGAATGAGGTTTTTAACTTCATGAAGGGGATTAACAAAGTGAATTACCAAATATTTTAGTCAGTTAGCAGAACACGAGGGCACAGGTGGAAATTAGTTAAAGGTCATTTTCACACTGATATCACTGAGGAAGTATTTTTTCACACAGAGAGTTGCCAATGTGCGGAACAGCTTGCCAGGTCATGTAGTGGAGGCAGAAAAGCTTGGGGTATTCAAGTCTAGGCAAGAAAAATAAAAGAATAACACTAGCTAGCTATGGCCAAAAGCAAAAAACTAACACATTGAACAGAAAAAGTATCTTAGACAGACGTGGAAAACGTGTAAATATTGTAGAGGCGTTTTGAGATGGCAAGAGCTGAATGTGTCTCAGCTTATTAGCACTGATGCCAAGATAGCATCTGTCCTCCTTGGCAGGTGAGCAAGGCAGGTTACCGTTTGCTAGGATAATTATTGCCTTTAACAAGTCTACGTAGACACGTTTATGCAGTTGCAGTGGCTACGACCAAGCAGTGGCTGATGGGCACACTTGCCTCGGCTGACCAGGTCTAGCTATAGTGATGATCGGGGAATTAGTGATTGCATAAATACCAGTATAGGAAATCTAGTATCAAATATTTTCACGCATGAATTTCCTGTCTATTTCCTTTTCTATTTGATATTGTCGCTATCAGTTACGATTGGTCAACTGGCATCGCGAGACTACAGTCCAAAGATCTTAGCCATGTGTGTACTAACACCACCTCTCATGCATTGATGTGAAATCGCTTACCCTGTAACTCATTTAATCTAGCATAAGGGATAGCTCATTGGCATTTGCTTTGTCTTTATGCTCTTTATTTTCCACAAATGGTTTAGTATCAGTGACCAGGTGTCCATACTTTCAGCATGGACCTTACTGACTTCACCTTTCAAATAATCAGTTAGAATGAACTTCTTTCTAAAGGAATCATTTACCACAGAGCACACTACGGCAAATGGAGATATTCATTGTCTGAGAACTGATGACTGATTAAAGGTCCTTGAATGAATATAGGACATGAATTGCTCTTAGCATGCATATCCATTCCTGAAACGATATGGGCTAACTTTCTTTCCTCGTTATACTTTAAAAGTGACATTCAGAACAATGAATGAATTGGTACTCTTCAGGAATTGCAATTAGGTCTTGAATGAAAACCAGCTCACATGGGGAGGCCCCAGAAGCGAGCTTGAGACCCCCTGGTGGGTTATCGCCTCCTTGTCTTCGAGGGGGAAGTCTTGTGAAACTTGTCAGTGAGAAAGTTGTGATGAAAGTCAACTGCAGCACCATGGTATGCTCCTTATTCATTTTCTTAGAAAGAATAACAGTGACTAACAAAAGTCTATGGCCAGCATGGGCTGGTTAAGGGTCATTGCACAAGTCTGCACCACGGGTTAGTCAATTGAAAGGTGAGAGGACAGTGCTTTCTGCTAGAAAAGGGAAGGACACTGGGTGTGTGACAGGCATTTACATAGTCATCTTCTTGCACATATTGGCTTGACAACCTCATGCACTTCAGCACCTTCATAGCCTTTTTTTTGAGCAGGGCTATAAGATCCTCTCCACAATGAATCTCAAGCCCTCATCGTCACAATCTGTCATGTCTCTCTGCCAAATGTTTTGTGCCACTCCGTGAGGCCCCAGCTTGGGTTTGTGATTAAATTCAAGATTTTAATTACGTTGTAACCATAGAAACACAAAATGCACAGAGAGACTGTCAATCTGTGAGACGCTCTTAGCTTGTGGTTCCGCTAAGGAGTTCTGGTTGTTATTAAACGCATTGAGTTCTGGTATTTGGGAGTTGGAAGCCACAGTGAACGTGTATTTATCATCAGACTTCACTGATCTTGATCTAAAAAGCAGATGCAATCATTGGTATGTTTCATTCATTGTGTGTACACAGAGAAAACAGAGTGTATCAGATAGAAGCCCCTGCACATAAAAAAAAATCCAGCTGTATAAATGGATTGTATGGAATGTAAAGAAATGTAAACTGTGTAAGTCGCTCTGGATAAGAGCGTCTGCTAAATGCCTAAAATGTAAATGTAAATGTAAAATAATCACACCGTAAATATTCATTTGGACCCTCGAGGGAATCATTCGAATTATCCGCTATGGATATGAGCAGCCATCAAAATAATACAGAATGTATAGTGAGTGGGTGGGTTATGTAAACTACTTGGGTGCTGTGACAGAATTCTCCTTGTCATTCAAGTGAGAGCCGTACACCATTTGGTATTAGGGACAATCACACAGGCATCACTTCCAGTTTCTAAGCCATAAATTGCAGACTTTATTGTTCTTCAGACAGTTACAGCAACATCCTTGTCATTTTTAGAGTGTATGGTGAAGCTTTAAAACAGTATACATACATAAGTTATACAAGTGTACATTTTCCAGTCTCACCACTAAGTGTAAGAGAATGATATAGTATCTGCCAGCACTTGAAGAGATTCAAAAGGGATGGAATCACTGAAGGAACATAATTCATTTTGTACCCCATTTGTCTTTATTGATTGCTCATGCTTGCTATCCACTATTGTTTTGTAGTTTTTATCTCTTATTTTCAGTTTTCTCTCAATTTGAAATGCCCAATTGTATTTGTAGGTCCGGCCTTTCATGGCAACAACCTTTGTCAAGTTGGGAGAGGCCACACTAGGACACTAGGACAGGTGGCAGTCCGCCACCTGAGTGGTGCAGTCATTTTACCTGGGGAGTGCAGGTGCCCAGTTGACCAGTGGAGTCACTATTGTGTGACGAGGCGTGGAATATTCCCTGAACCCTCCCTCCCTGGGTGACACTATGGCTATGCAGTTCCCGCCCGGAATCCCTGCCACAGCCCGGCTACGACTGGACTGCACCACACCAAGAGCTAGTTCTTTAGCTAGACACACCACCCAGGAGGCTCTACAAAGCAGGTTCTACACACACTCCTCTTATTTCTTTTAACCAATTGTAAACCCCAGTTTTTTCTCCAAACCTTATCTGTTAACATTAGTTATTCTACTTGAGACTTTGACCATACCACAACGCAAGGCGCTTATTGGCTGGATTAATGATCTCATGAGTGGAGGTACAGTATCTGTATGATAAATAATGTTTTTGAAGAGAGTATTATGCACGTGAGTGTAAACATGATTGTGTTTCTGATGTTGTCAGACATCATGTTGTCACATGGATTTTTGTGAATATTCACCATTTTAATTCATGTTGAAAAAATGTGATGTAATGTGATGTACATCTGTAATATCGTCTAAAATTACACATTAAAAAAATAAACTGTCTGCCTGATGATCACATCTGATGCTTTGATATGTTACCTTACTGTGCACTGTACTGTTCCGCAATAGAAAAAATAATAAGTAATTTAAAAAAAATTATAATAAAGAAACAACCTCTCAGAAGAATAATACAATCTGCACAATGTGCTTTTTTGATATCAGTGTGAGCAATGATATATCATCAGAGGAAAGGATTTGCTGTAAGTGTGCTTTATCGATAAAGATATTCAAATGTATAAACCACTTCCCTCTGCACAGATAGACTCAAACTCCTCTCCTCACTGTTTTTTTATTCATTTCTTGGTATTGTTGTTTTTTAGAATTTCCAGGTAGAAAGATGTCTGAACTGTACCACATGACTATATGATTTAAGTGCTATATTCATTGCTAAATGCAGTTGTTTTTGTTGCATTTAACAATGAAATTGTTGCATTTACATCAGAAAAACGTCTATGCAATCTCTCCAATGGTTTACAGTTTTTATCCATCCATCCATCCATTGTCTAAGCCGCTTATTCCTGGTCAGGGTCGCGGGGGGGTGCTGGAGCCTATCCCAGCATGCGTTCCGGCGAGAGGCAGGAATACACCCTGGACAGGTCGCCAATCCATCGCAGGGCACACACACCATTCACTCACACACTCATACCTACGGGCAATTTAGACTCTCCAATTAGCCTAACGTGCATGTCTTTGGACTGTGGGAAGAAACCGGAGTACCCGGAGGAAACCCACGCGGACACGGGAGAACATGCAAACCCACACAGAAAGGCCCCGGCCTGGATTCGAACCCGAGACCTTCTTGCTGTGAGGCGACAGTGCTATCCACTGCACCACCGTGCCGCCCTACAGTTTTTATATGCCTTACATTAATATTAAAAATGAAATGTATTTAAAACAAGCAAACCTATAATGGTGTAAGCCATGGCATATTTTAGCAGGCATTTGTCAGCTCCAAAAATGGTTAATTCCAAATTCATTAAACATCCCAGCACTCACTATATTTTCCACCAGTGGTTACTTGGTCTCACTGAAGAATGTGATGTCAGAACCCATCAAGTTACAACTGCATAGTGTGATTTTACAAACAATTGTTCAAGCCATAAGTAATGAACTAGATAGTGATGGATAGTTTTCATTCATTTACCTACCTAGCTACCTAGCTAACCACCTAAATGGCTAATAAAAACGTTTGAGTCATTTAGTTTAGCTAACTAGCTACCAGTGTAACATGCAAGTATTCTATGGTTAGTTCAGAGCTCTGGCTAGTAAGTGCCCCTTAAGTGCAGGTATAGAATGCACCTTAACCTAGTCGTGAATGTAACATGTATGGTCAACAATACTCTCGAGTGTTGGGATCTTGCTAAATTTGGTATGCACATTTCACTTGTCATTTAGCTGTGCACTAGTAAAAGCCTTTGACAAAAACCATGATGCATCCTGTTTCTTATAAGACCACTGCAATTGACTCCCGACACTAGGCAAGTCAACAAGGGTTTTAAGTATTGCTTTTTCAATAGTTGCAAGGTTAAAATGTCTTGTAATTGCAAGCAAGCAGCTGACTAGCTGAGATATATACAAAAGGATGCCTTTATTGTCGTATGTCTCATACTTCGACAAGAGGAAATTGTTGTGATCATATGGGGTCTGGTTTTAAGTTAAATTTGGGGTTAATTACCTCAGGGATCTCCCCCAAAACTGTGCAACATGCATTCTTTTTTGTACAATCTCTTAGTATTTCCTGTGGCCAATCCAATTGCATATTATAAACACAACGTACCTCCACCGCAGGGTGGGCCAGCGTGTATGCACGTTTTTGTTTCCACCAATTACCCTGGCTCAATTATCTAATTAGCTGTATACACCAATGCCAGTTCAATTGCAGTTTAGACCACAGTAAAACATTTCATATAGGGACACAATAGCAGTCTTTAGCTGTCATTCATGAGCTTATCAAGAAATTTAGAAAAAAAAAGTCAGATCACGTAACGATTGGGCAAATTAAATAATTGAGGGCAGAAGTTAGCATGAAATCCAGAAACGGATACGGCCCTCTTTCCCCACCCCTGCTCTACAGTATGTTGGAGGACTTGCAGGAGACGGAGCTGTAGCTGGTGCCCCTCCTGTAGGTGGTGTGGGCTTTCTTGCTGATGAGGCCGTGCTTGTAGAAGGTGGCGAGGAGCTGATTGCGGAACTTCTGCCCAATGAAGGCATACAGAATGGGGTTGATGGCGCAGTGGAGGATGCCCAGGACCTCAGTCACATGAAGGGCCAGGTCCACCTGGTTGCGAAAGGCACACGTCTCCGCCACCAGCTTGCCCCGCATCAGCGTGTCCACAAAGATGGTGATATTGTGCGGGAGCCAGCACACCACAAAGGCCAGCACTACTGCCAGGATGACCTGCATGGCCTTGCGCTTGTGCCCGTTGTGGGCGCTGAAAAGCGTGCTGAGGGTGAAGCCATAGCAGAAGATCATGATGGCCAGCGGGATGAAGAAGCCCGCGGTGTGGTGAAGCACGCGCATACCCACGCGCCACTCGTCCATGCTCTCCGCGCTCAGGTTCTCGTGGCACACCGTTCGCAGCGCGTTCCCTGGCTGGTAGGCCTGCCGCTGGACCACGGCGGGCAGAGAGAGGAGCGCCGCCCCCAGCCACACCCCGCCGCACGTCACGACCACCAGGTGGCGCTTCAGCAAGATCACATGCATGGCCCTCACGATGGCCAGGTAGCGATCGATGCTGATGCAGGTCAGCAGCAGGACGCCGCTGTAGAACATCGCCTCCTGTAGGCCGGACAGCAGCTTGCACATGAAGCTCCCGAAGATCCACTCGGAGTGGATGTAGACGGCCCAGAACGGAAGGGTCAGGGAGAACAGCAGATCAGCCAGAGCCAGGTTCATGAGGTAGACGTCCGTGGAGGTCCTGCATCCTTTCATGGAGCAGACCACCGAGATGACCAGGGAGTTCCCCAGCACACCGAAGACGAACACAACGCTATAGATGCTCACCAGCACAGTGCTGTTAAAGCCCAGTGTCCAGGGAATGCAAGGGGTGGCTAACATGTCGATGTCAATCATATCGCTGTTGTTGTCGTATTCGTAAGTCGCAAACAATCCATCCGTCGCCATCAACGAAACGTTGTTGTTGCCCTGTAGTGAAACAATGTGTGGTTAAGCATGAATGCTATATCTAGGGGCCGAGTGGTTCACAGCCTAGTTTTATAGCCTGTAATAGCCGAATTCAGGATTTCTTCAGCTCTTTTTGTTTTTGGAACGTCCCCCTCAAAGTCTGAAAACGCTTGAGCCGCTCCCCCCAATGAAGGATTGGCAGTGTAGTGTAATGGTTAGGGAGCTGGGCTTGTAACTCAGAGGTTGCAGGTTCAATTCCCAGGTAGGGCACTGCTGTTGTACCCTTGAGCAAGGTACTTAACCTGAATTGCTTCAGTAAAATATCCACCTGTATAAATGGATGGTATGTAAAGAAATGTAAACTGTGTAAGTCGTTCTGGATAAGAGCGTCTGCTAAATGCCTAAAATGTAATGTAAATGAAACCATTTTTTTAAAGTAGTGGTATTCGTATTCCATCTGATGATGTGGCAGGCTCTCTTACCCTATTTGCCTAATCTGAATTATGTTCACAATAACAGCTCATAATTTTGAACAGTTAGCACTCTTACAGTAGAGCAGTGCGTGACTCTGCAATTGGCTCAACATTTAAATAAATTAAATCATGCACTGATATAAAATGAGAAGCAAACTTTTATTTTATTTTCATTGCTTTACCACTCAGAAATCACTAGATGCAGTTAAGACTTATCGTGTCAATTTTTTCTAGGGGAGAACCCCCAGATCCCCCCTTTTATTTGGATTGTCCCCCCAAATGTTCAACACAGTGACGCCCCTGGTATGAATGCACCCTTAGTTAATGAGATGATATTTTGCATCAAACCAAACTGCACCAAAGTCATTTTTTACAGAATGTATGTCCCTTTTTCTAGTTAATCATCACTTAATCACAGCTAATTACCAAGCGTTAAATAGACACAGAACCCAGGGTTCACCGAGCGGCAGAGACATGTAGTGTATTACAATAACAGGCTACAAAACCTGTTTGCTGAAAAGGCAGGACCCTCGCTTTGGCCACCCATTTCTGTATACACACCCCGATCTCTGGTTTCCATACAACAGTGGGTTTTTTTTGTGTGTGTGATGTTGATTCAAACAATAGAATACGGTAAAAATGTAAATAAGTAAAAATTATTTTGATTACAAATGCAACACATAGTGAATTGTGTACATATATTTATCTGACTTCCTAAAGTCAGGGGTTTAACACGATCATAGAGATTTGAATGGTGAGTTTGTACTTCTTGTTCCTTTTTTGCACAGTGTGAATCATATTTTAGCTTGATTATAAATGTATGGCCATGTATGGGATGTACATTTTATAAAACAGGAAGAGGGATAGGGTAATAATAAATAACACATTTTGGTATTTGATATCACTCTTTTATGTGACTCAATCTATACAACAACGTTAGAGGTGCAATAAGGCGCTAGAACAATCCATTTTCTCCACTCACCTCCATAGGATGAATTTTGTCTCACAGGTGAGTGGTAAGAATGTTACACACGTGTGGCTTTCCCCAATGACTACAGCCCTGAAGAGTACAATCAACATCCCATTAGGTGACACCTTGGGCAGGAGAAATGTAAATGACTGGATTCCACTGAACGTGTAGTGGTAGAATTAATTGAGACCTCTCATTTTAGTCATATTATTACAATTATCCACCTTCAAAACCACCAAAACTGTTGATCAAACAGAAATACTCTGCTATCAAAACATTTGATTTTAAAACTACTAACATGAACTATAAATAAAATTAAAACTATTTATTTTTATATAAAACTCGACAATCAACAGTGCAAAAACACTTATTTCTTAGCAACTTTGTTAATGTGTTAATTGTTTATTTATTTTTAAGTCAGCAACAAATGCAAAAATGAAGAACCACATTCCTACCTGTTGCAGTTTCTCCTGTTTTCAATAAGGAAAACAGGGTGAAAATGTGAAGCTCGCTCCTTTTTTCCAACCTTACTGATGAACTATGAGGATGATGTTATAAAACTGCCACCCACTTGTCACTGCCACACTAAAAAGTGGAAGTGGTTTCAATGCTGCACACTGATGTAGAGTCTGAATCTGCATCTTACTATTGAGGAGAGAGGAGGAGCAATGTTAACGAATCTAAATATTGTTGAAGAAACTCTTTGAAAACATCTGTGGATAGTATATTGAGTTGAGGTTTTGTTCATCTTCATCTTAACAGTATTGGTTGCTGATCCAGGGATTTTACTTACAGGGATTATATTTGTCTATTTTTCCACGGCATAATACATATTTTAAGCTCACAGTCCTGATGGAGAATATTAAAATCATTTTAAAGGTATTACATCCCTGAATGCTGTGTTATTTGCTTTTTTATGATTAATGATAGGTGTCTATACCAACAATACATTCTGTTTAAGTCCTTCACCAGTCATACAATCATTATCCATTACCAGTTAGGCACCAGAGGGTTCTGTGAATATAATTTGTCTCTGAACACATTTAGAGAAATTAGAAAACAACAGTTTTAAGTTGAGTCTCTTCAGTTACAATCTAACATACAGTACAGGAAATATCCAGCTACACAAGTAAAAGGCTGCCCGAACCAGACAGTGGAAGACATTTTAATACATTGGTGTGTATGCAAACATCCATACCATTGTCAAACTACTAGTGTTATATGAAGTATAATCTCCTAGGATTTGTGTGCTAAAATAGATTTTGAGAGTCTAAATGTTGAAAAATGATGGGGTTCAAATTTTCCTGTCCCTAGATCTCATTCTGGCGCCTCCCTGTCTTCTGGGAGCTCACCTCCCCGTCCGAGACTGAACTCATGTCTATCTCCACTGATTATGAACCAATTTTCTCGATCATTGGGTCATTTTAGAGGTTTTCAAGGGTGCTGAATGTATATATGACACTTTTGAAGCAATCATCACCAAATTCCGGTTACAATCAATGTCGGCATCACAGTATTGATGTCATAGTGATAACCTTATTATACATTTCTTCATCCTAGGGGTTTTCAGACATAAGGAGCCGATTAGTGTCCTTACTTTTGTGTCAGAATGCTTTCATCATGAAATAGAGGCATTTTGGAAGTAACAGGAGGTTGAAGATAAAGACTTCTGGTTATGATCGATGTTGGCATCTCGCTCAAATAGTGAAGCAGTACCTCAACAGCTTCCCTCAAGTCTCCAAGTCTTCTTCCCAAAGTGAACACTACCAGTTTTCTGGAGACGTTGCTGTGAGGACAAGAGACAATGCTCTGAAGCTGCGTCACTCCATTGAAATACATCGCGAAGGCAATCCATTCATATTGAAGTCTCCATTGAAAAGCCTGGTTTCATCAGCTCTGCAAGATGCAAAGCACGATATTCTACACTTTGCTGAGAAGGGTCAGGAGTTCATTCATGGCAGATTGCTGCCAACATCAACGGGTTCAGTTTGGGACCCAGTGAAGAGCTCAAATTTAAGACCTTCTTGAACTGCATGGAGAAAACAAAATTCTGTGTGGGTGAAACTGCGTGAAGAGCGCAAACTCTTCGCTGGTAGCAAAACTAGAGGAGACAATAGGAGAGTATGAGATGTTAGTAGTGCCGCGTTCCCTTGCCGCGCTGTTGATGGCTCTCTCTATGTCCCAACGGATAAATCCAGTCTGATGCACGCTGTTGAAGAAGCCAAGGCTCAACTGTCTCAATCTGTCTCTGCTCTTGAAAGAGCACCTGAGGGTTTTCCACCCCGTGTTCTTATTGTTGACACAATGGTTGTGCTGCAGGGCATGAAGAAAACACAGACCATGGGCAAGCTTTCTGATCTTCAACAGGCATTCATCAAGTGCATTGAGATGATGATGGTTGGCGATGATGAGGGCAGAGTTGTATTTGACCTTTACCTGGAACAGTTTTTGAAGAACAAGGCATGCCAGAAGAGAGCAGCAACCCCCACTGAATTTGAAATTCACCCAGAACTTAAGCTCACCATGTCTCTCATCAAAAGTAGACTGACAACCATGTTCACCCAGGGTTTGCTTGAAAACTTTGCTGATAACAGGGCCTTCAAGCTGGTTGTTCTGTTCAGCAACAAGATAGAGGCCGATATGCTTATTCCTCACCAAGTCACATGTGGAGATATGTACCTAATACTTTGGTGGACACCTGCTCATTTCATTTGTACATATGGGTTTGAATGCCCCTGTGTATTGTTGGCTCATGAAAGCATTGAGTAATCTTCACTGTATTGTAATACGGTATTTCTCATATCTCACAATTGGCACCACAAGGTGGCAGTCAGTCACCACAGACACAAATAAAACAGAAATTACACTTGTTCATTGACGAGAAACTACACACTTCCTTTAAACAGTATGAATTAGTTTATTCATTCATTTACTCATACATACTCATTTCATTCATATGTAAGTAAAGGTTTAAATCTTATCAGTTTGTTTATGTTATGCGGTAATTTTAATTTTACATCAGTCAATCAACCCACCATCAATTATTAATCCATTTATTTTCAACAAAACAACTTTCAACAAAAACATGTTGACAGATTACATGCAGTAATACTCCACAGCCCTGGCATCACATACACACAAAATCAATGTGTTCCAATTGATCCAATCAGTGGATCATTTTGACGTATTCCCTGGCACCTTCCCTCTTCACATACACAGGTAACAGCTCCAGCGTATTTTGTTCCTTTATACATAGGGGGGGCAATGTCTAAGTCTCAATCCATCCCCCCAATAAATCAAAATAAAATAAAAATGTTTTTAAACACATTTAGTAAGTTCCCATATTCCCAAAATATGGGAACTTCGTATTTTTCCATAACGTTACAGCACTTATTACTATCAGAATGAGAATTACTCACAGGCAGGGGTTGCTCTGGGTACAGTCTAGGGTCCTATTCAGTCCTAATCCCTGACCACTGATCCAAGGTGTTATTTCCCTACAAATGAAGCAAGTGACCTTGTGTCAAATTCTATTGTTTCTTTTTTTTAAATTTGTTTCAGATTTTTTCCCAGTATTTCTCCCAATTTAGTGGCCAATTTTACCCTCTATTTCTTTCGATTTACGCTCCCCCATGAACTCGCCGCCCGCCCCAAGGCCGGCAATTAGCCGTTTCCTCCGAGACAGAACTCACCTATTATTTTGTCTACACGGAAGTCCTCCGCTCTCCTCGGCAAGCTCGTGCCGGCTCACCCTCCCCCTCCCCCTCCCCCTGGGGCGGACAGCCAAAGGCCGCCCAACGATCGGGTCTCCTGGCCAGGGCTGGTCTGGCACAGTCGGGTTTTGAACCATGACTGATAGGCAGCTCACACTCATAAAGCACCAGTCAAAATGAGTGCGTTAGACCGCTACGCTATCCGAGGACCTGTGTCAAATTCTATAGGTTGCGCTCATCATCTCCTGTCTGGCCACAGTTTCTGTCACTTGTGAATCCCTCTTGCTCCTTCCCTTCCATTCTCCCACGTCCGTTTTTTTTTCTCACTTGTTGAACTTGAGCACCTACAGTCAATGAGCAGGATAAGTCAAGAAATATCAAAAGGTAATTTCATATTTTATACTATTAATTCGAAGTATTCATGGTCTGTGCTGTTATTTATACTGAAATCGCCATAACAACAGTGGTAAGGCAATGGGCCGTTCAGCCCATCTAGGCTTGTCATGTCCTAATCTAAAGAGTATCTAGTACTGCATCTAGCCTGGACTTGAACAGCCCAAGTGTTTCTGCCTCTATTACCCGACCTGGCAAGCTGTTCCAGACATTGACAACTCTCTGTGTAAAGAAAAACTTCCTAATATCTGTGTGGAATTTGCTTTTAACTCATTTCCACCTGTGGCTTCTTGTTCTGCTTACCCCACTTATCTTAAAAAAACTTTGGTATTTCACTTTGTTAATCCCTTTTAGGAATTTAAAAACCTGAATCAAATCCCCCCCCAAGTCTCCGTTTGCTAAGCTTAAATAGATTGAGTGCCATAAGTCTATCCTCATAACTTTTACATTTCATACCAGGTATCAGTTTAGTTGCCCTTCTTTGAACTTTTTCAAGAGCTTCTACTGTATATCTTTCTTGTAGTGCGGTGCCCAGAACTGCACACAGTATTCTAAGCGAGGTCTGACAAAGGCATTATATAACATTAATATATCCTCCTTTGATTTATACTCAATACTTTTTGCTATGTATCCCAGCATCCTTTTGGCTTTTTTTCACTGCTGTAGCACACTGCTTTGATGCAGATAGACTTTGACCAACTACAATTCCTAGGTCTTTTTCAAATTGAAGACCTACTAACTTTTCTCCTCCCATAAAATACTCCTGTCTAATGTTTTTATTTCCTACATGCATAACTTTACATTTAGCAATATTGAATGTCACCTGCCACATATCTGCCCATTCTTGGATTTTGTTTAAATCATCTTGGATTACTTTAGTCGATTCCAAACTGTTTGCTGAACCCTGAGTTTAGTATCATCTGCAAATTTAACTATTTTGCTACTAACGTCCATATCAAGATCATTTATGCAAATAAGGAAGAGCAGAGGTCCCAGCACCGATCCCTGTGGGACACCGCTGCCCACAGCGCCAAGGTCAGATACGGCCCCACCTACTGTTACTCTTTGAATGCGCCCTTGCAACCAATTATGAACCCACTCTGAAACAACTCCTGCAATTCCTACTGAATTCATTTTAGCAATGAGCTCATGTGGTACCTTGTCAAATGCTTTCTGAAAGTCCAAATATATAATATCATAAGCCTGGTTCAGGCTATGTGTAGCTAGCTAGCTAATTACCATACCTAAGTGTCAACCCAGCAGTTAGAGTTGTGATGCCACATAAATGGGTGAGATGAAAGAGTGCGTACAAAAGTAAAAATATGTATTTACACCTTATACTGTATGATGCCTTTAATGTATTCCATCTGATACCAGGCTCTGTTACCCTATTTGCCTAATCTCAATTCTGTTGACAATAACAGCTCATAATTTTGAACAGTTAGCACTCTTACAGCAGAGCAGAGTTATTTTAGTGAGGTTTTATTTTCTGTTTTATTGCTCAGAAATCACCTAGATGTGTAGATGAAAGTCTTAATATGTAAAAAATTTATAGAGAATAACTCCCAGAAACCCACCCGCCCACCCACCCCACCACCACAGCAATATATTCTTGTATGCACCTGGTCACATGACAGGGGAGTTGGCTTCTGAGGTCTGAGAGGTTGACCTGCTGAAGCGGGATGTCGTGCCGCGCTCCAGAGCCTTCTTCTTGCAGAACAGGCGGAGCATGTTTATCCGAAACTTCTCCCCGATGAAGGCATACAGTACAGGGTTGATGCAGCAGTGGAGCAGGCCCAGGCTCTGCGTGGCGAACAAAGCCCGGTCCACCGACCTGCGGAGCTCACAGTTGAAGCTCACCAGCTTGGCCCTCATCAGGGTATCAGCAATCACAGAGAGATGGAAGGGCATCCAGCATACCAGGAAGGCCACCACCACCGCCACGATCACCCTCATGGCCCGTTGCTTCTTGAAGCCACGTGTGCGGAGGATCCGGGCCACGGTCACGCCATAGCAGGCCAGCATGACAGCCAGTGGCAGGAGGAAGCCCAGGCTGTGGCGGAGCAGCCGGGTGACGAACCGCCACAGCACCGCATTCTTGGGGTTGTACTGCTCCGAGCAGACCATCCGCTCCGAGCCATTGGGGAGGAAGGCCTCGTTGTAGAGGATGGGGAGTGCGAGGATGATCCCCATCACCCAGACGGTAGCGCACATGACCCAGCTCCACAGCTTCCAGTTATTTTTCCTGGCCTCCATGGCGCGCACAATGACCAAGTAGCGGTCCACACTGATGCACACCAGGAAAAGGATGCTGCTGTAGAAGTTGACCTCCTGCACCAGGCTCACCAGCTTGCACATCACGTCGCCGAATACCCAGCCCTGAATCAGAGCCACGGCCCAGAAGGGCAATGTCAGGGCCAGGAGGGTGTCAGCCACTGCCAGGTGTAGCAGGTAGACGTCAGAGGGAGAGAGAGCCTGCTTGCTGGACCCTATGACCAAACCCACCACTAGATT
Source organism: Aldrovandia affinis (assembly GCA_029706075.1). NCBI lineage: Eukaryota > Metazoa > Chordata > Actinopteri > Notacanthiformes > Halosauridae > Aldrovandia > Aldrovandia affinis. The sequence continues at coordinate 3,743,219 of JAINUG010000058.1, forward strand.
CCCTGGGAGGGCCAACAGGAAGATGAATGTGTAGAAGACACACATGGCTATGTTCACCACAGGGTCTGTGGGGTTGCTCGGACAGCTCAAGGTATTCTCATTCAACACAAAGTCGGGGCTATCCGTGTAGTCGAAAATATCAAGTAGGTCCGAAATGTTAAGAATGTAAGACATGGTTGGTTCTGCACAAAACAAAAATACATTATATTAGGTTTACCAACTATACATTTATAATATATACAATATTTATCGGAGGCGGCACGGTGGTGCAGTGGATAGCACTGTCGCCTCACAGCAAGAAGGTCTCGGGTTCGAATCCAGGCCGGGGGCCTTTCTGTGTGGAGTTTGCATGTTCTCCCCGTGTCCGCATGGGTTTCCTCTTCCCACAGTCCAAAGACATGCACGTTAGGCTAATTGGAGAGTCTAAATTGCCCGTAGGTATGAGTGTGTGAGTGAATGGTGTATGTAGTGCCCTGCGATGGATTGGCGACCTGTCCAGGGTGTATTCCTGCCTCTCGCCCCAATGCATGCTGGGATAGGCTCCAGCCCCCCCACGACCCTAACTAGGAATAAGCGGCTGAAGATGAGATGAGATGAGAGACAATATTTATCGGGTTGTGTGTGAATGTGTGGGTAAATTAAAGAAATGCTTCATTTTTAATTGAACATATACACTCAGTGGCCACTTTATTCGGTACACCTTTCTAGTACTGGGTAGGACCCCCCTTTTCCCCATAACAGCCTGAGTTCTTCGTGGCATGGATTCAACAAGGTGTTGGAAACATTCCTCAGAGATTCTGGTCCATGTTGACATGATAGCATCACGCAGTTGCTGCAGATTTGTCAGCTGCACATTCATGTTGCGAATCTCCCGTTAAGATAAGATAAGATAGCCTTTATTAATCCCGGGGTAAATTTGGTTAAATCCACCACATCACAAAGGTGCTCTATTGAACTAAGATCTGGTGACTGTGGAGGCCATTGGAGTACACTGAACTCATGTTCGTGGAACCAGCTTGAGATGACGTGTGCTTTGTGATGTGGCGCATTATCCTGCTGGAAGTAGCCATTAGAAGATGGGTAGACTGTGGCCATAAAGGGATACACATGGTCAGCAACAAGGCTCAGGTAGGCTGTGGCATTAAAACAATGCTCATTTGGTATTAAGGGGCCTAACGTGTGCCAAGAAAACATTCCCCACACCCTTACACCACCACCACCAGCCTAAACCGTTGACACAAGGCAGGATGGATGCATGGATTCATGTTGTTTACACCAAAGCAGGTGTACAGGTGTACCTAATAAAATGGCCACTGAGTGTACATACAGTCAAGCCGGAAAGTCTGCACACCCCTTTCACCCTCTCCACGTTTCATTGCGTTACAGACTTATTCTACAATAGATTAAGTTAATTTTTTGTCTCAAAATTCTACACAAAATAGCCCATAATGACAAAGTGAAAACTGGTTTTTAGACATTTGTGCTAATTTATTAAAAATCTAAATGTAAAATATCATACGTACACAAGTGTGCACACCCTTTGATATGACACCCAAAAGTGAGCTGAGGTGCATTTTGTTTCCAAATTTTGAGACAAAAAATGAACTTAATCTATTGTAGAATAAGTCTGTAACGCAATGAAACGTGGAGAGGGTGAAAGGGGTGTGCAGACTTTCCGGCTTGACTGTATGTACACAAAATTCACTGCAATGAATTGGTTTTGAATCAAATATTCTATAACTATTATGTGCTGGGCATACATTTATTATAGTTGATAACTTTAATATAAGTAGTTTAACATAATTTAATACAAGACACATAGACACATAGTGCTGTACATGCATACACATTTAAATTGTTTATGTCATTGTATATAAACAAAATAATATGGTAATTACATATACCATGTTTTATTATATTAATATAATTAATAATAAAAGTATTCACAAACTTAAAATAAACTTTAAAGGAAAGGTTTGAATGTGTAACTCTCACATAGGACATAGGATTCCTTGTGGGCTATGTAAAGTCTCATTAAGCAAATTTCCTTTTATATCTAAAATCGCAAATATGTTTCTCCCAGTCTCAATATTTTACTGACTCTGGTATCATATACATAAACACATAAATCACATGCTTATATAAAAGGCGCTTCAGCTGAAAATAAGAAAAATGATAATTAAATATGTTGTTATATTGTGTTTATATATGTGCTGATATAATTTTTACAATATTTTTGGAGCACAAAAATGTATATTTCAAGATATATATCATACATATTTATTTAATGACGTATTCCTGGCAAAAAAGGTCTCTGAACCAGCCATACAAGTTGACAGCAGAAGTGGGGAGATTCAAGTAAAACCCCCACAGTATGCTTACATGACCCACCGGTGTGTCAGAACAGTGCTTTCCAACACACACTGCATTTTGAAATGTACTGTACCATATGTGGCTTAATTTCAGACTAAAACATTCTCACTGCTCAGCAGATTAGACCTCTGAGAGTCAACTGCCGAGGGTTCTAAAGAATGGTCACAGAACGCACCACAGAAATGATATTCACCGTTTCAAACAGAGTGACGTTGGAAAATATAGAGAACACCAAAGAAGAAATAAAATGAAAACATGTTACTGGGAAAAATGAGATAAACATTATGCTGGAGCGTAAGATATCTTAAACATTTTTTAACATACATCATGAACATCATGATTTGTTTAACATGCATGAGCAAAGAGTTAAACATTGCAATGCTTACCAACCATGGTGTCCTTTTCTGTGGTGACAGGGGATGTTTGTCAATCTGAAACAGCTGGTGCCTTAGAATCACAGCAATAGAGAGTGAGCAATATGGGGCCCTTTTAATATGTGATGCGGTTTCCTTTTTGCCTAATGCTGGGTCAGTGTGTAATACCCTTTTCGAAGCTCACGATGTACAGTTTTTGTTGACTTGGTCACCGATTCAGATTGGTAGATTCAGATCTGTGGTCATTTTGGCAGTTGTTTTGTGTTTTTTAGCAACTATTCTGTTGTCTGTCTAGCCCTGTCGGTGAAAATGTCCTGTTTCCTGATGCATGTCAGAGGTGTGGTAGGTGCGAAACCAAGTGCAGACGAGAGAGACTCAGAATGCAGAGGCGCGTTTAAGATAATTTCATGAGCTTAAACGCTGGCAGGAACAAAAGCAAAACCGTGTCTGCTAAGACACGTAACAATACGGTGGCGTTCCGGCGAGGAAGCAGAGGCAGAGACGGAGTTAGTGGCTCAGGAATCACCCCAGGGGAGCTTCTCTTTATTGCAGTCATCACAGTAAAACAGTGGCACACTCTGACCCGTTTGACCAGGCGAACGGTCTTATTAGACCCTTACAAGCACTTAGCAACAAGCTACGATAGCAGGAGTAAGATCGCCACAATACTAATAAACAAAACTAATAAATGACAAACGAGCAGGAACAAACAAAACTAGTAAAACGGTAAATCCAAATCACGGAATAAACTAAACACTGCGAATCTAAGAAACCGCTAATGATTACGCGAGATGCAAGCACCACTAGTAACAGAGGTTTCGACAACGCACACAAGATAATGTCCGAGCGAGGAACAGAATTTCAGCTGGTTAAATGTCCTCCCGGTAAGTATTGGCAGCTGTCAGTAATGACCTAGATTGGCTTAGTGCATTCCTGGCGTGTCTTTGACTTTTCCTGATTGGGACTTGGGGGAATTGCCTGCTTGCTGGTCGAGTCGTGACAATGCAGTTTTCCCTTGTTTGGCATTTGCCATCATGATTTTCGACACTGTTCCCCTTAACAATCATTTTACCATTTCTGTGACTGACACCCCTGCAATTGACATGCAACTATTTGACCTCTTTGAAAATCTGTTGGATCTCTCATATTGCTTTAGAAACTCACTGTGGAGGGCGTCGGTCTCGACCACATGGGAGTGGCATGGTTGCCTTTGTTTTACATGCTGTGGAGGTCTTTGGAGCAGGGAGACTTTCCGGGGGCAGGTTTGGTACTCTCACAGGGTGTGAGAGTGAACTGTCGCCCGGAAGGTTGCTCCAAAGGCCATAATTGATTTAATTCTTATTTAATTGGTGTCAATCAGGTAATTGATGGGGAAGTCAATTGACTGATTGGGTTTGTGTGTGAGAATGTGAAATGTTTGGTGTTGAGTGATTGTGATTGGGTGAGTGATGGATAGATGGGTGATTACCTCACGAGCCCCACCTGAGCCAAGCAGAAGGTAAGCCTATTTAAGAGCAGGTGGGGCAAGTGGGGAATTAGTTAGTCTTGTCGTTATGTGTGTGTATTGACAGTGAGTCTTGTCCTTTGTGCATGTGTTGTTGATTGTCATTTATGTGTGTATCTTGGAGAGTTGTGTGTCTTTGTATGGTCATTTGTGTGTGGGAGTGCGCGGGCACGTATATTGTGGAGTGTTGGTGTTTGATGTTTGATGTGACTCTGTCGGGCGTGGTGGCGCATGTCTGTAATCCAAGCTGCTGGGAGGCGGAGTCTGTGTGGAATATATGTTGAGTTCTGTGTGTTTTTGTCAAGTGACTGAGTAGAGTGCTTCTTGTGTGTGTCCGCCTCTCGCCCTCGGTGTGATTGGAAGAGAACTCTCACTCGGGCAGTGGAGTGTCTCTAGACAACGGCCCGAGAACTCACTGAAAGAGTGGAGTGTCTCGGGTCTGGCTGCCAGAACTCTCACTGAGTAATGGCGAGGGTCTCTGTATGTTTGGGTAAAGGAGAACTCGGACTGGAAAGTTCGAATGTCTGTGTGCATGGGTTTGAGAAGCACTTGAAAAGTCACTGGATTTGTGTGCCTGGGGAGGTTCTAGGGGAACTCTGGTCTGAGGAGGCGCGGTGTCTTGAGATGGGTGTGGAGTGTGTCGGGACAGTGCATAGAGTTCTACCCTGTCCCGGTGAGTGTTGATGTGTGTTTAATGTGAATGTATGAAGGCGGTGTGGGAAGCCGCTGATTGTTTGTTCTGTGTTTCCCCGGAAGGGGATTCCCCCCCTCGGAGGAGGCGGGGCTTTCATTTATGGTGTGATTATTTTAGCTTGTTATTTTAGTTCATTGCTTTTGCCCGAAAGCTTTGCAGCAAGTAGGGTGAAGATTTTTATTTTAACCTGCTCTCCCACTGTCTCTCTCCCATGTCTGGGGGAGAGAAAAAAAAAAAAAAAAATCCGGTCCGTAGACCAAAGAATCCACTGTCTCCAGACTGCTCTGTTCCCGTCCAGGGATTGTCACATGGCGTGTGACACACACATATTAGTGTTGGTTTTAAAACATCCTTCATAAAAAACCATTGATAATTAGTATTGACATTTGTGGAAGGTGTCGGTCTCGGCAGCGGAATCGGGGTGATTAGCGGCCACACCTCCTGGCAGGGCAGCCAGCGCAGACACTGGTCATGTCTGACAATTATACCTGTGTGCTTAAAACTGCTCTTCTCTCTTCAGTAGGTGCCTACTCTTCAGTAGGTGAAGGAGAAGGCTGTTGAGACCGAGGAAGTGTATGAAAAGGGAACTGAAAAGTTACCTGTGCGTTAAGTGTTTGCCGAAAGGCTTATTTGATTTAGTCTTATTTTTAGTTTTTTTTTGTCCCGAACCCGTGAAGGTGACGGACGAAGGGTTTTATATTTATTTGCCCTGCCGGTCTCGTTCTTGTCCCCGTGTCTGGGAGAAGAGAACAAAATAATACATCATAATCTGATCCATGGACCCTAACATCCACTGTCTCCGGCTGCTCTGTTCTCGTCCAGGGATTGTCAAGTGACGTGTTAGAACATTATTTTGAAACGCATGTAGACTTTAATTGCGATTTAGGTATTTCAAAATGAGTCCTTTTTAAGTTGATATTTCTATTATATTGTCTACTCCCTGTATCTGTCAGCAATATAACTAAAGTAGCATAGTGGTATTTTACATGGCAGTGGTGACCAATCAACAGTGGACGAATGGTCAGGACTATAAGAACATAAAAACATAAGAATACATAATGATACATAATCGGCCCATCTAGGCTCATCATGTCCTAATCTAAAGAGTATCTAGTACTACATCTAGCCTGGACTTGAATAGCCCAAGCGTTTCTGCCTCTACTACCTGACCTGGCAAGCTGTTCCAGGCATTGACAACTCTCTGTGTAAAGAAAAACTTCCTAATATCTGTGTGGAATTTGCCTTTAGCTAATTTCCACCTGTGGCCTCTTGTTCTGCTGACCCCACTTATCTTAAAAAATCTTTGGTATTTTACTTTGTTAATCCCTTTTAGGAATTTAAAAACCTCAATCAAATCCCCCCTAAGTCTCCGTTTTCTAAGTTTAAATAGATTGAGTGCCTTAAGTCTATCATTATAACTTTTACCTTTCATACCAGGTTGTCATCAGTTTAGTTGCCCTTCTTTGAACTTTTTCAAGAGCTTCTATATCTTTCTTGTAGTGCGGTGCCCAGAACTGCACACAGTATTCTAAGTGCGGTCTGACAAAGGCATTATATAACATTAATATAACCTCCTTTGATTTATACTCAATACTTTTTGCTATGTATCCCAGCATCCTGTTGGCTTTTTTCACTGCTGTAGCACACTGACTGTATGGACCACTACTGGACAACAGCTGTGGATTTGAATCCCACGTGGGATTATTGTTGTACTCTAAGGGCCGGTTTCCCGTACAGGGATTAAGCCTAGTCGTAGACTAAATCACATTTTAAACCTTATTTTTTAAAGACTTATTGAAATGGCTTTCTCAGACATAGATTAAAGTAGTCTCAGATTTACCCTAGTCTTGATTTAAACAATTTGATTTCCAGAAGGAAGATTAGAGGTAATCCAGATCTAAATGAAGGCTTAAATTAAACCTGGCCAGAGGCAGGTTTAACTTCAGATTAAAGGCTGTTTGCCTCATGGTTCACCTTGACAACAGAGGAAAATGGATTACCTTGACTATTTCAATGATGATCAAAGACCACCACCAAGACCAGAAAGAAGGTTGCTTATGGACAGGAGCAACCCACTGAATGATTTGGATGACATACATTTTTGTGACCGTTTCCGTATGTACAAAGACAATGCAGCTGAAATAATTTGTTTGCTTCAGCCAAAGCTTTTATGTGACTCAGTAAGGGGAGGTTTTTGACATGTGGAACCTTCCATCATGAAACGGGATTTGTGTGGTGTAAGTGAATCAACTGTGTGCAAAATAGTACACAAAGTCTGCAATGCTATATGTGAACTGAAAGACAATTACATCAAGTTCCCCAATGCTGCTGACCAGGCCACCTACAAGGTAGAGTTCTATGAATATGGGAACTTCCCTGGAGCAATTGGCTGTATTGATGGATGTCATATTCCCATTAAGTGTCCCTCTACAGCGGATACTGAGGAGTTCAGGAATCGTAAAAACTGCTTTTCAATAAATGTACAAGGTGCGTGCACTCCCACTATGCAGTTCTCCAACATTGTTGCACGTTGGAAAGGTTCAACTCATGACTCAAGGATTTTCCAAAACTCCTCTTTGTATGCTCAGTTTGAAGCGGGACAACATAGTGGAATCCTACTTGGTGACAGTGGGTATGCACAGACCAACTTCTTGTTCACCCCCTATCTTCATCCAGTCAGACCTGAGCAACAGTGCTACAACCAAGCTCATATCCACACCAGAGGGCTAGTAGAGCGCATGTTTGGTATATGGAAGAATCGTTTCCAGTGTCTCAGAAACACATTGCGTTTCGAACCAAGAAGATGCTGCATTGTCATTATTGCAACAGCAGTGCTTCATAATTATCTCAAACAGCATGGCTGCCCAGACCCTCATACTGAAGATGACAACGACCCACATGTTCCCATGGCTGAGGCAGCCAATGACAGAAATGGACTTGCTTATAGAGATACTTTTGCTTTGCAGCACTTCTCATAACAAATGTATCTTGAGTGATACATAAGTGATTGGCATGGATTGGTAACAAAGGTTTTGTATTCACAAAGGCACATCAAGAACATTGATATTGCTGCCGCTTCATGTCTCTCTCCTCCTCCTTCATAGACAACTCAACATGAAGGATTTTCATCTTGACCTCATGTTCTTCTTTTAAATATTGTAATTTACACTCATGGAATTCTATGGCAAGTTTCTCATGAATGGTCAGCCTTTTCCCCCTTGTCCGGCTGCCTGGGTAAGAGACACTGGCTGCTGTTGGCTGCTGCTGGCTGCTGGCTGCTGCTGGAGATGTCTTGGGCTGATCTTCCTGACTCTCCCCCAGCCCCTCCAAGATCTGGGTCAAGATCAGGTCATCTTCTTCTAGAAAAGTATTGTAGTATTAGATTTGAGAAGGGTTCAAGAGTTGAGGTCATTTTTATTATGAGAATGCAAGAGATGACTAACATTATATATTGAGTGGGATAGCACATGCTATCCTACCAAATGAGTATTGGAATGGTCCCCCACCTGCACTGCCCAAATGGTCATCATCTGGGATACCTTCCAAGGGTTGCTGGCTTTCAATAATCCCAGTCAACAGGTCCCCAAACTCATCCATCTCTGGTCTAACTGGGGGTCCCCCACCTGTCTTGAAACGCTCCCTCTGAGCAACGGCAGTTGTTTTTTCCACGTTTATTTTGATGTTTTTCCACGGGACCTTTGAAAGACAATATAGAAATTGTATTAGCAGTTCTGTATATATTGTTTATGTTACATTTCTGTGCACATACAATACATTTAGGACCCACCCTGTTATGTTACATAAAAAAAACATACATTTCAAAGTGACTGATTTGTAACATTGGGCCAACAATAAATAATCTTACCTGAAGTTGTTGGAGTGTCCGGTCGGTTACTTTTTCATTCGAGTTGAATTCATTCAAAATAGCAGTCCATGCATTCTTCTTCTTGTTTTCTGTTCCTGAATCATGCCGTTTGTTCTCAATTATAGGGTACTTTAACACAATTTCCTTTAAGAGGGTCTTTTCAATGAAATTCTTTGAACGTTTTCTTTTGCCGTTGTCCATTCTTTGGTTGGGTCAGGTGTCTAACTCCAGTTCCACACACTGCATAATGCTTATGTAGAAGCATTCCACACAAGTTTTTACAGCATCCTCACTTTAGCACCATGTGCACATCGTTAATCTAATTGGGCTTCCAAAAGATGATTTGACTAGTCCTTGATTACCTTAGTCTGAGACTCTGTAGTCTAGAACTAATTAATCTGAAGTTAAGCAACGTCTCAGAAAGCCATTTGTTTCGTGTGGATTAATTTAAGTAGAATTAGCCTAGTCCTGATTTAATTTAAGCCCTGAACGGGAAACCGGCCCTAAAAGTACCATTAAAACATGGCTGCTGGTTGGCTCATCCTGTTAAGCCACTAGTGTGTGGACGAGCCCCACAGTCTAGCATCGCTTCCAGACCGTGCCGACTGTGGCCAACAGCACCGCGCAGTGAGGGAGGGATTCAGTCGGCCAGATTGCCATGTCTCGTCGCACACCGGTGACCGCCGCTGGTCAATCCGGCATCCACAGTCTGCCAGTATAAAGCTGCGCACAAAGTGTCTTCCTCCAACTCCAACTGTGTGTGCCAGCTTAATTTGTAGACTGTGGTGTGAAAAGAAGTGGCACTGAGGGGAGCTCGTCTACGCTGTCCCGAATTGACAGCGGAGGTTTCAGCAGGTGAAGCTTGGATTACGATTGGGAGAAAAAGGGGAAAAAGCTTAAATAGACATTTCAAAACCCACATCAGTCCATCTACTATATATCAATGGCCAATATTTAAGATGAGCTAAATGAACAAACAAATGGTCAATTGAAATAAGATTGTCTTTAGTAACAATTGAGGGTTTCCTGGATTCTGTACTAGCAGAATAGTTTGTGGTGTCAGAGGTGTCTAGCTACGAGACACCAACTTCGAGACCGATGGGCATCTCCTCTGCCAGTTCGACATAATTAAAATGCTAAATTTTAGTCATAAACGTCATAACCACAACATATAATGTGAACGGAAACAAGTGGCTCAAAGACAGAGGAATAGAAGAGCGGGTTTGGTTATTTGTGCAGAAGAAGACCCAGAGTCTGGCAATTTACTATACATTGGCGCCTCATGTGGGGGAGGCCCAGGGTTTCCCGAACAATTAAGACATTTTCTTCCTTCATAAAAAGAACTGAAAAGAAAACTGGCATAAAATGTTTGCCATTCTTTGGTAAACTTTATTAGTAATTGGTAGAATGAGATCTCATTTCACAGCACTGGAATTGTGTTCTAGATAGATAGAAAGTCATCAATTTAACAAAAGATCCTGGCTAGCTTGCTGGCAGAATTTAATTAATTATTAGGTTTAATAAATGCAGGTGACATCTGCTGAAGGTACCCACCATTCAGACTGAATATTCTAGCCCAGATTCTTAATAATCAACTGTGCAATCACATTTGGATGGAGATCAAACCAGAATCATGTCTAGCACTTCAGGACCGCGGTTGCCATACCCCCGGCCTAAATTACAAATGATGGATTATTGCACAACAAGGTGGGAGCAGGCCATCTTCCATTACAGCTCATGAGCTGTTTTGTGTGTGTACTTTTCTCAGCACGTTTCCTGTCATGAAACGATCTCCCATGTGACACGAGGCAGGCCACGTCCACAGCTAGCACTTTGTGCAAGTCAGGAAATGAGGCAAGAGACAGGGCCTCTTACAAAACCTTGACCTCTGTCATTCTCTTCTGACATGTCAGTTTCCAAGGCACTCTTATTCTTTTTTTTTTTGTATAGCGTACAAATGTACTACTCATCTCACTTACACTGCACTGGATGCACTACATTCTGGATCTGACTACTATAGTTCATTTCTAGTAAATGACGGAATCCTTAGATAAACCAGGTGGAAAGAAATGTTGCTTCTAATGAATGAGTCTTACTCCATCCTAGAGAGCATACCTATCTGAGGGGAAGCATCCAGGGCTTGTTAGCCTTCAGTGAAGGCCGAAGAAAAAATTATGAAATTAAAACCTTGAAATCTATTAAATCACAATAGAATTAGATTTGATTTATTGGTCATCATAACTGTCTCATCTCTTGTGATTTTGTTTGTTTTGGAAAGGAAAGGGTCCATTTCAACTGAATAGAAAAAAGGTCCAGTTAGGATTTTTCTTTTGGCTCACTTTTAGCGAACTGTGACTCCCCCTAGGCCAGGGGTCGGCAACCTGCGGCTCTTTCAGCCTTATGTTGCGGCTCCGGAGCCGCATGCGGCTCTTTCAGCCTTATGTTGCGGCTCCGCGTGGTTTGGGAAAATAAATAATAAGTATCCAATTGAATCGGGCGCAAAATTGGGCGCAAACTTTTTTGGGCGTAGCACCCCCCCCCGTCGACAGAAAATCCGGGGGCGGAAGAATTATTTTCGCGTTGCGCCCCCAGTCCGCGAAATAAATGAATTGGTCGCAGCTTTTTTTCGCGTAGCACCCCCGTCGACAGAAAATGCGGCTCCCAGTGTTTTCTTTTCCGTGGAAACCGGGTCCAAATGGCTCTTTGAGTGTTACGGGTTGCCGACCCCTGCCCTAGGCCTTCAGTGGCTGGATTTAAGGTGTCTGCTATTCAAGCGAATTAGGGCAGATATTTGGAGTTACCGATGGATTAGTCAGTCATATTGTAGCGCCGCATCCCCCCTCTGATGCAGTCTGTAATAGTATAGGCAATAAAACAATCAGATACTGCATGTTATCACTCCCTCCGAGGCTCCTTTTCCCTGTGGAAAAAGTGTCGGTTACAATATTTTGACTTATTTTTTTACAAATATTCCCATCCCACCCACTTCCGAGCATGCATCACTATCTACATACAGTTTCCCCTCTCTAGCTAGCAACAGAGAGGATGCTATGATGAGAGCTCGCACTTGTTAGCATAATTGGAGACAGCAAGGGAGACCACGACGCGCTAAGTGCATTATTTCAGTCCACGAGTCATATGAAAATGTCCTTTATGGTATAAATATAACTGGTGTGTTTTTGAGCAAACCTGATCAATTGTAAGATATAAAATGTTCTTCTCTGGAGAGAAAAAATGACTTTATTTAGAATACTAACGTAAGCAAAATAATTGCGACAGCACAAACATTTTACTGCAAGTTTGATGCTTGGCTGGCTGCCCGTGGCGTCTGACTAGCTGCAGCAGGGAGACACCTGCTTTTAAATTATTAAAAAATAATCATTTACTGACGAAGACCAAGTTGACCGTATTACAATATGTTTATTTCAGTGAAAAACAGCAAAGTTCGATAAGCGACAGAGAGGTATCTAGATTCTAGCTAGCTAATGTTCACATGTTAGCCCCAAAAGGGGTCATCCCTATGTTCCCACAGCCCTATGTTCCCCCATTTCTAAGAAGTTTTTCCCCCATCAAAATTAGGCCCTATGTTCCCCCAGCCCTATGTTCCCTCAGGCCTACATCCCCACAGCACAGGTCTGGCCATTCCCTAATGCACATAACGTGTTGTTGCCCCCCTTCACCCCCCCCAAAAAAAAGACCCTCCCCCGAATCGTATTGCTGCAGTAATAGTGATCATCTTGGTTTCAGAGAGTTGTCTTTATTTAAGAACAAGGAACATTATACATATTTAGGAACATAGGGCTGTGGGAACATAGACACGCTCCCACTCAAATTTGCTAACACCCTAACCTACATGTTTTCTCACGGATTGAAATGACTGAAATGTTTAAGAAAAGAAGGAAGTTTCATTTAAGGAAGTAACTTGACCTTTTTTTTTTGTTTGTTTTTTTAAGTCATCAAAAAGCAATCTTGCACTATCAATTTTGAAAGACCTGTTCCCTTGAGTTTGTACTCATTTCAACATCGACCGACTTCCTACGGAAGGTGAAGTCACTGGGAGGGGAGCATTTTAGCTCACCTGAATGCTCAACCACAGCAAAAATGTGTTGAGGGGCAATACCAGTTGTTTTTTAACACCAATTGTGCTGTTCTCAAAACATGTTTTGTGTCTTGACCAAAGCAACATTTATACTTGCTGCAGCTTCATGCTAAAGTGAATATTGTTTAGGACATTTCCTGACTGATCAAATTGCCTAATATGCATGTTTCTACCAGAACCCACAGTGAAATCTAAAGAGATTGTGTTGTAATGTGTGACGTAAATGTCAGAACATTACACGTTAGCTGTCTACAGTTGAATGTGCCTGAATTCCAATTCCTTGATACTGAATCTCATTGGCCATCCCTACCATGAACCTTAATTGTGAATAGCAAAACGATTTTAAATATCTACCTAAAATGATTTATGTGGCACCACTGTTATGCTACCTGTACTACCTATGGTTAAGTGGAAGTGATAGCATGAGACAATTTGTATGCCCTTTAGGCTACTACCGCTAATGTTGTATCCATTTGAAATCATGACTGTTTTTGTTTCCCACAAGTGGCCTAATGAATTTCCTCACGTGGGACAAAAAACTTTAACTAACCAACTAACGCAGTAGCCTATGTTAAGAAAACTGAATAGTATAAGTTTTACCTTCCAAATAGCCCCCTTGCTTTTTGAGATGTTAAACAGGTTGGAATATTAACCAAATCTGCAGTTTTCCCTGGCAACTCACAAAGGCAAGCAATACATGGAAATAAATTGTCTTTCAGATTCATTTCCACGTCAGAGAGAACAGGCATAGTCTTTTTTTTTATGCAGGTGCATATGGTAAGCCATTTTATCATTCGTTCCTCGAGCTTCTGATATTGCCATTTCTGATATCATAAACTCATGTTTTATACATTATCTTGAATTGGAATTACATTTCTCATAGGAAACAATGGGAAGTTTCTGATATCAGATGTTGCTGATATCAGAAACTCCAATTCCATCTATAAAAAATGAGAGTTTATGATATTAGGGATTGGAATTCCTGGTATCAGAAACTACGATTAAATGTTAAAACGGCTTGCTCTTGCGTTGAAGAAATTTAACCTACCACCAGGGGGAGACTGCTCACTGCTGATATACTACAATATGTATTTCAGGCGCCATATTAATATTTCTTTTTGTTCTACTTGTAATGGCTAACCTGCTGCTTCTATTAGTTTTTGGGATTGCCTAGCATAATCATAATGTGCATGGACAATGGAATTGGCCAGCATACATTACGGAATATTATGTCTGTAATTAAAATGAATATGCTTGAGATTACTGATTTCTACTGATGAAAGTAATGGAATCACCAAATGAAAAAAGTACTTGTATTTTGAAGTAACTAAATTGCAATTAAAAAGGAGTTTACACATGTTTCATATTAATGGCTGGTTGGTAAACAACGCAAAGGTGCGTCCTCTATGAAGTGATGATGCTTACAGGTGGTAATTTTTAGTAAGATTACTAAATTGGTGTATTAAAATGAGCTGGGTTTTCTCACAAATACTCCAAGGTCAGCCAATACAATAGGATTGGAGCAATGGAATTATTATTTTACACAAAGGAGAAGCCTGACCCAGCTTTATCGGCATAATTGTGCTTTTCTATTTTTAATTTATTTGCTTTTCTCTCATAATACCCTCACTAGATACCGCTAGAGCTCTAAGATACCGTCTGGATGACTCACTTCAATGTCGGGTACTTTTTACAAGGAGGAAAAAGCAGGATAGTTTCTGTCCATTACATATTCTGCAAACACACAACCCTCTATTAGCTTCTTTCAGAAACATATTTGAGGACAGCAATAGAAAGCCATAAAAGCTTGTCTTTTTAATGATTGATGGCGTAGTTGTTTGTACATTAGTTGACAAAGAAAGCCTTGTTCTCCTTTTCTTATTTTTCTCATGATTTCTAGATTGACTTGCAGTCACTAGTATGACTACTGCTAGTATGACCACTTCCTCAGACTTCTCAAATTAAATGAAGACACTCCATGTGTAATGTTGGGTTAAACTGAAGATGTATTTATAATTGTTTCATCTGACTGCTAAAGGGTCAGAATGTCAGATAAAATACAGTATGCCACGACTGTCCTGTCAACACAATAGTCAAACGAAGCCCTCATTATACCCATTGTTTATATGAGAAAACCATTTCAAAGAACTGACACAAAGCTAAAAAGCCATCAAGTTGATTTGACCATGGTGTTCTTTGGTGTTTCATCAACACGGTTAGTCATTGCAAAGTTACATCTTGAATGCAATAAAGGTGGTTTCTTT
This sequence comes from Aldrovandia affinis, assembly GCA_029706075.1. Taxonomy (NCBI): domain Eukaryota; kingdom Metazoa; phylum Chordata; class Actinopteri; order Notacanthiformes; family Halosauridae; genus Aldrovandia; species Aldrovandia affinis. The sequence continues at coordinate 3,758,392 of JAINUG010000058.1, forward strand.
CTCTTTTTAACAGTGCTCATAAGAGCCATGGCAGCACAGTCACAGCCTAGATCAGGAAAGGTGGATTGTTTCCTTGGAAGCAGTAACTAAGTGATATCTTGGTTAGCAACCAATGCAAAAAAAACCCAGTGTTTATACATGTTTTCTTCAGCATTTTACTTTTCTCACCGAGGTAACCCCCCTCCCTTTTTGGGGTGTCAGAAATGACTAAACTGCAAAGGATTGTCATTACGTCACTGCATTGAAAAAGATAATGCACTTCAACTCAATGTCTGGAACAGCTTGCCAGGTCAGGTAGTAGCGGCAGAAACACTTGGGCTATACAAGTCCAGGCTAGATGTAGTACTAGATACTCTTTAGATTAGGACATGACGAGCCTAGATGGGCTGAATAGCCCGTTCTCATCATTATGTATTCTTATGTTCTTATGTTCTAACTCCTTCTCCCAGGAGTGCTTTGATTGCCACAGTGTGGAAGTTTAAATTACCATTCTTGCCAATTATCAATGGAAAAAACAAGGGGTATGAATCAAGGCGACGTGATGATTATCAAGCTCCAGCAGTCTATTATTGAAGATTATAAATCAGATTCTGTGGGCAGAATCACATACTATTTCAAAATATGCCTTAAGCTGCCAAGATTTCTGCATAACGTGAAATGTCTGGAATACTTTGATATGTGAGTGTATTGCATAGTGAAAATAAAGTTGTTTTTTTTCAATAATGCATTAGCTCCTTTGCTGTAAAGAGCAGTATTTGAATGACATTTCCTTCAAAGCATTCATAATTTGAATGACGCCTAATAGTTTCTTGTGGAGTGTAACGGAGCTGCCGAAACCAGAGACAATGTATGTCCTGAAACACTTTTCCGATCTCATAATTCTTATTTTCCTTTGCTGTTCCCCACGAACCCTGGGCAAATATACACTCTTATCGAGAGTGGTAACTGCCTCTAGTTTTAAAGCCCAGCGTTGTAATTTTCTCCATAGAATTACAGCAAGACTTCAAGGAATCCTATTCCCTCAGGTTCCACATTCCGAGGAGGCCCCTCCTGGGGACGGAGCTGGATGTCGTGGGTGGGCTCAGGGGGCTTTCACCATTCACAACTCAGCCATGAAAACAAACAGTCGCCCCTCCCACGAGTCTCTATTCATACTTGTTATGAAATGTTTATTTTCACCTATAGTTTCAGGGATATGTAGCACAGTACCTGACCTCATGGAAATGGCATTTACCATGTATGCGACCACAGAATGTGACCGTCTCGAACAAAGAGGTCAAGAGCAAAAATCCAAAAAGAAGTCAAACTCTCACCTGTCAGCTATTTCGCAACATTTGCCTCTCTAACACAGGCTTACTGTTAACCAAGAAAACTCAGGTCTGTGTTTTACAAAGGCTTATGGTAAAATGCATCACTCAATTTTGATCTTTTATTTTAGCAGCACTTCATGTTTTCTGTGGATATTGATGTATCTTGATGGTTCACTAATGTTGATAAGAATGAAATATTGAGTTTCAGCCTGAACCTATCATGCTCAATCTAATTTCAAGCATGTTTCTAAATGGCTGGAAACCACTTCCAACCAAAAACCATTCACTAAAATGAATATGACATAGGCCTATAAGCACATAATGCAATGCAAATATGCCCCTCCTACATTACATGTATGTAGTGCTTCTCTTCCACGGTACATAATTGAAAGGTGCATCTACCTCCTACAATTTAAACCAATGTAACATATTGTACTCAGCTATTACATCCCCCATCCCAGCTTCCTGCTGAAGGACAGGGCCTGTTCCTGCCTGTCCAAAAAAATCCACACAGGTTCTAGAGAAACAGAGATTGATAGTGGGGAGTGGGTATCTTGATTGTAGTTTATCTTGATTTAACTTCAATGTGCATACTCCCAAGTGGCTGAAAACTCATTTGCTGCCTCTGTGTTGTGATTTCTATTTCCTCTGACAAAATTCCAGAAAAGCAAAAATATACTGCATATACATAGCACATTTCTATGAGCAAAGATCTGTTGCACTGGAAATTGACTGAAATAAGCTGACTACGTATAAAACATCAAAGCACAGACAGGTATACATTTTTATTTTTTTAATTTTTTTCCCCAGACAGTGACCTCAAATTCATTCTGTCTCGGTAAGGATACCTGTTCCTTCCAACTGCCATGGCAGCGCTCCCTACATTTGACCCAATTTGCCACAGCGGGTGTTGAATTTTACTGTACTAATGAACGTGTTTCGGAATCACAAGATCTGTGGGCACATCAATTCGAGTGAGGCTGATGTACATTTGCTTACATTTCCTAGTATTCCAACATCCATTTGCTGCCACTACTGCCTGACAGGCGGTTCTGTCCCTCTGAATTCTAAACAGCTCTGGTCAATGGGAAGCATTTCTGCGCGAGGAGATGTGTTTTTTAAAGATATACACTACCGTTCAAAAGTTTGGGGTCACCTGCTGGAAACTATTTTTATCTCATAATTGACAATGCTTTACACCGTATACATTTCTGTAAATACTTTAAAATGACAAAAAACACATGTAACAATGAACAAAATGAACATCAAAGAAATTATATTGAAAATTGAATCTTGGATTCCTCAAAATAGTCACCCTTTGGCGTGAGAATAGCGTCACAAACAGTGGCCATTCGGTTAATACGTTTTAGCAGGAAATCACCCGACATGTTTTCCCAGCTATCCTGCAGCAATTCCCAGAGAAACTTGTGGGTTGCTTTGCTTTGACTCTTCCTTTCCAGTTTGTCCCATACAAGTTCTATGGGATTGAGGTCTGGACACTGGGCAGGCCAGGTCTTTAGTTTGAGTTGTTGTTCACATTCCTCCTTCACCAGATAGTTCTTGCACAACTTAAAGGTGTGTTTCGGGTCGTTATCTTGCTGAAGAATGAAGGAGTGCCCGATTAGCCATAGTCCAGATGGAAGGTGACCCCAAACTTTTGAACGGTAGTGTACACTACCGGTCAAGTCCAGTGAACAACTTGAAATGGTACAAAGGTAAGCGGTAAACTGCCAGAGGTTAAAAAAAAAGTTTCGGTTACCAAAAACGGACAAATAATGTACAAACGGATGGGCGGGGCAGAGCCAGTGTCAATGGTGTGTTGGACCAACTCCGTCCGTGTGCAGTCTTCATCCCTGGCGGCAAAGCTATCGGCATACTCCCTGAGCAGCTGCTTCAGCTTCAGCTACGAGGGGTCCAAGCCGTGGACAGCCCGAGCCGTTTCGGTGGTCGGCGGGGCAGACGAGGCAGGTGGTGGCAAAGGCAGTGCAGGGCGGCTGGTGGACGGAGGCCCGGACAGCCGGGGCGGTGCAGCACAAGAGGCAGATGACTGTTGAGCGGCAGCGGGCGACACAGGTGGTGCAGTGCGGAAGACAGTTGGCTGTTGGGCGACGGCAGGCGATGCAGTGCAGCAGACAGGTGGCTGTTGGGCGACGGCAGGCGAGGCAGGCAGGGCGGCAATGGCCGAGACGGACGTGCACCTTCTTTCTCCCCCGCATACTGGCTCGCTCCTCTGTGACGGTCTGCATCTGTTCGTTGGTGGGGGTCCACACTGCGGGTAGCGCACCGGCGGTGCCAGACAGCATCCCCGGTCGGACCAGGGAGATGGTAGACCACGTGTCTACCAGTGCGAGGCAGGGCTGACCGTCAAGCAGGCATGCTGCATAGAGGCATCGGATGCAGCTGACTTGGCCAACCAGCGAACAATGACCTTGGAGAGGGACTGGGGATCGGAGCAGCGCTTCCCTCACTGGACTGCTCCGCTTGCGTTTCCCTCTGCAGCAGTGGGGCGAGGCCTAGGTGCCGGCGCTGGGCAGTCCCGTGCAATGTGGCCAGGCTCGCTGTAGCGGTAGCACCGGTCAGTGGCCCAGGGTCGACGCCTTCGTGATGGCAGACTGGCGTCGGGGGGCAGAGTGGACCTGGCGTGCTGGTGCCGCTTCTCCTTCCGTGTTGCCGTCATCACCGGTGGCCATCCTGACCCATGGGCGGCGAGCAGGCGCTTGACTTAAGGAGAGGGGTGTTAGAACCGCTTCCGCTCGCTCAGCTATTAAAATAGCTTCGGCTAGCGAACCTGGAGCGGCGAGGCGGACGTGCCAGCACAGCTCCTCCGGAGCTAGGGTACGCAGGAACGCGTGTAGCGCTAGCTCTTCCTGGACAACAGCGGGGAACGTGGGGTAGCCCAGCCGGGCATGATAGCGGATATCGGCAGCGAAAGTGCTTACCGTTTCTTGCCCTTGACGAGAGCGTTTGGCTAGCTGTTCTCAGCTGTGCCTTTGAAGACCCGCTGACCGAAACGTCGTTCCAGGTGGGTAGTCAGCGCTGGGTAGCTGCGTTGCTCTGTTAGGGAGAGGTCAAGAAGCACCTGCAGGGCCCCACCCTCCAGGGCTAAGGCTAGGTGGACAGCTGTGACGGTTTCACTCCATCCATTGTACTCCGCTGCGAGCTGCACCTGGGTGAGGTACGATGTCAGCGCCGCTGTTCCGTCGTACTTGGGCAGCTTGGCGAGGGGTCGGGAGGCAGCAGGGTTGGTGGGAGCGCCCCTGGGCTCCGACGTGGAATGGCGTGGGCGGTTAGCGCTAGCTCCGTCCGGGCACGTTAAAAACTCTCCGGTCTCCGGCCCTCCTTCCTTCGCCTGGAGCCACTTCCAACAGAACGGCGCGTTTATCTCTGCATGGATGGGAAGATCTTTGGCCTCCACAGCTTCGTCCTTCCGCGTTTGCCACATCCGGCGGATGGACTTTTCCATCTCAGAACGCAGGCAGGGGTGTTCGGCCTGATCCATTCCTCCCTCGAGTTGACGCTGCATCCGGAAGATGTCGTCACTGATGACTCTTGCTTCGTCTTGTACTTGATACATCCCCCTTCTGACACCACTGTAGTGAGCATGCGCGGTGGGGTGCAGCAAGGAGACAAATGGAGTCCGGCAGCAGTTTAAATGTGGCTACGTGAATAGCCACTTTAATAAAAGGTGACAATATCCGTGCCGCATACACCACACGACCCCGAATATCATCTCGAGAGCTTTCTTTGGGTACAGAGGCGTCCTTAACAGGACACGCCAGACCATCAGCCTCTTCAACTAACTAGTACATCAAACAGGAATGTTCTTTTATTGGTTTTAAAAAGATCTTACAATTTTTTTTAAACTTTTCAGTACAAGTTGGCATACCAACTGGAGGGGGGTAAAAACAAAAAAAATAACTATTTTGGGAACAATAGGGTTTCAAAGACAGGGGAACAACTTAACAGACTAAACTATACAACAGACAGGACTGGAAATACATATAATCTTAAATCAGGACAAACCAAAAACAAAAAAAAAGACAAAAAAAAAAAAATGTTTGTGCTTGGGCTTGAGTGTCCAGAGCGCACCTCCTCTGGGAGGGGGGGTGAGCTATATAATTAGTTATTTCCAGTGGCTCACCCCCCATTTCCTCCTTGCCCCTCTCTCGTCCTTCAAAAAGTCCACCAAAACGCTGTCCTGGAGGAGGTTTTGAAGCCTCCTCCGGAGAGTGAACAGGTCCACTGTTAGTTCTTGGAAGACCCGGATGTTCCTTGCCTCCCACAGGACCTGCTTAACGGTGTTAATGATCCTCCACTGGCGCTGCAGCTCCGGGTCCTACATCCCTCACGGGGGCCGTACAGGACCCTCTCAGTCGTCAGGGAGGATCTCGGCAGGAGCCTGTTCTGGGAGACAGAGGACACAACAAGGCCCCAGACCCGTCTGGCCACGGAGCACTCCCAGAACAGATGGTGTACATGTTCTGAGTCAGTGCATCCGTGGGGGCAGTTCTCGGTCAGGGTTAAGTGCCGTCTAAACAGAAATGGCCTGGTGGGGAGACATCCATGTAATGCAGACATCCATGTAATGTCTTTTTGTTTATTGTTTAAAGTTTTATGATTTGCATTTTCCCATACAATTTCAGGGTTTAAGGCTGGGTTGCCCCTCGGGAGCGTTATGGTCTCTCCGATCTCAAAAAGGACATGATATTTTGTATGTCCATGAGGGCAACCCAGCCCCGACCAATCTCGGCCCTAAAGGCAAAATCCCTCAGGGCCCTGTATACATATGGGGGTCCCAGCTGTATGGCACATTGTGGTCCAGCCCACACAGGCCCATAGATCTGAGGAAGGGAGTGGCATAGTATTTAGCAAATTTACCAGAGGCCGACTCCCCCCCCCAGGGTGTTCTGGACCAGTGCGGCCAGACCCTGTGCCAATATTACTGATGTTATATCTGGGACCCCCCTGCCCCCTTTCTCCTCCTCTTTCATCAGGGTTGTCCTTCCCAGCCTCTCCATTTTGCTCCGCCAGACAAAGCGAAAGGCCATTCTAGCAACAAGTTTGCTCGTGGCAACGTCAAACAGGAAGTACTTTCAGTCAATGAAAGAACTGTCAGTCAATGACAGAACACAAATACAGAAAATCACAGGCAACGGTACTAAACAGTAAACGAACGTCGGTCGCGGTGGCTCTACCTTTTGGCTCACCGCGACCATCGGTTTCACATACACAAATGATAACAATCAACACACACAACATGATTTAACAAACATCATTCCAATTAACACAGGGGGGGAACAACAAACATTCCCCCACAATGCCCCGTGCACACACAGCAACGCAGCGACCCACCTGGATTGCTACAATATTTTAAAAGCCGAATGACGTCCCTGAAATCATATAAACCATATACAAATTCCAGTCAGAGAAAAGTAAAGATAAGTGTCATGTGTTTAAAAAAAATATTATGGCCATGTGGCATCTTACACCTCTTACATCTTAGCTATGCTGAGTGCTGGATAGCAGCAAGCTAGCGCAGGCTAGATTTGTTACACTGTGTGATCCACATTTTACATTTTAAGCATTTAGCAGACGCTCTTATCCAGAGCGACTTACAAGATGTGCATAAATACATGGTAGGAACAATCATAGTACGCGCAAAAGATCAGTGCAGTAATAAAGCAATAGACATCTGCATACCATACCTATAACACTAGGAAGGAAAAGTTTAGTAATTTTTTAATTAAATGGAGTAAGCAGGGGTATATAGTGTTGAGCATGTAGACAGTGGTGATGACAATTAGCTAGATGTACAGAGTTCAGTGGTAGTGGAGTCTGAACAGGTGGGTTTTGAGTCTCTTGTGGAACATTGCAATTGATTCCGCGGTCCTGACTGATTGCGTAAGGTTGTTCCACCAGCGAGGGGTCAGGACAGAGAAGAGATGAGACCGTCGGCGCCCGGAGGGATGGGGGAGCGGAGGGGTCTGGCTGGGGTGTAGGGAGTGATGAGTGACTGGAGGTATGGGGGAGCAGTACCTCTAGCCGTTTGAAAAGCAAGCACCAGTGATTTGAATCTGATGCGTGCCAGTGCAGAGAGAAGAGTAGAGGGGTGACGTGGGTGAACTTCGGCTGGTTGAACACCAGACGAGCGGCAGCATTCTGGACTAGTTGCAGTGGCTTGATGGCACAGGCCGGGAGGCCTGCCAGCAAGGAATTGCAGTAGTCCAGACGTGAGATCACCAGGGCCTGGACCAGGAGTTGTGTGGCCTCTTGGGTGAGGAATGGTCAGATCCTCCGGATGTTATGGAGGGAGAATCGCCAGGTCTGAGTGATAGCTACAATGTGGCCCGAAAAGCACAGCTGGTTGTGCAGGGTCACTCCAAGACTCCTGGCAGACTGGCACGGAGACACTAGGCAAGGCAAGGCTAGGCAAGGCAAGGCAAGGCAAGGCAAGTTTATTTGTATAGCACATTTCATACACAGAGGCAATTCAATGTGCTTCACATAAGAATAAACAAAAAGAAGCATAAAGCATAAAAATAGTTAAGAGTACAGAGATATGAATAGCACACAGTACATTATTAAAATAATTAAGTTAAGAATGTAGTAAGTAGTGCAGTAAGAATAGAGTGCAATATTTAGTCGTAAGCACATGAGAAGAGAAATGTTTTAAACTGGATTTAAAAAATTGCTACATTTGGGGAACATCGAAGATCTTCTGGCAGTTTATTCCAGTTACATGCAGCATAACGGCTAAATGCTGCTTCACCATGTTTAGTGTGGACCCTGGGCTGTTTAATGGTATTTTTGGGTAGACCAGTTAAGAGACCATTGCAGTAGTCCACCCTACAGGAAATAAAAGCATGGATAAGCTTCTCTTGGTCCTCTTGGGACACTAAACCCCTGATTCTGGCTATATTTTTTAGATGATAGAAAGCTGTTTTGGTGATTGCTTTGATATGGCTGGTGAAAGTAAGATCTGAGTCTATTAGAACGCCAAGATTTCGCACTTGTTCTTTGGTTTTTAGAGCCCGGGAGTCAAGGTGTTTACTAATGCTAATTCTCTTGTCTTTGTTGCCAAACACAATAATCTCCGTCTTGTCCTTATTTAATTGAAGAACATTTTGGCTCAACCAATTATTTATTTGCTCTAAACATTGACACAGTGAGTCTATTGGGCAGATGTCATCTGGTGAGAGAACCAGATATATCTGTGTATCATCTGCATAACGATGATAATCAATGTTGTTGTTTTGTAGGATTTGGCCCAGGGGCAGCATATACAGATTGAACAAAAGCGGTCCGAGAACCCTGGGGAATTCCGCATGTCATAGCCACTCTGAATGAATCCGATTCATAGCTGCCAATGGTGACAAAGTAACTCCGGTCTTCTAAGTAAGACCTGAATCAAGTAAGGGCTGCTCCAGAAAGTCCTACCCAGTTTTCTAGCCTGTCCAGCAGTATTCTATGATCTACAGTGTCAAATGCAGCACTGAGGTCTAGTAAGACCAAAACGTATCTTTTTCCTGAATCAGTATTCAGCCGTATATCATTTAACACTTTTGTAAGAGTATATCTACCGCAGCCAGGACCCTGTGCATATCATTCAGTCCCATGCTATCAGCATCCCTTGTTGAACAATCTGTGCTCTGTGAGGGACAAGGCTGCTGCCAATGCTGAAGTGACCTAAGAACACGACAGGAGGGACGGGGTGGCAGGGGCGGGTACAGAGCGGTTGCTCTGTACCGGGGGGGTGAAGGGGGTGACGGGGCAGGGGGAAGGGACGCCCAGCGCTTTCTAGGTGTGAGTAGGGGGCTGGCTGAGATGGAGTGTGAGAGTTTAGTCATGCATCATGGCCTTCAAGTTCTCTGGGAAATCCATGAGGGGGGGGGGGAATAGTGGTGAGATGGAAAAGGTGGATGACTGCGGTGACTCTGTTGATGGTTGTAGTAACTGCAATGACTCTGCTGGTGACTGTAGTATCTCTAATGCAGGTCATCATAAGTCTCGTCCAGTGTTAGAAACTCTGCTTGAGCGGTTGCTCTGTACCGCCTGTATTCTGTGTCTCTGCCTTTGGTGAGGTGTCAGACGGTCCTTCATCATGGTCAGGGGCAGGCGGAGGGGGCCGTGACTCCATCTGTAGTGTTGAATTTGTGCAAGGGGCAGCTGTGTTGCAAAAAGCAGAGAGAAGGTTGTCCTTTAGTGCCCTCATTCCGGTCCTGCTCAAGTGGGCACTGTCAGGCCCGAAGAACTAACACGGACACAGAGGCTAACAGTGGCTAACACGGACACAGAGGCTAACAGTGGCTAACACGGACACAGAGGCTAACAGTGGCTAACAGGGACACAGAGGCTAACAGTGGCTAACACGGACACAGAGGCTAACAGTGGCTAACACGGACATAAAGGCTAACAGTGGCTAACAGGAACACAGAGGGTAACACGGACACAGAGGATATCCCCCCTAGTTAGTAAATCTTGTTCGTACCTAAGAGACTATTCTAAATACGAGAAAATTGGTGAATGCGGCAAATTCTCCTAAATCACTCGCAGAGTGACTTACGAACGAATTTGTGCGCAAAAGTGGTTCTTGCATCTGGCCTGATGTGTGTCTGCTGTTGGGAGTACAGGCAGACACTCAACACTATGCGTGAGTCCGTCCAACAGTGCAACGGGGTTCACACTGTTTGCCTGGACGTTCATGTCCTCAGGACGGTCGGTAGCTGGCTAGCAGTTAGCAGTGCAGTCCAGATCGTGCTCTATCTATTACGTCACATAAATTGCATTGTGGGTAGATTTACGAAGATTTCTCAGATTCTTGAGTTACGTTTTTTTAACTTCAAATATGCATATGTGTTTTCAAATAAATATGATCACAAACTTACTAGTATAGAATAGTGGTGAGATGGAAAAGGTGGATGACTGCGGTGTCCTTGGTCGCTCTGCTGTTGATTGTGGTGACTCTGCTGCTCCTTGATGACTCTGTTGATGGTTGTAGTAACTGCAATGACTCTGCTGGTGACTGTAGTATCTCTAATGCAGGTCATCATAAGTCTCGTCCAGTGTTAGAAACTCTGCTTGAGCGGTTGCTCTGTACCGCCTGTATTCTGTGTCTCTGCCTTTGGTGAGGTGTCAGACGGTCCTTCATCATGGTCAGGGGCAGGCGGAGGGGGCCGTGACTCCATCTGTAGTGTTGAGTTTGTGCAAGGGGCAGCTGTGTTGCAAAAAGCAGAGAGAAGGTTGTCCTTTAGTGCCCTCATTCCAGTCCTGCTCAAGTGGGCAGAGTCAGGCCCGAATAACTAACACGGACACAGAGGCTAACAATGGCTAACACGGACAGAGGCTAACAGTGGCTAACACGGACACAGAGGCTAACAGTGGCTAACAGTGACACAGAGGCTAACAGTGGCTAACACGGACACAGAGGCTAACTGTGGCTAACACGGACACAGAGGCTAACAGTGGCTAACACGGACATAAAGGCTAACAGTGGCTAACAGGGACACAGAGGCTAACACGGACACAGAGGATATGGCTAACCGGACAGTTAGTCAATCTGGTTAACACCGACAAGAGACTATTCTAAACACAGAGGCTAAAAACAGGGACACAGAGGCTAACAGTTCTCACGGACAAATCACAGTGGCTAACAGTGACATAAAGGCTAACAGAACGAATTTGTGCGCAAAAGTGGTTCTTGCATCTGGCCCTATGCGTGTCTGCTGTTGGGAGTACAGGCAGACACTCAACACTATGCGTGAGTCCGTCCAACAGTGCAACGGGGTTCGCACTGTTTGCCTGGACGTTCATGTCCTCAGGACGGTCGGTAGCTGGCTAGCAGATCAGCAGTGCAGTCCAGATCGTGCTCTATCTATTACGTCACATAAATTGCATTGTGGGTAGATTTACGAAGATTTCTCAGATTCTTGAGTTAAGTTTTTTTAACTTCAAATATGCATATGTATTTTCAAATAAATATGATCACAAACTTACTATGATATAGTTAGGGGGTATTTGAGAGACAAGTGTCATCACTTTTGCAAGGTAAATTCGCTGGTGCCTACACTTTAATCTTTATTCAAAGAACTGCGTATGGTATAGACTAGACTAGAGGATGGGTTGACGTTATAATATTATACAGGCGCCAGCTTGGTCAGGTTCTATGTATGCGTGTTTTGGGGTTATTTAACTAGGGAATTTGCTATCTAGCTTCTTGCTTCCTAGACTTGAATAAAATGGCTCTTTTAATATACCGCAGGGGAAAGACATTAATGACTACAGCAGGACATTAAATATCATAACCGGCCCCGCGCATTCCAAAGTATTGCTAGGTTGTAGCTATGTAAATACGCATAGGCACAAATTGAAACAGCTTTTCTGCTGGTCCTTAGAAGAGGGCGGAAGAGCTGGTAAGCGGAAGGAAGCGCTTTTCCAGAAGAGAAAATTAGCCAGCTATATTACAGCTATAGATACAGCTAGCGAAAATATTTTAAAGCTTGTTTTAAGTTACATCCCACTGAACTTCCATCGCCATGATTCTGCTGGAAATCAACAATAGGATTATTGAGGAGACGTTGTCACTCAAATTTGAGAGCGCATCCAACGGGTGAGACATTCTCTTTATTCGATTAGCTAGATATATTACCTAGTTGGCTAAATGAAACTTGGTTATTACAAAATAATATTATCGAAAGACGAATCGGTGATTCTTTATGCCTTATGGACAAGACCGTCTTCTAACCATAGTTTGGTAGCTGGGACCTGAAAATGAGAATGTCGCATCGAGTCATATCTGCAAGGTGCAAGTAACACGGGGTGTGTCTGGGCTCAGTTAGCAGTTCGGGTGCATAGATATTGCTGTAGCGAGCTAGCTGACAGCAGAGATATGCTTCATGGCAGCCGCCAAACAGTTCAGCTGGATTGCTTTCCTGGTCCTATTTGAAACATTGTGTAATTCCCCATGTTTAATTCTACGTGAATCGGTGCCTTGCAAGGATGGCTTTCGCGTCAACTACTAAGTTACTAGTTGACGCTACCCTAGTTCGCTAGTAAGCAAACCGATGATTGAGATTGTGCAGTACTAGCGTTACCAGTTAGTTAAATTGCTGATGGTATATTATTTCATAGTTTTCATTATCACAGATGTTAAATTCATGTTGTTCTGAAGTGTAGAAAATAGTTTATTGTCTCATATCTGCCATTACATTCTATTCACCATCTACTTCCGCATTCCGGAATCTGCTCTGTCAGGTCTGGGCGGTGTTTGGACAGGCACGCTGTACGCGTTCTACTGTCTCTCAAAACATGGTACCTAGAGGGTAATTCTTGCGAGTGTAATGTGCATATTGTTTAATGCAGGCATTATTATGTCTTCAAGCTATTGTAAAATCACTACTTTACTATTCACGCATCGTATAAGTGTGTACTTCGAATGACCGTCCCTGATGGTGTAATGTTCACTGTAAATTATTCCTAAATCACTGCCCTAATTTTGCTGGCAGGCAGCTGTTTCTGGTGATCAGATTTGCATGCCAGGGAGTTTTTACTACCGGATTTGCAAAGCTCTGGCTGGTAGGAAAGCAATATACAAACCGACCTCGCACTGGAGCAGAAAGTGCAGTTCACCATCCACTCTTCTCTTTCTGTGGTTCATGGAACAGTGCCGATCAAAAGTTATAGTAAAGCAATTGTGCTACAGAAGACATGTTGGCTATTGGGAAAAACCAATTGTATCCTAATATAACTCTCCAGCTCGCAATGTTAAGTTAATGCACAAAAACAAACATGGTAGCAGCTGAAAGCTGTAGTTGTTAAAAACGAAGTGATTACAAAACAAGGAAAACCTAATAATATTAATGCATACATGCAGATTCTTGTATATTATTTTGGCAATAACAAGGCCCTTCCTATCAAGTAAACAACTGTCAGTATTTTGGAACCATGTACCACCACCTATATTAAATTTGAATGTGTTACGTGTGATACTAGGCAAATGTGAACAAGGAAAGTATCACATATCAACTAGTTAAACCGGTTTGGAATGAGGAGGTCTGCTGAATTGACCACCTTGCATTTGCAAAGGACTGTTTGTTGATTGTATCTGACACACTGCACAAATGATTGAAAGGCACAATGTGAATTTGTGGGCACACAGAGTGTACATCCTTTGACACAGACACTCAGTGTCTACTGTTAAATTGAAGACTTGAAACCTTCCCCATATCTTTTTGCAGGAACAAGCCAGAGGCAGTAGAAGTCACATTTGCAGGTAACTTTAAATTGGTTAAATGTAGCTCATTCTCTATTTGGTTTTCTTTTGACAATTAGGACTGTTATCTTAGGCTAGATCTCTTTGTCTAGTTACAACACCTCCAGGGATGGGCAACTTCTGTCCATCGGGGTGATGTGGCCAGTTGTTGGTTTCTCCCCCTCCATACATTTTTGCAGTAATTACTTTCACAAGGAATTGCTTCACCTGGTTTACCAGATATAAATCAGTTGGACGGTGCCTCCTAAAACCAGAAAGATGTTGCAACCCAAGACAGGAATTGCCCACCCCTGGCCTATAGTAACTTTGTTCGTTCTGAAAGGCCTTCAGAGCCTTGGTATGTTTCCAGGATAACCAGAGCCATGCTTTGATTTACGTTTGTGTGTAAATTTGATGATGGTGTAAAGAATCTCCCCTTGATTTTCTATTTGAGATCACATTGTTACAGTAAAACCTCAGGAACGGCATTTGAAATGAGTTTTTCTGTGGTATAGATTTCGATGGCGTCCTCTATCATATTTCCAACCCTAACGGTGACAAGACCAAGGTGATGGTCAGCATTTCACTAAAGTTCTACAAGGAGCTACAGGAGCATGGTGCTGATGAGGTAATGTTCCAAGTCTCATTTCCTACACCAATTGTCCAATAGTGGTCACTTGTTTTTGTACAACATTTGACAGTTGAACTACTGTGGATTTGTTAATCAAATCGTCTCTTGTATTTGACCAGTCCTAGTAGACACCTTGACTTGCCACAGACACGAGGAACAAGTGACCAACTCTAAGTGGTAATAAAATCTTTATAGGGTCAATATAACTACATTAAGATGTGATAGCCTGTCCACACTGGTAGCTTTGTCAGTTATTTTTTTAAACGGCCAATTTACCCATAAGCGGCATTGCATAATTTAATAAAATCTTGAAATATGCAAAGATCACATCTAATTTCAGTCAATAATGGACTAAAACCATGCGAGAAATTGAAAGCATATTATATTATACACTGCCTGGCCAAAAAAAAAAGTCACCACCTGGATTTAACTAAGCAAATAGGTAAGAGCCATCCATTGGATAATCACTGCAGTGATTAATATGTTTTAGCTGTTTTAGCAACAAGTTATTTAACCCTAACTGATGCAGTGAGTAGCTTCTCATTTCTTAAACAACCATGTCGGAAGACATATCCTGTGGTCGTGGAAAAGATGTTAATCTGTTTCAGAAGGGTCAAATTATTGGCCTGCATCAAGCAAAGAAAACAACTAAGGAGATTGCTGAAACTACTAAAATTGGGTTAAGAACTGTCCAATGCATTATTAGAACTTGGAAGGAAAGTGGTGAGCCATCATCTTCGAGGAAGAAATGTGGTCGGAAAAAAGTCTTGAATGATCGTGATCGGCGATCATTTAAACGTTTGGTGAAATCATATCGGAAAAAATCACCAGTAGAACTCATGGCTATGTTTAATAGTGAAAGTAAGAGCATTTCCACATGCACAATGCGAAGGGAACTCAAGGGATTGGGACTAAACAGCTGTGTAGCCTTAAGAAAACCACTTGTCAGTGAGGCTAATCGGAAAAAAAGGCTTCAATTTGCTAGGGAGCATAAAGATTGGACTCTGGAGCAATGGAAGAAGGTCATGTGATCTGATGAGTCCAGATTGTGAAAGAGTGGTTCAGGGAACATGAGACATCATTTTCACACATGGATTGGCCACCAGAGTCCAGACCTTAACCCCAGTGAGAATCTTTGGGATGTGCTGGAGAAGACTTTGCGCAGCGGTCCGACTCTACCATCATCAATACAAGATCTTGATGAAAAATTAATTCAACTCTGGACGGAAATAAATGTTGTGACATTGCAGAAGCTTATCGAAATGATGCCACGGCAAATGCATGCCGTAATCAAAGCTAAAGGTGGTCCAACAAAATATTAGTGTGTGACTTTTTTTTTTGGATGGGCAGTGTATTATATCACATAGGGGTGTGCACGGCTAACCGTTTAGCCGGCTAACTGCCCATTTTAAAATAGTCAGATATTCATAACTGTTTAACGGTTGCTAATTTGCATATTTTGGGGATATTATTTGATTGATTTTATAGGGTAAAAACTCAAACTTAATTTCTGGCATAACCTATTGCCAAACTAGGTAGATAGAAACTTAGCTGAAGCTAAATGAAAGGAGAACTAACGTTACATGTGAGAAGTTACTCCATTACTGGACACAAACCCACGTGGTGTAAAGTCAACGCCAATTTCCCCATCTGACACCATTGGCAAGACGCTACCATGTATCTGCTCCCTCAGAGCGGGTGTTCTCAGCTACCGGCCTCAAGGTCAACAAGCTATCAGCCTGGTCCAGAAACTGAAAGGGAATGACGAGACCTTTTCACAACTGGCAGATTCAGCCTTGTCCCATGAAGTCCCCTCAGGTCTCCATGAAGGTGCCAAGAGCCATCATATTGATGTCATCTTTGACGTTTACAAGGAGACGTCCATTAAAGATGCAGAAAGAGCCAACGGGCATGGGCATGGGCATGGGCATGGGAATCCAGTTCAGGAGCATCGCACCTGGGCACAATATCCAGCAATGGAGGAAGTTGCTTTTCAGTTCTTTTAACAAAGCAAGCCTGATCAGGTTCCTGGTGGAGGAATGGAAGAGGCTAAGACAGAGAGAGAAACTCAAGGACAAGGCACTGTATGTTACCTGTGAGCAACTCTGCTGCAAGATCACAAAAGAACAATGGGAAGAGGCCACAGAGCTAGAATCCTCACAGGAAGAAGCTGACACCCACCTACTCCATGCTCCTCATGCAGCAGAATCTGACTACATGTATGTTGTCATCACTGCTGAGGATACAGACATCTTGATTCTGTGCCTGGGGGTCAGCGGCAACATCCCATATCCCATGTCCCATGTACCAGAAGTGTGGAACAAAGAACCGGACAGGGTCCCTTGAGATCGCCAAGCTAAGCCATGCACTGGGAGGTAGTGCCTGTGATGCCTTGGTATGTATGCCATCACGGGCTGTGATACAGTCAGTGCATTTGCTGGGCGTGGGAGGGTGATGACCTTCAAGTAGATGAAGTATGATGACCTACCAGGAGGCCTTCAGTGATCTCGGACGTTCATGCAAGGCATCTGCAGAGCTGTTCCAGAAGCTACAAGAGATAAGTAAAGGGAGGATCTGCTCCTCTTTTTTGCCCCGTAGCTTGTGGCAGGTCACACAGTGGTAGATTGTGATGCTGATGGATCGTTTTCCTCCAACGACCCAAAATCCAGCTGCCCTTACAGATCCTTCGGTGAAGTGTCTGCCTTGCTGATAAACTTCGTTTATCTAGTGGGCTAGAACTTGGTTTATCTAGTGGGCAGCTAGTGGGGGAGCTGGTTTGGCATGACTATTGCTGAAGATTTTCTTCATGAAGTCTACAAAGTGGTCCTTTATTTCCGGTTTCTTTATCAGAGTCCGACGCAGTGACATGATATGGTTAAGAGCTTGCTCCCTGTTGTTGGGCAGATGCTGTTTGGCGGTTCAGAAAGGTTGGGTGGCCCTCCAACCTTTCGAACCGTCCTTGGAGAACTCTTTGTTCATGATGCAGAGGAAGGTTTCATCTTCGACAGAGGGAGAGAGTTTGTCGTCGTCGACTGAGTGACTGAAGATCAGATTGCCGAAGTTATCTTGTGTTTATGTGTCAGCATGTTTGTGTTGTTCACCTACAAACTTCTGGTGGACCCCTTCATTGCCCAGGGAGGGGGACTGGCATGAAGAGCTGAGATGTGACGATCACTTTTGCACTCTGAACAGCGCATGTCAGCTTTACAGTCTTTAGCTTGATGAGTTGTCGAAGCGCAGCATTTGAAGCACATGAAGTGCTCTTTCAGGAAGCTCTTCCGTTTGTCAAGCAGCTTTTCCCTGAAACCCTTGCACCTTTTGAGGGAGTGTGGCTTTTTGTGAATGGGGCACACCCTGTCTGGATCTTCATGAGGCTTGTAATTTTTCATCTCAACTTTATGAACAGAGATGGGGATCCTAGTGTTCCACTGCTTTCCTGGAGGCTTCTCACCTCTATGAGGAACAGTGTGGGAAGCTTGGAAGGCAAAGCTGGGGTCTGTTCACATTTCGGCATTACTGTGCACAAAGTCTGCAAAGAATGAGAAGGGCGGGTACAGGGTGTGATGCTCCCTTTTTTACCTTGAACCTTGTTTTATCCATTGCTCTTGGAGGTTGTGTGAGAGTTTCTCCACTGTAGGAGTTACCCCTTTAGCTGTGTTGAGGAAGCCGAGGCCCGGTAAGTAGCTCTCAGATTTTGCTGCTTCTATTTCAAGGAGCAGCAAAGTTCTTGCAGCTGCTGGAAGTCTCTATTTAGGACTTTCGGGAAATTTTCCAGCATTGTGAAAAGAGAAGCTTCGATGGCCTCTGGGGAGCCATAAGTCTTGTACAACCTTTGCCACACCATGTCCAGACCGGTCATTGGGTAGTTGACATGCACTGCTCTGATTCTCTTGGCATGCTGCAGTGACTCCCCACCAAGAGATTTGGTGAGCAAGTCAAGTTCCTTGCTGGCTTTAAGGCTCAAACATTCTATGGTATTGTGGAAGCCGGATTTCCAGGACAGATAATTTTCTGGTTGATTATGATGAGGTCTCTACGATCCAGGTATGCAGCGAGATCACAAACATCCGAAGGCCTGGATGTAGACATACAGCGCCGTGAAAAAGTATTTGCCCCCTTCCTGATTTCTTATTTTTTTGCTTATTTGTCACACTTAAATGTTTCAGATCATCAAACAAATTTTAATATTAGACAAAGATAACCTGAGTGAATACAAAATGCAGTTTTTAAATGATGATTTCATTTATTAAGGGAAAAAAGCTATCCAACCCTACCTGGCCCTATGTGAAAATGTAATTGCCCCCCCTTAATAAATCAATCGATTAACCACATTTTTTTGAAAGCTGAGTTCAATTTCACAAGCCGCACCCAGGCCTAATTACTGCCAGACCTGTTTAATGTAGAAATCACTTAAATAGAACCTGTCTGACAAAGTGAAGTAGGCTAAAAGATCTCAAAAAGCAGCACATGATGCCGCGATCTAAAGAAATTCAAGAACAGATGAGAAACAAAGTCATTGACATTTATCAGTCTGGAAAGGGTTACAAAGCCATTTCTAAGGCTTTGGGACTCCAGCGAACCACGGTGAGAGCCATTATCTACAAATGGAGAAAACTTGGAACAGTGGTGCACCTTCCTAGGAGTGGCCGGCCTACCAAAATTACTCCCAAGAACGCATCGATGACTCATCCAGGAGGTCACAAAAGACCCCACACGAACATCTAAAGAACTGCAGGCCTCACTTGCCTCAGTTAATGTCAGTGTCCATGATTCCACAATAAGAAAGAGACTGGGTAAAAATGGCATCCATGGGAGAGTTCCAAGGCGAAAACCACTGCTGACCAAAAAGAACACAAAGGCTCGTCTCACATTTGCCAAAAAAACATCTTGATGACCCCCAAAACCTTTGCGAAAATATTCTGTGGACTGACGAGTCAAAAGTGGAACTTTTTGGAAGGTGTGGGTCCCGTTACATCTGGCGTAAAACTAACACAGCACTCTATAATAAAAACATCATACCAACAGTCAAACATGGAGGTGGTAGTGTGATGGTCTGGGGCTGCTTTGCTGCTTCAGGACCCGGACGACTTGCCGTAATTGATGGAACCATGAATTCTGCTCTCTACCAGAAAATCCTGAAGGAGAATGTCCGGCCATCAGTTCGTGACCTTAAGTTCAAGCGCACTTGGGTTATGCAGCAGGACAATGATCCGAAACACACCAGCAAGTCCACCTCTGAATGGCTCAAGAAAAACAAAATGAAGGTTTTGGAGTGGCCTAGTCAAAGCCCGGACTTAAATCCGATTGAGATGCTGTGGCATGACCTTAAACAGGCAGTTCATGCTCGAAAACCCTCCAATGTGGCTGAATTAAAACAATTCTGCAAAGAAGAGTGGGCCAAAATTCCTCCACAGCGATGTAAAAGACTCATTGCCAGTTATCGCAAACGTTTGATTGCAGTTATTGCCGCCAAGGGTGGCACAACCAGTTATTAAGTTCAGGGGGGCAATTACTTTTTCACATGGGTGATATGTGATAATTTTTTCCTTCAATAAATGAAATAATCATTTAAAAATGGTATTTTGTGTTTACTCAGGTTCTCCTTGTCTTATATTACATTTTGTATGAAGATCTGAAACCATTCAGTTTGACAAATATGCAAAAATAGAGGAAATCAGGAGGGGGGCAAATCCTTTTTCACGGCACTATGTGACCGATTGCCATCTCTAGGAGAATTGTTCACTGCATTGGAATATTGTACAGGTTGAGCAGCCGCTCCAACTGGACCCTGCTGACGTGAGGAAAACCCTATCCAGGGTCAACCTGCGGAGAGCCTCAGGTCCGGATAACATCCCGGGGCGTGTGCTTAGAGACTGCGCCGACCAGCTGGCGGAAGTCCTCACAGACATTTTCAACCTCTCCCTAAGCCAGGCGGTCATCCCATCAGGCTTCAAAAAGACCACCATCATCCCCGTGCCGAAGACGGCGTCTGTGAACTGCCGCAACGACTACCGCCCCGTGGCACTGACCCCCATCATGATGAAGTGCTTCGAGAGGCTGGTCATGAAGCACATCAAAGAGGCCCTCCCTGCTTCACTAGACCCTCTTCAATTTGCATATCGCCCCAACCACTCCACTGAAGACGCCATCACCTACGCCATACATGCCGCCCTGACCCACCTGGACAGACCCGGCACCTACGCCAGAATGCTGTTCATAGACTTCAGCTCAGCTTTCAATACAATCATCCCCCAGCAGCTGATAGGGAAGCTCCTCCAGCTGGGCCTCGACACCACCCTCTGCAACTGGATACTGGACTTCCTGACATAGAGGCCGCAGGCAGTACGTATCGGCAGCAGAACATCAAGCAGCATCACACTGAGCACAGGTGCCCCGCAGGTTGTGTGCTCTCCCGCTGCTGTTCACGCTGCTCACTCACGACTGCCCGCCAAGTTTGGATCCAACCACATCATCAAGTACGCAGATGACACAACAGTAGTTGGCCTCATCAGCAACAATGACGAGGAGGTGTACAGAGAGGAGGTGAAGCAGCTGGCAACCTGGTGCAACGACAACAACCTGGCTCTCAACGTCGACAAGACCAAGGAGCTGGTGGTGGACTTCAGAAGAGCACCAGCTGACCCCCCCCCCACTGCTCATCAACAACACCGCGGTGGAGAGAGTCGAGCACCAAGTTCCTCGGCGTGACCACCAGATTCCACGACAGCTACTTTCCCCAAGCTGTCAGAATACTGAATGGACATTAAACTCGAACATAAACACTGCCTCCAGCCCTGAACTGCACTATAATGTTACCTCAATGTGAGCTAAATGTCGTCGTAAATGTTGCACTGTCCTAACTGGTGTGGAATTGTTGCACTGTTGAGAACAGTCACGCTGCTACTAGTGTCCACCTGCCGTTTCTGTTTTTTTGCACAACAAAACAATTCATGCCTGCACCTTATTGTTACCTCAATGTGTTTCTGTTGCACTTTATAATGTTACTGCACTTTATAAAATGTTACCTCAATGTGACCCTCAATGTGACCTTGTTACCTCAATGTGACCTAAATGTTGTGTCGTAAATGTTGCACTGTCTTAACTGTTGTGTAATTGTTGTCTTAATGTTGCACTGTTGTAAATCGAACCGCAATCTCGTTCTTCTACATACTTGTATGTGGCGGAATGACAATAAAAGCAACTCAACTCAACTCAGGTTGGAGGTTTTGGTGTACGTGTGAGAGATGCTTATAGTCCCATGGTGGGACCCATGGCCCCATGGCCCATGGTGATGTGGAGTTTTAGGAAGAGAAACTAAGGGTTGTGCTGTGCTGTGGCTGATAATGAGTCGTAGTGTGTTCAGGGCGTGTAGGCTGTGAATTGTGAGCAGTCTCGGCTTCTACATCCTTTGTGTTGATCGAGTGCATCATTTTGTTGGGGATTGAAATGTGCTTTGATTACTACTTCAAGAAATGACTGTAGATAAAATAGTACTATGGTGTGTGTCATTAGGGAAACAGAACAACAACAACACCACAAAATGTTCAGTTTCATTGTTTAATTTGATATGCATGATCGATCAAATTCTTAACGGCAAATAATCGATCATCAATTAATCATTAACATCCCTAGTTCCTTGCCAATTCTTGCATGCCTTTTGCAGTAGAGCAGGGGAGTCCGTGTCTCCATGTAAGGAAGAAAGTAGCTGCCGTGGTTTTGAAGTAAAAGCCTCCTAGAGGAAGTTGTAGGCCTCAAATAGCCTATAGTGTTCTGAGCTTTGAGTGTGTATAGTTAGCACTTGGGTCTGGAAGTTGTTGTACAGCCCTTTTAATACACCAAGCCAACATTCACATTGACCCCACTGTCAACCTGCACTGCACCCTTGCCTCGTTAACCACATGCAAATGTTGTGCAAATAGACCTAGCCTCTTGGTGTTCTGCCCTTCTGTGAGGCCCTGATATATTCTTCACACTTAAACAGTGGCTGAAATTGCCTTGTGCCTTTGCAAAACATATAACTAAAATCAATCCTATCAACTCAAAAATATTTTTTAAAGGGGAACGCTCCCAAGTTGAGATAATTAGATGTTTTTCCTCACCTCAAGAAGATGTGGTTAGATTTTCTCTGTGTTGTTGCACAAGCACTGCTTAACGAATTGTTGCAACACGATGTAATAAATAAAAAAAATCCACCTTGATGGCCTGTATTTTCAGATGTTGTCTTAACTTTGTGAATCAGGAAATGTATACATTGTCAATGAAAATACTATAGATGTTTGAGAACAGATAACTGTTTGAAGCCGATGGGCTCAACAGTGTGCGTGCGCTTACTCTCGGATGAACAATGTATACATTTCCTCATTCACAACCGATAAGCGTGTCAGAAAATATAGGCCATCAATGTGTGAATTATTTTTTATTATATCTTATTGCAACAATTCTCAGGGAAGTGAGAATAGCCCATACATTCAGATGGGAGTGGGCAGGACTTCCTGCCCTGAACTATGTCAGCAGTGCGCTACACTGCAGATCTGGGTACTGGAGCAGCTGTGAGACCGCTGAGAAAATCTAAACGCAATTTCCGAGGTTAGGAAAACGTATCAAATCATCAAAATTTGGGCGCTTTCCCCTTTAAGGAAAACAAAAATATAAATAGCCTAATTATTTTCAGAATTCCTGTTATGGGACTGTCCTAAGTCTAATGTCATCCATTTTACAGTGTTTGTTTAACTCTCAGCCCTTAGTCACGTAAACTGTTTTCAGATTATTATTTTTTTGAGCACTTGGGAATTCCAGGTTAGCTTATTCATAAAGGCCATAGATAAGAAAAGAGTGCTGAAAGCTCTAGCTAAGACCAGGATTATACCTCAGGCTGTTGTAGAGTTATAAGCAGTGTTTAGTGATTCATTTTTTGAACTTCTTATTGGTGCCAATGGATTGACTTGTTGTCTTTCAGCTGTTGAAGAGGTTGTATGGAAACTTCCTGGTGGCATCAGAGGATGGTAAGAGAGTCCAGTCAAAATCTTGCTACTTCTCAATAAATTCTTGTTGCTACTCAGTTTATGTGGTCTTTGTAGCATAACTTCTAAAATCAGGCAGATCATTCACTTTATGATAAAAGCACCAAATTTGGTACATGTGCTATTAAAGTTATGTCAAATAAGTGGTGGACACCACCAGAAATCCCATTGAAGGAGGGTGGTGCTGCCAGAATAGTAATTGATTGATGCCATAATTGCACCCCTGAGGTGGATCCTGATGGCTGTGTTTCTGATGGCTGGCTCTTAGGCTACAATGTGTCTCTGCTGTACGACCTGGATTCGGTGCCGGCTAACAAGGACGAGGTGGTTCACCAGGCAGGCATGCTGAAGAGGAACTGCTTTGCCTCGGTCTTCGAGAAGTACTTCCAGTTCCAGGAGGAGGGTCGCGAGGGAGAGCAGAGGGCCGTTGTCCACTACAGAGATGACGAGTCCATGTGGGTGACAATGGGGCTGTTAAAAAGTGGCTCTGCAACGGAGTCAGATGTTGAAGAAATATTGCTTACATTTCCTTGTGATTGATGCGAGAAATACCGTAGAACAGAACTGTTAAACCTGCAGTCGTTTGTCTTTCCATGTTTATTACTAAGAATGACCTTAAAGGTCAGATCAGAAATGTGTTATTCTTGTTTATTGGTGAAAAGCATGATGTTAAAGGTTTCGTCTTGCAAAGCATTCAAATGCTTTCTTTGTTGTGCTGTTTTGTGTGTGGCTTAGGTACCTGGAGGCAAAGAAGGACAGAGTGACAGTGGTCTTCAGCACAGTGTTCAAAGACGACGACGACGTCATCATCGGGAAAGTCTTCATGCAGGTAAACCTGAAATTTGATACAACTATTATGTTCTGGCCCATTTTGTTGTGGTTGTCTTTGCTCTTTCTGAAGATTGAAAAATCCTAAACACAAATCTGCTGTTTTGTATGTAGCTCGTTGGTTCATTACCCTATTGTGTTGTGTGTAGAAGGGTGGCTTAGCCCATACCAATGTCAGATTGTAGAGGAAGTTCTGATTGGCACTCACCACCATTATATTTTAGGGGGAAGTGCTGATTGGCCCACTTCACTGTCATATTTTATAGGAAAGTGCTGGTTGACCCACTCCACTCTTGCATTGTAGGGGTAGTGCAAGTTGATCCACTCCAGTGTCCTATTGGCTGACTCTCCACTCTCTCTGTGCAATTGTCTCGCTGCACTGCACTGATCTCTCGCGCGAACTATGATTGTTCCTACCATGTATTTATGCACATCTTGTAAGTCGCTCTGGATAAGAGCGTCCGCTAAATGCTTAAAATGTAATGTAAAATGTAAATGTCTCGCATTACTCCCCGTACAGGAATTCAAAGAGGGCCGTCGTGCCAGCCACACCGCCCCCCAGGTGCTCTTCAGTCACCGAGAGCCCCCCTTGGAGCTGAAGGACACGGATGCTGCTGTGGGGGACAACATCGGCTACATCACTTTCGGTGAGTGTTGCTCCCTAGGTCACCGCCGTAACGCATGGAAGGTTGCCCACATGCTTTTGGCCAGATTTTTCACCGGATGTGAAGTGACCTAAACCAGTCCTCTACCCAATGTTTGGCTGACTGGCTTGAGGCTTTATGCACCTCCACCCACAATGTAGTTCACGTCATCAAAACACAGACACCATGTTAGTTTTATGAAATTGGCTTGAGGTGATATCTCAAAGTAGCCCTTTTTTAACCGCAAGCTACAGGATCACAAGCACACACTTTTAGTTGTTTCACGTGCGCTGCCAGAAGTCTAACGGCAGTCCGCTTTGAGCTCTGAAGGCAGTTACTGGGGCAAACGTGAAAGTGAATCTGAGGCATTTGAGATCTAGATGTCTCCCAGAAAGGTGGAATTGCAAATAAATTATGTAGCAAAGAAGTGCTGGGAAAGGACTGCAGTCCACAATCGTTGTGTAGGTGACAAGACGTTTGTGATCCAGCAACAAATCTTTTTAATTTTTAATTTCTTTTAAATGTTCATAACATGAAGGACACACTCTCTTTATTACCAGTACCGGTGTGTTACTGTTAAAACACAATGGTTTGTATCAGATGAAAAAAGGTAATCGCTGGAACCTTTGCTAATATACTGTGGAGTTGCATAGGGTTGTAGCGTGACTTGGCAGCATCGCCCTGACCCACACTCATGAATAAGAGTTTACACTCCACCAGTGCACTCGCCTGCAAGCTCGTGACATATTTCCACACATTGCAAAAACGAAATAAATGAATAAAACAAATGGAGGGTGAATAGGTGAAGTGTGTGCACAAAGCATAATTTTGCTGCTATTAATTTGGGATTTTGGCTGTCAAATTTTTCAGACAAGTAAGCTAGTAGGAATTCTGCAGTTCTGAGAGCTCTATTTGCAAGTTGGGAATTGTAGTTCAGTGTAGTTCAATTATGTATCTTGATGGCATCGAAAATATATGGTTTAACCAACTTGAAACCAAACAAAATTTCTAATTAGTTTATTTCGTTTTTTCTTTACTTATTATTTTTTGAACATCGTCTGGAATTGAATGCCATACATGAAAAGCGCTCTTTTGTTTGAGGAAAGCACTGACAATGTGCGAAAGTTAGACAATGGAGAGCCGCTGTTCGTCATCGCGGTGTCTGTTTCAGGACGTTCGAGACTAGAGGTCCTCGGCGGCTGTGTCATGTTCGAGCTGCCCACGTGCTGACACGCTCTATTGTGTGCGTGTTCTAGTTGCGACTTCCGTCCACAGCTCCTTTCGCGTCTTTCGCTCGCGAGCAGAGCCTCGGCAAACTGTAACACGACGCCGCGGGCTTCGTGCGAATCAATCTGCCACCAGCTGCATTGCCATTGTTTGCTCTGAGCCCCTCCCTTCATTTCAAACACTTGCGGGCAAAAACAGACTACTGGTAAACCAGGCAGCTGCACTCCAGCTACCCCCCTGTTCTAAACCACAGTTCACAGTTCAGCTGGAGAAACTTAAAGTAAAAAACCATGGTGAAAAATAATGTCACAGTGAGCTACTTAAAAACGATCATTATAATTCTCAGATGATACAAGCGAACGCATTCACTAATGATCAATTCGGCTCTACTTGCGCAACGCTGGTTTGCTTATGACACTGGTTCACTTGAGCGAGGTGGGGGGAAAAAAACCACAAAGAAAAAAATAATCTACTACGCAAATCTGAAGAGGTCCAAACTCAAACGGCTCGCTGACAGTTGACACTGACAGCGTTGGGTAAAAAGACCCAGCTCGTGACGTTAAAGTGATTGTTTGATGCAGCGGATGGGGGCGTGGGTGTCGAGTCGTGGCTCGGCCTCGCCAACTTTGTGAGGAGGCGGTCAGAGCCGCAGATTTCTCAGAACTGGTCTCCGCCACGGGCGCTTTCACACGGCGTTCAAGTTAATTCACATTCAGGATTCCTGTGGGTTGACTCCGTTTTAGGAGTTTTGCCAATCCTATTTTCAAACAGAGGAAGTGCGGCCACATCATGAGCTGTGCGTTCTCTTTTTCGTGTGTGGGCCAGCATAATGCTAGGTCACCTCACACCCCCGCACTACCAGTACTAATGCTGGGAATTTTAAAAGACTTATCTGTGTAGGTGCTTGAGCCTGGAGATGAGTTCAGGACCGCAAGCCATCAAGAGTATGTAAACGGCATAGAAAACATTGTTTTATTGCTGATTTGTGAACTCTTTCTAATTTGAGCAAAAGTGTATTTTTCACCAGTCTCGCTTAAGGTTTAACTTTTTTTTTTAAATGTATCCTTAAATGTATTCTGTCCTCTTATTCACTGTTTCATTGTGTTAATTTTCATAAATTAATTTGTTTGCCTATACTGTAGCCGTTATTAATAATTTATTCATTCTTGATTCATCTTAATTTAACTTTGACATGTCATTGTAAAGTTTGTCTCACCTTCCAAGAGATATTTGGCCTTTGTCTGTGTGCTTAGTGTAAGCACTTTAGGTCTGGCGTTTTCGTCTGCAAACGTGGTAACGTGTTCGAAGCTATGCTGGGAACCGCATTAACAAGAGCTGTAATTACTTGTTTTTCAAGTTCTTTGCTCCTGAAACATTGACTCTCTGAATAGCACCTTTTCTTATGATTCTTAGAACTTCTATTATGAAATGTATAGGTGTTGTCTGAAAATCAGTCGGTCTGGTATTCTGGTCATGGCTACGTACAGGTAACTGCCAAAATAAAGGCAACACTTTAGTAACCCAGGGGGGAGACGCTCAAACAGCCCTGGCCCGGGCTTGGACTGTCCGCCGGTACCGGCCTTGGGACCACCCGGTGGGCAATCGCAATACTGCACCTGT
Source organism: Aldrovandia affinis (assembly GCA_029706075.1). Taxonomy (NCBI): domain Eukaryota; kingdom Metazoa; phylum Chordata; class Actinopteri; order Notacanthiformes; family Halosauridae; genus Aldrovandia; species Aldrovandia affinis. The sequence goes on from JAINUG010000058.1 coordinate 3,785,919, forward strand.
CTAAAGGATCCTTCATCATTTCACATGCCCATCCCTAGTAGGATATGACGCAGACCTCAATAATGTGTACCTTTTGAAATGTGTGAGTCATTCAGGAATTATGCAGCCTCCTCTGAGTAGGGCAATTCTGCGACCCTCCCATGCGTCGAGGTTGCCTGTTCCTGCCCTAAAAGGTACTTTTCCTCTCCTGCAGTGCTGTTCCCTCGTCACACCAGTGCAAACGCCAGAGACAACACCATCAATCTCATCCACACTTTCCGCGATTACCTGCACTACCACATAAAGTGCTCCAAGGTGAGGCTGTCGCCCGCATTAGACACCATTCTCCACCGGCATGCGAGCAGGCTCTCTCACTTACTGTAGCGCTGATTTCACAAATAATCTGAAATAATTGGACCTCATCAAAAAAAGATTCCCTCATCTTGCAGTGTACTGTCTTATATATTGAAGACTAATGTGTAGCCCCAACATAGTATAAAGATGAATGCCTGAACGCATTCAACCTCCAATTTGAAAATAAGGCCTGGGAAATAAACCTGTATGTACTGTATGTTCAGTTAACGAAAACACTGGCTGAATTGCTCCCCAAAAGCAACGACGGTGCCTCCATTTTACCTCTAGATTGCGAAAATGCCCTCATAAGGAAGCCATGCGGCCCAAGGGCACCGCCATTTTGGTCCTTGTTTTGCACCCATGTGATGGTGTTCGACGTGGCCTGTGTGCAGAATGGTCAGGTAGTGCGCATAGCCTCCACGGCAGACCGCTCGTCCTCCGGTTAGTTCCCCGTTTTGATGGGCGTATCTTCCCCTGTGACAGGCCTACATTCACACGCGCATGAGGGCCAAGACCACCGACTTCCTCAAGGTTCTGAACAGGGCCCGGCCCGACGCGGAGAAGAAGGAGATGAAGACCATGTCGTAAGTTCTGTGCACAGTCCTGCAGCCTGACGGCCCCTCCCCTGTTGCCATTCTTTGAGTCTGGACCACAAAAGCTTGTTATTTGAACATTCTGAGACAACTCGGTTTAGGGTGGCAACTCCAGTCATGTCTCTGTGTGAACACACAAGCGTGTGTTTTTCCTCGCGATGCGTGGTGCATTAATCTCGCCATTGCATATTACTTTATGGTTATGTGTTAATAGGAGGATTGTGGTTCAGTAAGAATAATGTTTTAGTCATGACTCCATTTTGCAATAGCCGTGTGAACTTGGACACAATTGTGCAATGCGTTGTGGCCTAGACGTGTTTGATTTAACCAGATGTTTCGTCTACTATGCTTTGTAAATTGTTCCAGTATGGCTTTGCCAAGAGCAACATTTGCTGAAGGATAAAATGTTAAACATTTTCATGCTAGAATTATTTGTGTGGATTAGTAGATGCACCATTTCTTTTATCGGCGTTAATGTTAGGTAAAGAAAACGACATGCTTCAGCAAAAGAACCGCGGCATCGTTGGAGCCTTTTTTGCGCTCTTTTTATATACCACACAACGGACATGCCGCAAGAAAACAAGTCTTTTTACACGCAGCGGATGGTTTGAAGTTGTTTTTAGGGTGAATTTTAATGGATTTTCCTCCATTAACTTTAGTGTTCCTGAGTAACCGATAGGCCCGTGAACAGAAGTGCTCCCTTCTCTGCCAGCAAACCTCTTGTGTTAATATTTACTGAGGAACGTACGCTGTGGCAATGGCAGCGATGATAGGTTTGCAGTGTGTAAACTGATGTTTATACAGGCTTACTGACACGGCAGCTTCATTCTGAAACCCTGAGTGGTGCCTACCGCACATCCTGTTTGTAAGGAGTTTGGAGAGTCCTTACTTTTCTCGTCCCTGCGCTCCACCTTTGCCAAAGGCACCTTCTTTTGTTGCCGAATGTGGGACATTTTCTCGTTCAAGCCCATTCCGAATGTCCAGAGGGGTGCGGGGAAAGCACTGAGAACGGATCGTGTCTGCCGTTGGGCAGATACGGATCACCTGGGGAAATATTCAGGGAATGTCCCCAATCTGTTTGAGCGGATCGGGAACACGGCGACTGCACGGAATAGGTCTGAACAGGCTCAACGTAATGGGCCACTAAATAGCCGTGTTTACTGTACACATTCGCTCCGACAGCAAGTGGGTTGCCCTTGGTTACAGTACTCCTGTATTGCATTTAACCCCGTCGGTGCCGAGCAGTTTTCATTCCTTGCTGCTTTAAGTTTGTTCCTTTGCTCGGGCTGGCAGTGTGGTATAATGGTTAGGGAGCTGGGCTTGTAACGTTAAAGTTGCAGGTTCAATCCCCAGGTGGGACACTGCCGTTGTACCCTTGAGCAAGGTACTTGGCCTGAATTGCTTCAGTTAATATCCAGCTGTATAAATGGATTGTAAAGAAATGTAAAACTGTAAGTCGCTCTGGATAAGAGCGTCTGCTAAATGCCTGTAATGTAATGTAATGTAATGTAATGCTCTTGCGAGTGTACGAAGTGCGCGTCACGCGCACCTGTACGCGTGCGAACGTGCAGCCCGTATCGATGAGGGCTGACGGCTCAGTTGTGTTTTTCAGGGGCAAGACATTCTCACGCTAAGGGGGGGGCCGGTCATCCACACGTGGACACGTCTGGACAGGTCTAGACGAGCAGCACTTTCCCCCACCTCGCCGAACCGGATCAGCTGCACTCTTTGGCCAGCACATTACATTCCACGAGAGAAGCTGGCATTTCAATGGGGGGAAATGGGTGAATAAAAAAAAATAAGTAAGAGCATTCGTTACATTGCATAGTTAGAAAGACAAGCCACTCTTAGTTATATATCTATGTATAAAAGAGGTTTTTTTTTCTTTTTTATATACAATATAATCTTTTATTCTATTGGACAATTGGTACTTTGGCCTTGCCGCCTCTCTGCTGATACCCAACAGTGTTTGCTAGAAGATTGCAGTATCCCCTTTCTTTTCCTTTGGTAACTATGGCTACGTATTGTCTGTACCATTTTGGAATCAAGTGTTGGTAAAGAATAAACCAGTCTTATAAAAAATGCCTGTCATGTTGTATTTTTGTGAAAAAACACACAAAAAAAACATTTCTGTTATCCCCTGAGGCTTGTTATATTATAACACTGACAACTGATTAAAAGCGTAGAAACCATTGCGCTTTGACAAGTAAACAATATAAATAATACAATAAATAACATCATAAATACAATTTATGAAATTTACCAGGCTTGTAATTTCTTGTTTGCGGTTGGCTCTCTCGAGTTAAGTCCAGCCCTAGGGGCAGGTATGCAGTTGTCCAACAATGCTGAAATGGCCCAGTCCACCAACTGTGTTCATTGCTGAAACCCTCGTGGGGTTTGCTCTTACCCACAGTTACACAGGTACCGCACAAGGAAAACTCTGCTATTGTGTAATAAACGGTAATCATGTCAATCAAAATATATATATACCTTCCAGAACTACACCGTTTATATGGAAGTAGAACAGTGTCAACAGACGGCACAACAAAAAGATTGACCAATGATGTGTTCCAAGTCCTTTGATCGACACCTTTTATTGAATGGTTTATTGAATGGTTTGTTGAATGGTGTGGTGATGACCATTAAACGGAAATGAATTTTAAAAAATGATACTGAAATGAATGTTTGCATGATTAAATTAATCCATTCATCTCATGGATTTCAACACTTATTGATGTTTTTATTTATTTCGGCATGTATTTATTTTTTAATTTTGACAGGCTTTGCCTTATTTGGGGACATTCCATGTGTTTATGTCGTGGGCTCATGGTACATGAGAATAAGAAATCGTCAAAGACTGGGTTGTAAATCACTCTTTTATTGGTGAGAGGAGGCAAAGGAGGTTAGTACATTTGGAACAGACAAGGCCCTCGGGCAGCAAGGGTGTCTTGTGGCAGGGCTTGGGCAGGTGGGTTCTGGACCGTCCAGGGTGGCGGTCGGTCACTCGCTCGCTCATCATTCCGAGGTGACTTCATCTTCTGGTGGGCTCTGAGGGGCCTCCTCCTCCTCCTCCACCTCCACCACCTCCTCTGCAGTGTCGTTTGGAGGGCCCATCTCCATCTGCTGCTGGGACACCACCTCTCCGTCCACAATCTCCTGGTTGATTATGATCACCTTCTTAAGCACTTCCGGTGGCGGTGCTGGGAAACGGAGCAAAGGTTCAGGACCTTCGCAGTAAACCGATACGTGATGAACACGACGCGTGGAAAAGGGGAACGCAAACAAGGTGCTCGATGAGGGCGATACAGTGAGCGACCATTTATGCTAACAAGTTTGTTGGGAGTTAGTTTTACACGTGCTGAGTTTTTAACAAAGAGCCTAAAACTCCTCCTTACGACAAGGAAAAAGACGCATTGGCTATGGCTACGTCTGCACACGCAAAGCACGCAAGCCGTTGCTCACGTCTCGTATGGCAGAACACAATGAACACAACAGGAACACACAGCACTCGATAACATATGGCAACGTACCTAAATCCATAGGTATGTTGGCCCATTCACAACCACTCTGGTGTCAGGGTACTAATGTGCATCTGCAGATTGGATTTGCTGCTACCCCTTTGCTACATTGCCAATGCCGATTGCCCAAATATTGCTTCAGGGCAAATTGCTTATGTTTTGAGATTTCACATGTCAAACTCGGCACCGCACATTTCACAATGCATTCTTTAAAAGCGTTGTGCAACGAGCTTTGTCCAATAAGTGTTGATCGGCAGTCATATGCAGGTGCGCTGAAACCAATGTGCATACAGTGCTCCTGAAATCATACACAAGTCAATGGTGACATGATTCAAAGCATGCAGAGGGTGAGCAGACAGTGAGGTGAAAGGTGCAGGTTAGGTCCAGGTGTGAAGGTGTGTTATCGCTCGACGTTACAGACACACTGTGGACATGCCAGACGACACACAAGGGGGTTATGACGGGACAGTGACGGGTTATGAGGTTGTATGTGATTCTCTCATGCCTCTAGTGACTATGAATCCACCGTAACACAACTTACCCGCCTGCACCGCCTGCTCTAAAGAAAACTCCACTCTGTGGGAGGAGAAGACACAGGGAATTGATGACGGCCGTGCAAGTATTCTCAGACGACTGAGGCTTGGCATGACGTTCATTGCGGCTCACTTGAGAGACAGGCTCACTCCAAGTCAGGTGTTAATAACTGCCACATCCGCACCGTGGAGAGCTTGCGTGTTTGTGTGACTGGCTCTGATGGCCACAAAAACAATGTGTGCAAAAACAATGTGTGCAATGTGTTTTATTCTGGAAATGGGATGAATATTATATATCCTCGTATTGCTCTTTGCTGAAACCACAGGTATGGGCGGCACCATGTGTCATTGCCTCTGGTCACTGCTGGTGACACTTGTTGAGGGACACCTGCAGTACTGTGAATTGCATTTACACAGCGCCTTTCATAGATGTGAAACTGCTTTACAATTGGAGGGGGGAGGGTGTCTGTGCCTCATCCTAACCATCACTAACATGTCGCACACACCTGGGCGATGCACAGCAGCCATTTTGTGCCAGAGCACTCACCACACGTCAGCGGTGGGGGATTTATTCAGCCAATTAAACTGGCTTAGACTCCTTTGCATCTGAGGTGCAATCCATTGATATGGAAGTGGGTCTGAAAGTACTGTATACGGGACTAACCAGAGTCAAATACCTATTTGAAATACTTTTAACTTTTCAAATGTGAAAATGATCCTGCAGATCCGTGAGAATTTTAAGAAACATGTTACTAACCAAAACAATTAGAAGATACAAACAGAATAATTTTCTCCAGAATAATCATGTAAACAGATGTCTCTTATGTCAGTGACCTGTAGGAAATGTACAGGTATCTAAGGGGTTCAAGTATTTTAAATAACGCATTTGACCCGGTTCTGATAAAGGAGCCCCCCCCAGGTCCCCCTATCACAGCAGTCTGCCCGTAGGCTCACCTGTCCTCCTCCCCATCGCCCCCCAGGAGGCGGTGGTAGGTGGCGATCTCTTCCTCCAGCTTCCCCTTGAGGTTGAGCAGCGCCTGGTATTCAGCCCCCTGCCGCTCGGCCTGGGCCCGCAGCTCAGTAAGCTCCGCCTCCAGCTGACGGAGCCGCTGGTTGAGGCTTTCCATCTGCTGGTCGTAGCGGTTCTGCGTGTCCACCAGCGTGTCCTCCAGAGTGCGGTTCTGTGGGGACACAGGGGCACAGTGAGGGGGTAGCGTTGACACAGCTGACCTTATATAGTCACAGAACATCCGAGGGTCACCACGGAGAGAAGACATGCAATGTATCCACACCAGGCCCTGGATTCAATCGACATTCGTCTTTAACATTGACTTACAATTATGCAAATTATAGTTCTTCTCTTCTTCACAAACTCAGTTTGGCAAGTTCAGCAATTCGCAAATATTAAAGGAAAATATTGTGTTTGCTTTGGAAAAAGGCAATTATTTGTAAGTCATCGTTAATGTTGATAGAATCCAGGCATAGGTGTATGGTGATGGGCACAATCCCGAATCCAGCCAGTGGTTACATCAACCACGGAAATCAGCAGATATTCAAATGTAATGTTGCCTCGTTCTTTTGAAAATATGTTACCGTTAGTGTATGGTCATGAATTATTAGGTACCCAATACAACCACATTAAGAGGGAATACTAATGATTTTTAGAACACATTTTACATGGGAGTTTTTTTTCTGCAGTCAATGCAGTGGGATATTTGGGTCCCTTGGTTGTGAGAGTGTGTGTCCGGGTGCTTTACCATGTTGTGCAGGGCCTGCAGGTCGATCTCCAGGCTCTGCTTGTCCCTGCGAAGTCTGTTGACCTCACTTTTGCCGTCCTGCAGGGCTTCAGTGTTCTGAGTGACCTCAGTTGTCAGGTTGTCAAACTGAATGAGAATGAATGAGAGAGAGAGAGCATGTGAGACACCACTGGCAGCCTCAGGCACGATGAAGGCCATCACGAGGCCCCCTGGCAGCGCCCTGCCGACCCCCCAGGGCCGACACCCCAAGGCCCCGCACCTTGCTCTGGTACCAGGCCTCAGCGTCTTCCCGGTCCTTCTGAGCCGTCTTCTCGTACTCCGAGCGGATCTTGTTGATGGTCTCGCTGATGTCGGGGCCCTTGGGGGAGTCCATCTCCACTAAGACGTTGTCTTGGGAGATCTGGGCACGTATGTCGGCCACGTCCTGCGAAGAAAGACAAAGCGCAAGATGAAATGCGAGACAAGCCACTAGGCCACCCAGTGCAAAGAGTTTTAAAAGGCAGGGGATGATGAAAAGTTTTTAAAAGAGAAATACCTCCTCATGGTTCTTCTTGAGGAAGGCCAGCTCCTCCCTAGTATCCTCGATCTGACCCTCTAGCTGCAAACGGCTCATGGTGGTTTCGTCAATGATCTTGCGCAAGCCGGCAATGTCCTGTTCCACACCCTGTCGCATGGCCAGCTCCGATTCAAGCCTGCAGGGGGAGCACGTGAGTTAAATTGAACGTGAGTAGAACAATGGAATAGGCGGTCTGGACCATGCTTTAAGTTCTGCAGTTACTCTTGTTGGAGTTAAAACAATATGCTTACTTAGATGTATTTACCATCCTGACTGACTAGGAATTGACTGAAAAGTCTTCCACCTCACATTAAACTAAAGCTACTCTACAGCCTATACATATTTACAACGTACAGTTATTGTAAGGCTGTATTACAATGAATGGGAAGTTATTGCTTCCTGTAATGTCCATTGCAGCTGGTCAAGCCATTAAATAATACGTGAACCTGTGGCATTATGCCGCCTGCTTTGCATGCGCCAGGTTTGAGCCCTGGCAAATAATTACGGAGCGCTAATCCAAACTCAATATGATCGTATCAAAGCGAAAAATAAAAACACATAAAATTAATCATAATGCAAACGTCATCGAAACAGATTAAACCGTACATTAAATACACAGACTTTCAAATTCTCTCTTAAATCTCTCACTTGACTTTGAAGTCGTCGGCGGCCAGTCTGGCGTTGTCGATCTGAAGCAGCAGCTGGGCATTTTCCATAGTCATGTCTCGGATCTACAGGGTTAAGATAAAAAACTTGAAAACTTTCGTAAACTATTGTTAGTGGTGTGGCACTCTGTTGTAAAGGGAGGCAGTTAATATGGTCATAACATATTCCGAATTTAACAATAATAATCATTATTATAATTACTTTGACTAAGAGTTTATAACAATAGCTTACGGTCTATGGGTGTGGCTACGTACAGGTAACCTATCTTCCCATTTGTAATTAAGGTGTTTTTTCATTTCCATAATTCATTATAATAAAATGTGATTACTGTACATCACCACCTGAGGTTAACTCGAGAAATGTATTTAATTGAGAAAAAAAAAGTACCTGGCTCCTAAGGTCAGCTAATGGCCCATCGTAGACGCTCCAGTCTCGTTCATCACCGACTCCCCGTTGCATCAAGACCTCTTTGATTTGATCTTCCAATTTTCGATTTGAATCTTCCAGCATACGCACTCGGGACAGATACTTGTCCAGGCGGTTGTTCAGACCCTGCATTTGTTCTTTGCCGTCCGTTGCGATCCCAAACGCTCCGCTATTCGACTGAACGTACGGACGCAGCCCGTTAGAAAGTCTTTGCACCGTGGACACGGAGATGCGAGAGTCTCTACCTCCGGCTCCCCCGAACATGCTGCTCCCGCTGGACAGAGGCCTCCGTAGCCCCTGGATGCCCGATGCACTCATGCTCGAGAAGTTCCGGGGAGAGTGGCTAGACCTAACATACAGCGACATGATGAAGGCACGGTCGTCTCGGTTAGATGAGAGAAGCAGCGCCGTGTAGTTCGCTCACCTGTGCAGGTGTGGAGTGTAGTTGCGGAATCGTCTTTATAGCGCTGTTGACCTCATCGTGGTGTGCGTCGTCCGGCGTGCCGTGGGGGTTGGATAACGCCCATTGGCTTTCTACCAACCACATTTGCGATACACGCCATTGTCAGTCATCCGAGCTGCACACAATACAACGAGATAAAGTTTTAACTCATTGTAGTGCGTGCGCCCCTAGGCAGGTTTAACACATTTTCTGAAAACATTTACAGTAGTAATTTTCATTGTGTTTTCTACAGGCTGGATTAGTTGTTTTCAAACCTATTTTACCATAATTGTATTATTCTGCATTGAACACCCAAATATCCGTACTAAGTCGATTAAATTAAGAACAACCAAATTAAAAACAACAAGTAATAATAATAAACAAAACTGTGTCATATCCCAATATCAAAACTATATATACAATATATCAATAACAGTTATTGGAAATGAAATAATAGTTTTCTTAATGTAAGGATTATCTGATTGTATTGGGTATTACTGTTTGTAAAATGACCTGGAACCAGAAACTGATTCATTCTCCGTTCATGGGACAATAATGTTCATATTGTGATGTTGAGTGGAACATTTTAATTCCAGGGTTTCTTTCTGTAGATACAAGGTTTTTGCACAACATTGACCATATTTTTATAGAATTACCTTTCTTTAAAATGTGAATTTCATGATTAGATGTGATTATCTATTTATAGATATACATATTGAATGCTCCTTATTTCCCCCCATATCAGATTGTTTAAAAAAAACAGATATATTAATATGAGTCTACATTGTGCATTGCATGACATCTAAAGGACTCATTGATTAAAAAAACAACAACACGAAGAGCTTATCAAATCTTCACCACTAACAGTAAAACATGAACAAAATACTTCCCTAAAATGATCACCGGCTTGTACAAACACAATAAAAAATAGGTTATTATGGGGAAGTGTATTGGAACACAAAATGGCAGTTTTTTAAAAACAACAGTGTGTACATATGCAGGTCCCTGTGCGTACATTTACATTTTACATTTTAAGTATTTAGCAGACGCTCTTATCCAGAGCGACTTGCAAGATGTGCATTAATACATGGTAAGAGCAATCATTGTTAGCGCACAAGATCAGTGCAGTAATACAGCGATAGACATCGTTGCAGGCGTCTGCGTGTGTAAGCACTTCACAATACAATGCAAAACAATACAATATTGTATTTATCCCCGAGGGAAATTGTAGCTGGGCCAGAGCATTGCAAAACAAACAGCAAACTTTGCATAATACATTAACACACGCAATGCACTTTACACGAAAGTCAAAGCACATAGTTTCAAGTCCAGCTAGTGCAAGTAAAACGCAGTAAAAATAGCAAAGTGCATAAAAAGTTCAAAAGTAAGATAAAGTCTATTTCGCTTATGACTCATTAACTTACTTAGGCAAAGATGAGAGGTTCATGTTTACTAGATTTCACAGGGCTGCCTTCATTCAAATAAGGGTGTGGCAATGGCTAAACATGCACAATCAATATGGTGAAGATGACAGGAAATCCCTGTGGTCAGGTATTTGTAGTTACACCTGCTAAGCAAATCCGTGCTCGTGAAACACCCGGTTGTCTCCCATGACAGGGAGGTATCTCTTGAGTATGTTGAGCTAACAGCAAATCCCCCACTATCTACACACAAACATGTTATAGACTATCCCTCCTCCAGTAACTACTGAGATGGCTCTCGGGAGCACATGCTCCCTCTTGTGGTGTATGACTGAAACGTTTATTTAATTGTATCTTGCAAAAAAAAAAAAAAAAAAGGTTTGACTTTAGGCAGAATACAACTTCTCCACCAGCCACAGCTGTGAAACGGTAGGCAATACAAGCAGTGGGGGAGTATAAGCATCTGGAGGTCTTGCCGGATAATAAGCTACAACAGGGAAAATCCATAGAACATATCTATAACAAAGGGCAGCACTCTCATTTTTAAGGAAATTGGGTTTTGTTTAATGCTGACGGTACCATAAGGACTCAGAGTATTTACATTTTCTGTGTTAGCTGCTAATATGGAAATGCAAATGACTTCCAGAAGATGCTTGGAAACATTATTAACACAGCAAGCAAAGTCCTTGGTGTTAGGCAACTAGACCTAGGAGATTAAAATAGAATGATACCCATCACCAAAGCCTATCCCTATTATTTGCAGCATTTTTGTGTGTTGTGCTTGATGTTCTTTATGCAACAATGTCAACAACAACCAGCATGGTTTTACTTAAAATAAAGTAACTAAGAAGTATCATGCAGTTTAACTACACTCTGGCTAGTTGGGAGGGCGGTTCTGTCTTCTCAACTAATCTTACGTAAAATCTGAGGATTCTGAATTTGACAGCATGGAAATCTTGGGCATATGCTTCCCCCATCACGTCAACAAAGTGGTATGTTGAATCTGCCCAATTATTAAGTTGTTCTATTTCACAAAATAATAATCACAATCATGAATTACATAATGTGGAACAGTCACAGCTGCACAGTCTGGTTTATACTAGCTGAGGTGTTTTACTGTGAAGACTGTGGGGGGAAGGAAAACAGACAGGAATGTTACACCATTGCTTTCAGGCAGGTGTGTCCGTCTCTAAATCCCCAGACACCACAGTTGCGCAGACATCTGTGGATCATGAAGGTATAATTATCGTATGCAGGAGGAGACAAGGCTGCTGTGTAGTCTGGATGACACATCGGGAGGCGCAGTCCTCCAGCCTACACCTCCTAGGAATTCACACATTTTGTTTTGGGCCTCATCAGTGTGACTGCGTCGACTCGACTTTCCTTTTTCTTTTTATTGAATCTGTATTGTGCCAGAAGGTACACTGAAGATGTACCGTTCAAGAAAGGCCTGGCAAGTCATTTGAAGCTTCTGTGTAAATGTTTCGGCAGTGTAACCGTGGAGCGCTTGGTGACAGACGTGACCAAAAGCTGCTGTATTCTCCTGTGAGTCTGTGTCTTCATAAGCTACAAGACTAAAAGGGGACCCACTACATTGTGTATGGTGCGTACAAGACAAAGTCCTGTCTGCTTCCTCAAGCACAAACGCGCTGCTCTGCACTACCCTCCTTGGCTCTTGACTGAGAGCAGAAGCAGCCATTTACCCTGAAGGAAGCCACCCCCTGTGCTATCAATCCAGGGCCTGTTTCTTCAAAGTCAGTTTTTTCCTCAGCCTGGTTCTGCTCAACAAAAGCAAGTGAGGCACGCAGGCTAGCTGCTTCAGGCCAATATGCGTCTAGATTGGCCTTTGGGTTGCATGAACCATTGTTAGACAAAGAACTCCACACATTAGGAGAAAGAATGTATACAATCAAATATCAAATCTTACAGTCACTTCTGGGAATTATGAAGGGCAAGGGGTCACTTGATCTTAAGAGTTTATTAAATTACTCATGATGATTTTTCCAACACGTGCACTCCACTTGAGTGAACAATAGCACAATATAAACATATTCAATCACCAGCTGCCTTCTGAGCCTCAAACCCCATCTCTCATACATCTGCCAGGCATGAAAAAGGGGAAGAGGTGGATCATTTTGTTATTTCCATAAAGTTGATTGTCTTGAGAGAACAATGTCTTTGTTCACACCTTTTCTCACATGAGGGTCTAGGCCAGGGTTACTCAAATCACGGTGTATATTGTGAATAGCCCTTGTTTTCTTAAGGGAGAAGTCCTACGAATGGAGCTGGCTCAGAATGGGGCACTGAGATTGCCACCTATAGGAATTTTATGGAAATGGAGGTGATGAAGGAAAGGGAAATCATGTTTGTAGTGTAATGTATGCAGGGAGGATGGTACAGATGTACAGATGATCTCTTCTATGCACAGAATGGTGGACTATTGACCCCATTGATCAGTTGAGAAAAGAACATTGCTTGAAATGCTTTTTTAAATCTATGACAGCCTAACTTGTACAGTAATATCTCGTCCTCCTAATATCCAATATAAGCACAGCAATTACGTGTGTTCTAAAACTGTATTTAACCATTGTGCGTAAATCAAAAACAGTATCTCATTCGCAAGATAATCTGAGCAAGCTACAACAATATAGGCCAGGGAATAAAATTAGGTTATGAAAACAGACGTTTGACAACAATGAACAGAAATAAAGGCAGCGGTGAGAAAGTACATGGGGACCATCAAAGAGGAACAGGTGAACATGGTCGATGATAATCAGGAACCTAATAATCAAAGGCTGAATTCATATTTGTTTCTGGTTTTCTTCGTGACAGCTCCCTGATGGGAGAGCACACCCACGGCCTTAAACTGACCCATTACACACAGTGACCGTAGTTTTGCCGTGAGAGTCGACAAAGCTGAAAAAAGCAGGGAGATACAAATAAGAGTGCCATGGCATAGCTGAGAAGCGCGTAAGGGTCTCTCCAGAACGTGGGTGGGCGAATTCCGTCTCGAAGGAAGCGGAGTTCGCTGCCCTTGGAGAATTAACTTGCCTCGCAGAGACGGGCGGCGAGTTCGTGTGCGGAGGGCAAATCGAAATAAATAGAGGGTATCCTACTTGCCACTAAATTTGGAGAAAAACGGGGGGGGGTAAATCAGAAACAAAAACAACAACAAAGTGACAGATTATATAAAATAAACCTAATTTAATAACCTTCAACCATGCTTTGATCACAGCAATCTATTATCTCCGTGGTGTCAAATGGTGTCCGCATATGATCTGCGTGAATTGTGATAGATGCTTGATTTAGCCTTCATTTGAACACCGCAACAGGTTACATTGTAACATTAGCGCTGTATATACATTGTGATTAATTAATGCAGTTTTAGTTTTTAAAAATCCGCTGTGGGTTTATGCATATCATTTGTATTTGTATAATTATGCATATGATATAAAAAAATACTTCCACTGCACAGTTTATCAATTTTGCCTGATCATACCTTAAAATATTATTCGTTGACGCTCTATAAATCCCAAAGATTCTGTACTGAGTATCATCCTGTTCCTTTTACAAAATGTAATTTTCCTGAATACTTTATTTGTCTTTTGCGCGCAAGAATTAACTAACTAATTTACTAATATAAAGGGAAAAAACAGTTCAATATTTAATTTAGCATGTATAGCTAGAAGAGCACAGCTCGTCTATCATTTCCTAAATACATTGCCGTGGTTACGTTTCGTGATTGCTCAAGACTTCTTGATCCGCCTAAAAATGTATTCAGTAACTATTTCAGTAAGAAAACTTGCACGGTAATTTTCAATCATACGCTTGTACAGTTACTGAAAATCGTGCTCTTGAATATGTACCTTAAACTGTTTCCTCCTTAGTTTGAAGTAATTGTTTTTAAGAAACCTTTGCATTATCAGTGCGAGAAAAATCTGGCAGCTCTGTGCTGCGGTTGTTCGTTTCACCGTCTGACGTCAGCGCAGAACCCTGGCGATGAAGCCCATAGTGTTGTCCACAGATTCTATTGGCTGATGACAACGTGACGTAACAGTAGTAATTCCAAATTCCTTGCTATAAATCCACGTTAGTTGGCACTTGAAGCAGGGGCGAAAATGGCATCAACTTCTACTTCTAGGGTTATTGATAACGCCACTCGGCAGGTTCAGAATGCCTGGAAAGAGCAGATTCAGCGGAATCTACGGATTAAGAATGCAGCCAAGGAAGAAGCCAGGAAATATAGGGATGAGCTCAGACGTATAGATGTGGCGGACCTGGAGAAGGAGCGGCAGGTTGTGAGGCAGCGACAGGTGGTAAAAAGAGCATATGGAGAGGAGCTAAGGCAACAGATGAAGGAGATGGAGCAAAGGAGAGTGCAGACTAAATTGTGCGCAGAGAAAGAGATTAAAGAATCCAGGAAAGTTGAAAAGGAATATGAGAGGCAACAGCTCAAACAAAAACAGCAACAGAAGGCGATTGATGAACAGGAACGCAGGAGCAGGGCAAGACACAATGCACTGGGAAAAAAGGAGGAGAAAGACCGGAGGGAAATGGAGAGGCAAAGGCAGAGGCAAAGGGAGAGGCAATGTGAGAGGAAATGTGAGAGGCTGGGTGAAAAGCTGGCTACACAGGAGAGTGAGAAGACCAGAACATGTGAAGTTAAGAATGCCAGGACCATTGCCACCCAAACTGTGGCCGAGCAGGATGCCAAAATTGACTATACCCAAGACTACAAGAAACTAATTCATTCGGAAATGCAAAGAATCATTGCCACCCGCAAGGGAGACAAGTACTGGCAACAGCAGCGCATTCTCCTCAGATAGATAGATAGATATAGTTTATTGTCCTTTTCAGGAAATTTGTTGCCACAGTCTGTACAGAGAAAGATATTTAATTAAAAAAGTATTCCAAGAAGTGTCTGAGCATTAATTTTTCAGTTCTGAAAATAATTAACATGTATCATAAATATGATCAAACTCAGTTTTTGCCCTAGTATGATGATTGTCAAACATGATTGTCTCTCCTACATACTACACATAATCAAGGTTTCTATAAAGTATCATTAGAAGAAAATGATAGTATTTTTTTACCACTTCTATTCCTGGGGTCCTCAAATCCCTATAATCCTCTGGACCTTCTGTGTGCCAGCTCTCAGGGGACAGAATATGCTGGTTTACTAGGGCATGGGGTATAGAGTAATGCCATGCTGGAACACACTTGCCTTGCTTACCTCAAGATCCAAGCCTGGGTCACCCCCCTGCCATTCTGAACCTGGCCCCCCATGATAGCAAGTTCAGCAAATCCAATGAGATCATGGGTAGATGTCACAGCACAGATGAGAATGGGGAAATACTTTGTAGGACACAGCAAGTGAATAGACCTTACAAGGCATTTATAAATATTTGATATGTTCAACCAGATTTGTAATGGATTTGAATTGCATGCGAAACATTGCTACGTGCCTTATCCCAAGAGAATGTTTACAATACCTGCTTATCACCAGCTTATCCTTAGTCCTTGACGTAAGTGTGCAGATGTATTAGTTTGCATTGCGTAAAGAGCTATATTATCGTAATGTCAGAACAGTGAAATTAGAATAAAAATGGTCTATTCCCTGAATCCAGTAGCCTTAACAGTCAAACACCCTTGTTTAAAGTTCAGCACTCTGAATACTGAACACAAGTGGTATTACGTGTTAAAACCCCCTCACTTATCCTCCATGTAAAATATATATTTGATTTAATATAATTGCAACACAGGATACCAATTATCAATTAAATCTCAGAATTCGTTGATAGGCAGAGCAAACTGGTGGATCAAGCTTCATCAAAATATACAACTCACAATTCAATTAAAATTAACAGTTGGTTTATTCAATTACAACAGTTAGACAAAAGATTCAATGTCCAATCTACAGACGTAGGTTCAACTACCTAAACAAATACTAAATCGGAACATCCAATATGTAGGGTTTAGTTCTGTCTCCTCACATATGGAACATTTATTGCTACCATTTCACAAGCATGCTCGTACCACGTCAGGCTCCACTCCCATCTGGCCGCGACCTAAAAGACGTAAGTACCAAACTGGATAGCCCCAACAATTATCACCCACATGGAAATAAACATTCAATTGGATATTCCAACTTACAAATAGTACATTCTAGACATACAACTGACATGTAACAATCACAAAGGAGATGAAATGGAATAAAATGATACCAAACCAAGCTTGTCTCTCTCCAAATGCAAAAACACACGCAGGCAAGGTGTTAGCTGGCACCAGATCTTCCAAGAGAAACAGGACAGACGCTTGTAGAATTCCCACCAATCTAAGACATCGTGTCACCAGCAGGTCAGACTTTAAGTGTTGGGGGGGGGAGTTCCAGCGCAAGCCAGGTTCAGACCTTCTTTTTATATTTTTGTTTTGGATCACTTACAACCACAACATATATTTTCAAAGTTGCCATTGATATGTTCCTCTCATGTTGAGAATCGTGGCAATATCAAACATCACTAGGGCCTGGTGAAGCCAGCTTCCTTTATACCGAGCTGATATGTTGGTTGAGCTGATATTTGGGGAGGCATAATATGCTCAAGAGCATTGCTACCAAGTGAAGAGGCCTATCATACCATGTTGACCTCCGCTTTAATCTGGCGGGCCATAATTATTTTCTCCATGATCCATAATATTCAGCTCATCTGTAGGTATAAAATTGAAGTTGTGGGGTGTGGCACTGGTTCACCATACCTAAGTGTCCTGGCTTCACTCACAGAGCCATAAACCCGCCAAAGATGGCCCCACTCTGTCTGCCTGCGCAGGATGGCTAAAATGCACCTCCCCGACATTCCTTCTCTTGTGAAGGATTAATTACTACCGCAGTTCACGATTCATCCTTCACACCATTGGGAAAAATGCAAAAATGTAACATTAGCACAGTAGGAAGCAATTTACCACACAACAGAAAAGACATGGCTGGCTATAGCACTGCTTATTTTTCTGATTGCATGTTCTTTTCTCTGCCTTGGCACCTGCCCCCGAGCCCTAGATCCTGCAAGAAGTGTAAGCTGCCCCATCAACCCTCACCCCCACGCCAACCCCAGTTCCTGGATCTGGACCCCCTTCATGTGGTTTAGCCCCCCCCACTGACTACCTAACACATGAGGGCCAAAGTCATTCAGCCCTGAGTCACCTTGGACTGACCATGATATGGTCTTTTTTGGACACACCCTGTGCCGGCCAGAAGAGGATGGGCTCCCCCCCTTTTAGTCTAGTTCCTCCCAAGGTGTCTCCCGACCAAGGGAGTTTTTCCTTGCCACTGTTGCCTTTAGACTTGCTTTTGGGGGTCTAGGCCTGGGTTCCCCCTGTTAAGCGTTTTGTGACAATTCAATTGTGAAAAGCGCTACACAAATACATTTGATTTGATTTGACATAGGAGAGGAAGGTTACAAAACAACATACATTGACAGCAAGCATAAAAAAACATAATGTCCACCAACAGTACACCATTAACCATTAGTCCATTTTATGTCCCCAGAGACTGTGATAAGGCATTTAGACCTTATGAATCTCTACTGGATACTTCTGTGTCACTGCCATTGTGAACTATGAGAGTCTCTTCTTTCTCCAGTGTCATATTATTGTAAGTGGACACAAAGCAATTAAGAGTTACCTGGACTCCCTTAGATCTAATGCAGTGACTTTCCCCAGTGACCGTTGCAGGGTTTTCATTCCTATAATACCCAGACCCAGTATTGTCAAAGTTAAGACCACAACCTAAGACCTCATAGCTGCTGTCTGGAAAGTGCCACATTCCCTGTCGGTAACCTCGTCAGCTCCTGTAGCCAGAGTCAGAGTCCAGTCAGGGTGGACTGCTTGTCAGCAGTCGTCAGTAGGGCTGCTCCCAGTGGCAGGACTTGGGTCTGGTGGAAGTTTGTATTTGTGGGCGTCGCTCCGAGCATTGTAGGAGAGCACTATTGGATAGGAGGTTGGGCCTTGTCATTCACTGCAACATGTGACAGGGAAAACTGTCAAGGATAGCACTGCCTGTATCGAGGTGTCAGTCCATTCAGGGGAACTTTCTGGACTGCTGTCATGGTCCACAGAATTGCCAGTCCATTAATAATTCTGAACACATTTAAAGAGAAGAAATGTTATTGAGTATCAGCAAACAGTTCTGGAATGAGCCTGCACTCAGGAAAAAGGGAATTTAAGGGACGTGGTTTGATATTCAAAGGTGTCGATGAGGAGATGGGGAAGCTGCCTGTTTTACCTCCGTATCTTTGGCAGCGGAGGTCAGCACACCGAGAGGACATCACAAAGCAAGGTGTCACCTGGCTTCTTACGCACGTGGATCCCCATTAACCACGCCCGTACCAGTTCTGTGCCGATGTCCATGTAGACGTCAGCCTTGGCTTTCTCTCTGGGCAGAAGCTTCGGCCGTCCCTTGTACGCTCTCAGTCCAATGTTGTCCCACCGCCTCAGACGCCGTGACATGGCTCGCACACGTGCCCTGGTAGGTGTGGGTCTGTGGAATTTAAAAGTGCGCACATTGGGGTGCCAGGAGCTTAGTGTTTCAGCTGGGCGGTGTTTATCTTGCTTAGGGGGGCAAGATAAGGCTGGAGCTGAAGTGGTGGACTGAGAGGTCATAAAACGGTTGCGGCTTGGTTTCAACGGGGGCTGCCTCAAAAGCCCTGCTTCTCTTTGAACCTGGTGCCACTGCTCCAGTAATCAGAGGGGGGAGAATCAAGGGGGTTAGTGTACATTTTTGTTGACCTTTCATTTTTTCCAACACCGCCGTCATGGTGGAGAGGGGTGCACAGGCGTTGTTGCTCTGTCAGAGCAAATGATTTCTCCTGGGTGTTGTCCCGCTGCTTCGACCGTACTCAGACAGAGGTTTGGATGCCAAACCAGCCTTCATGCTGCAAAGCTTTCGGGCAAAAACAATGAACTAAAATAACAAACTAAAATAAACAAAACTATGGTAAAAGCCCGCCTCCTCTGAGGGGGGAATCCCCTTCCGGGGAAACACACAACAAAGACAATCAGCGGCTTTCCACACCGCTTCCATACATTCACATTTAACAGGCATCCACACTAACGAGACAGGGTACAACTCTACGCACACTCATCACACCACTCAACAAGACACCGCGCCTCTTCAGTCCGGAGTTCCACTATAACCTCACCAGGCACACACATATTCAGTGACTTTTCAAGTGCTTCCTAAACCCATGCACACAGAGACACTCAAACACAGAGTTCTCTTTTCCACTTGAGACCACGTGAGGCAATCACCCGTCTATCATTCACTCGCCCGATCACAATCACTCAACACCAAACAATTCACATTCTCACGCACAAACCCAATCAGTCAAGTGACTTCCACACCAATTAACTGATTGAATAATCATTAAATTGGGACCTTTGGAACTAGAATCCCAGGCACCTGCCAGCAACCTTGTCAACGGCGAGATTGCTAAACCTGGCCCCGGAAAGTACAACTGTTCCAAAGGTCCTCCACAGCAACACCGCAGCAAAAGCGAGGCAATCCCGCAACTCCCCTGCCGCAGAGACCGACGCCCTCCACAATAATAAATCATACATAAGCACCCATTTGTCAAGAATTGTACATAATGTTAAGGAAATAATTGTATGATTGAAAAAAAGAAAAAAATGTTTGCTTTGTTTTGGTATTTTGTTATAAAACTAGCCAATCTTATCATCTTGCCTGCTCTCACTACATTGGCCTGAAATGGTCCTCAGTAAACATACCTTAAAAACCATTAAAACCTAGATGTACCTGGTAACCAGTGTAAGGAAGCCAGGATTGGGGTGAAAAGTATTGTCTTTTGAATGGTTTTGCAGTATCAAACATAAAATAAATGAAGGCATAGATGATTTTCTCTGAGTCACCAAGAGTTTAAAAAAACAAAACAAAACCACCTCGTTTTAGAAATACTTCTTAATATGGTAGCAGCTCGGGGTAGTTATTTTACATGTTCTCATACTGTAGATAGACATCGTAGGTTTACCCTCCAAAGGTAAGCAGGCAAAATATTGGCACTGCAAATGTGTAAACATAAAAAAATGTCATCCAAGTTCGACTGGAGGACATTTTGTGACATTCCACTTCTATCCCTGTCACCTGGTTTGACAAAATTGTACCCCCACTTGAAATATGTATTAATTAAAGTGCATACTTCCACTGCACAGTTTATCAATTTTGCCTGATCATACCTTAAAATATTATTTGTTGACGCTCTATAAATCCCAAAGGTTCTGTATTGAGTATCATCCTGTTCTTTTTACAAAATGTAATTTTCCTGAATACTTTATTTGTCTTTTGCGTGTAAGAATTAACTAATTTACGAATATAAAGGAAAAAACTGTTAAATATTTAGTTTAGCATGTTTAGCTAAAGAGCATAGCTCGTCTATCATTTGCTAAATACATTGCCGTGGGTATCTACGTTACATGATTGCTCAATACTTTTTGATCCGCCTAAAATGTATTCAGTAACTATTTCAGTAAAAAAAAACTTGCACGGTAATGTTCAATCATACTTTTTTTTTTTGGGGGTGCATTTTAGCAGACGCTCTTATCCAGAGCGACTTACACATTTCACATTTCTTTACATACAATCCATTTATACAGCTGGATATTTTACAGAAGCAATTCAGGTACTCAAGCACCTTGCTCAAGGGTATAACGGCAGTGCTCCACCTGAGAATTGAACCAGCAACCTCTAAGTTACAAGTCCAGTTCCCTAACCATTACACTACACTGCATACGTTTTGTGGCATCCCAAGGGGCAGGACGAGGAAATGGCTGGCTGCCTCATTAATTCTTGGGAGCCACTGGAGAGGAAAAGACTTCATTTTCCAGCAGCCCACAGTCCCACACCTGAACAAAGTCAAGCGATACGGACAGCTGAAGACCATTTGAAGGCTTATTTAAGGGACTAGTTTGTATTACACTGGGAAGGAGTAGGTTGGGGCTGTTGTGAAGAGTGTTGGAGAGAGAATTGTTTGGATTGTGTATTGAATTGGATTGTTTGAGGATCCTGCTTTGTGTACCGACTTGGACTGTGTGAGGAACTGACCTGGATTTTGATTACGGACAACGACAAAGGATGGTGGACTTTGTGTTTTGGATTCCCCCCAATACCCTGCTTTTAAAAAAAAAAATTCTGCCTCCTCTGGGTTATTTAACTCCCGAAGCACTCTGCAAAGGTCTGTGCGTGTCCCCCAACCCCAAGGGACACCACATATGGTGGAGAATGCGGGCAGAGGGCATCACATATTGGCACGAGGAAGTAGTACAACTTTTTTAAATTTTAATTAAAGAATTTGTTTCTGATTTTATCCCATTTTCTCTCAATTTGGTAGCCAATTACACCCACTATTTTCAAGTCAATCCCCCCCTTGTAGTGTGAGTTCGCTGCCGTAGCCCTGTGACCGGTAGTGATGAAGGCGAAGTATCGTCTCCTCCGAGACGGCACTTGCCAGGCCGTCAACCGTAACCCAGTAATCCAGAGTCACTCCTGTGCGCAGCGAACAGCTTTTCAGCTTCCCTCCCCCCTCCCTCGGGCGGACAGCCGACTCTGGCGCAACGGGGAATTGAACCCCGGAGAACTGGAGGAGCAGTATGCTGAAGAGAAGCTATGGTGGGACCATAGCGTGGAGGAAAGCCTCTTGGTGATGGCTGAGGCCAGGTGGAACACCCGACTGTCTCCTGACGTAGTGAGTCCATCTCCTTCCCTAAAATTGAAAAGACCGCAAAGGAAAAAGGAGAATAGAGGTTCTCACCTGAAGAGAAAGAACAGGCGTAAAAGTAAAGGGAACGTTTATGGACAAGAAATTCAAGTGTGGAAAACAAATCAAAGGATCAAGCTAACTGTCATTTGAAGAGAAGGTTTTCCCTGGTGGCTGAACTTGACCACCTGGAAGCAAAATGGAAGTGGCAGAAGAAGACAAAGAGAGGACACCGGATCACCAATTGGCACAGTTCACTGGAGAAGCCATGGAAAGCTGATGAAGCCCGAGGGGTGATCATGGTTGCTGGCAGTCAAGGTGAGCAACTTGTCATTCACTAACGACTGTCATATACTTGTACAGGAGGTGAATGGAGACAAAGTAAAACAGACATTGGATCCAGGCGGAAAACTTCCTGAGGGGACCTGGAGATGGTGGCTCTCCTGGTCACCGCTGAACATGTGGCGGTCTTTCCTCCTGATGTCAAAGCTGAGGAGGAGGGTGTGTGGCATCCCAAAATGCCATCAACTTCTACTTCTCTAACTTGCAGTAATGGAAGCCATTGCAGAAGGACAGACATTTTTGGTGAATACAAAGAAAGGGTTATTCATAATGCCACTCGACAGCAACTCTACAGAGTGACCGTTTTAAGCAATTTCACAGAGAACTCTTGCTGTCTGTGGCTCTGCATGATCGGAAAATACAGATTGAGCAGAATCTAAGGATTAAGAATGCAGAAGAAGTTGTACAAAGAGAAAGAGATTCAAGAATCTGGGCAAATTCAAAAGCAATATGAGAAGCAACAGTGGGTGCTCAAACAAAAACAACATCAGGTGATTGATTGGTTTAGCCCCCCCACTGACTACCTAACTCAGGAGGCGCAAAGTCATTCAGCCCTGAGTCACCTTGGACTGACCATGATGTGGTCTTTTTTAGACACACCCTGTGCCGGCCAGAAGAGGATGGGCTCTAGCCCTTTTAGTCTGGTTCCTGCCAAGGTTTGCTTTTGGGGGGGTCTAGGCCTGGGTTCCCCCTCTGTTAAGCTTTTGGTGACAATTCAATTGTGAAAAGCGCTATACAAATAAATTTGATTTGATTTGATGCTAGGAATTTTTACTTTGAGCATCTAGTGAGTAAAAGTAGGAACATCCCGGGGTGATCATTCCATCCGTGGAGTCCAGAGCCAGTACCTACATGTGGTCGGTTGGTGACAGCAAAGGTGACAGCCAAGGTGTACAGGAGGTGAATGGAGACAAAGTAAAACAGACATTGGACAGACATTGAACAGTCATATACAATTGCACAGGAGGTGAATGGAGACAGAGAACAGCAAAACAGACATTGGGCCCAGGGGAGAAAATTATTGTTTACTCTGCAGGCGGAAAACTTCCTGAGGGGACCTGGAGATGGTGGCTCTGCTGGTCACCGCTGAACATGTGGTGGTCTTTCCTCCTGATGTCAAAGCTGAGGAGGAGGGTGTGTGGCATCCCAAAATGCCATCAACTTCTACTTCTCTAACTTGCAGTAATGGAAGCCATTGCAGAAGGACAGACATTTTTGGTGAATACAAAGAAAGGGTTATTCATAATGCCACTCGACAGCAACTCTACAGAGTGACCGTTTTAAGCAATTTCACAGAGAACTCTTGCTGTCTGTGGCTCTGCATGATCGGAAAATACAGATTGAGCAGAATCTAAGGATTAAGAATGCAGAAGAAGTTGTACAAAGAGAAAGAGATTCAAGAATCTGAGCAAATTGAAAAGCAATATGAGAAGCATCAGTGGGTGCTCAAACAAAAACAACATCAGGAGGTGATTGATTGGTTTAGCCCCCCCACTGACTACCTAACTCAGGAGGCGCAAAGTCATTCAGCCCTGAGTCACCTTGGACTGACCATGATGTGGTCTTTTTTAGACACACCCTGTGCCGGCCAGAAGAGGATGGGCTCTAGCCCTTTTAGTCTGGTTCCTGCCAAGGTTTGCTTTTGGGGGGTCTAGGCCTGGGTTCCCCCTCTGTTAAGCGTTTGGTGACAATTCAATTGTGAAAAGCGCTATACAAATAAATTTGATTTGATTTGATTTGATGCTAGGAATTTTTACATTGAGCATCTAGTGAGTAAAAGTAGGAACATCCCGAGGGGTGATCATTCCATCCGTGGAGTCCAGAGCCAGTACCTACATGTGGTCGGTTGGTGATGCTTACCTCAAGATCCAAGCCTGGGTCACCCCCTGCCATTCTGAACCTGGCCCCCCACGATAGCAAGTTCAGCAAATCCAATGAGATCATGGGTAGGGGGACTCTTGGCAGATGTCACAGCACAGATGAGAAAGGGAAAATGCTTAGTAGGACACAGCAAGTTAATAGACCTTACAAGGCATTTATAAATATTTGATATGTTCAACCACAGATTTGTTCTGGATTTGAATTGCATGCGATACATCGCTACATGCCTTATCCCAAGAGAATATTTACAATACCTGCTTATCACCAGCTTATCCTTAGTCCTTGATGTAAATATGTAGATGTATTAGTTTGCATTGCATAAAGAGCTATATTATCATAAGCATGCGTTGTGCATGACTTTTCACACAAAACAATTTGTAAAATGTACCGTATATGCAGACAGAGATATCAACATTGTCTAAACCAGTGGTTCTCAAACCTCTCCTTGGGGACCCCCAGCCAGTCCATGTATTTGTTCAATTCCACCATCAGCACACCTGATTCAACTAATCAAGGCTCATTAATGAGTTTAATCAGGTGTGCTGGTGGTCGAATTTAACAAATAAATGGACCGGTTGGGGGTCCCCGAGGAGAGGTTTGAGAACCACTGGTCTAAACTAATTATGTAAGCTGACTGCTCCCATGACAGTCATTTCAAAAAGCCTTTGGGATGTATAAAAGAAGGGCCTGTTTGCATTACAACTTGCCCTGCAGTCTTCAATAATGTGTTACATGGAATCATTCACCACGTACATAAAAACTGCAAAAAGAATAAATTAAATTGTATTTATAGTTAAATAAAGTCTTCACAAACCAGAAAAACACCAAAAAGCAATTAAATCAAATTAAATACAACAATTAAATCAAAAGCAGGAATTAAAAGCAAAATTACAATGGCCGTTTTTTAATGACTTTTTTAAAAACTAGAAATGTTTTCAATGTTTTTTACCAGAAACAGGGGAAGCAGGGTAGGCCACAGTCTTGGCTCTCATTTGCAGAAAGCTTGGTCAGTTGATTGAAGTGTAGTTTTGGGTGCCTACAGAAAACCCTTCTCGAATGACTGGAGTTATGAGACAGTCCTGTAATATATAACAGTATAAACAGTAATAAACAGTATTCCTGTTGTGTTCTGTGATACTGTGGTACACGTTACACATAACCGCCAGAGAAATCCACCACCGTGGGTTAAGGACTTTGTTATGTGAAAAAACCTATTAAGAATAGTGAAAATAACCTGTTGAGAATTACTGTGAACTGTACAACTGTTGAAGCATTTAAACATTTGAATACTTTAAAATGTAATACCTTGGTTTATAACTACGTGCTTGGGTACAGTTTATCATCTCAAGTTTATTATGTCAGGTTGGAGAAATGTTCTTTTAAAGAAAGGGGGAAATGTTGTGTTCTGTGATGCTGTGGTACACGTTACAAATAGGTATACATACTTACCTCTAGAGGTCACTGTGTTAGTTCCTGCTTACCTCTAGTATTGAATATCCTGTGAGGATGTGACGTTGGCCGGGCGGGAAAAATGCAGAGAAGAATGATTGAATGGATGCCATGTTCTGCTCTTGCTCTGAGTAAACCTAACTTCTATTAACGTGACTGCCTTGCCTCCTGATTCCGCAACATAACAATTCCTAGCAGCTATAACTACCGCATCTTATCCGAGGTCTATTAATCTCCCTGGATAAACCAGTAAATGTAACAATATACAGTATATACACATATTTATCATCAGCACGCAGTATCGGCGGCAGGATTTAATTCGTGGGTGGGCCAAGGTAATTGTGAGTGGGCCAAATTATTTAAGATTGAGATAATGTCGCATTATTTTAGTTTAAATAGGACAATATGCTGGTAAATAACGTTTTTTTCGTAAACAGGGTGCTCAGAGACATGCTTTCCTCAATTTGTCAAATAAAGGCTTTAGAATGACCTGTCCAAAAACACGAACTATTTCGAGGCGAACCGTGAAAATAACCGCGCAGACCAGCATAACGTCACAAATGAAAAACCCAAATGTCATCAATATCAATGTTTTTATTGCAAAACAAAATAACAATAGCCCAAAGATAAATTCACAAACCTTCTGGCCTAAACCTTTCATCAAACTGACATCATTAATCCGTTTTTCCCTACAAATATTCACGTAACGGCTGAATGGACTTTCTCTGCTTTCTCGTAGGCCTATTCATTTACAGTAGCCATTTTACTTCGTGTAATCATTTGTCTTTCATAGTCCATCACAAAATAACAATCAATATAAGTTCATGCAGACGTGACAGTCCCAATCTTTTACTAAAAACGACAGTTCATTTAGTCCGTTTTTCGACTTAATTTCACATAACAGGTCAGAAATATTCACGTAGCCTACGCTAACCATCTTGCTATGGTTCGGTCTGCTCGCTAACATTTCTAGCTAGCTCGCTAACGTTAGCTAACGTTACCTCTGGCTCTGCTGTTACTTCTGCTGGCTGCTGAAGTACCGGTGGTGACGGCGGCTCTCTTTAATTACTTTTACAAACATTTACGAACATTTTCGGATAGGCTACCGTTACATTATGCAAAGCTAGATAACATTACAGCTTATGTCACACAGGTTTGCTAACGTTACATATACTGCGACCGCACTGGATTGTACTGTACCATTATATACTGTACTGAGTAGCGCGCGAAACCGCACAGCGGGTGCTACCATCAACTTATCGTCAACGCATTCTGCTGTTCAGCTCTGATTGGCTCAGTCAGTGGATGCTACAGTATTTAATAGGTCAACAAGTGTGTTGTGCATATGTCATAGGGATGACAACGGGGAGTGCAGTGTTTAATTGGTTATTATGGATAGACATTTTCAACTGCTTCAGTTCAAAAAATATTGTGGGCCAATGACAAAAGTGTGTCATTTTGCTACACACAGTGCTACAGCGTGCCGCCGCCACTGTCATCAAGTATAATTAGCCACATTCATTCACATATAAAAATCTGTTAAAGATAGTTTGGAACACCCTGGAGAGATGCACAAGGTTCTTTAAATAATAATGCCTAGCTAAAGAGCTGTCAAGATTAGAATGTTAGTGGAAATATGATAAATCATACTTAAGCTCCCATTTGTCAAGAAGTGTACATAATGTTAAGGAAATAATTGCATGATTTAAAAAAATGTTTGCTTTGTTTTAGTATTTCATTATAGTACCTATCTTATCATCTTGTCTGCTCTCACTACTTTGGCCTGAAATGGTCCTCAGTAAATACACCTTAAAAACCATTAAAACCTAGATGTAACCGGTAACCAGTGTAAGGAAGCCAGGATTGGGGTGATACTGGTGCTTGCTTTTCAAGCGGCCAGAGGTACTGCTCCCCCATACCTCCAGTCACTCATCACGCCCTACACCCCGTCCAGACCCCTCCGCTCTGCCTCCGCTGGCAGACTGACTGCCCCATCCCTCTGGGCGCCTGGCAGCCGCTCCTCGCGGTCTCGCCTCTTCTCTGTCCTGGTCCCTCGTTGGTGGAATGACCTCCCGCAATCGGTCAGGACTGCGGAATCTCTTCCAATCTTCCGCAAGAGACTCAAAACCCACCTCTTCAGACTCCACTACCACTGAACACTGTCCATCTAGTCAATCTGTCGTCACCACTGTTTACTTGTTCTACACACAAAAAAACAAAAAAAACACCCACTAACCTTTTCTTTCCCAATGTTACAGGTATGATATGCAGACACCTGCAATGATGTCTATTGCCGCTTTACTGCACTGATCTTGTGCGCTAACTATGATTGTTCTTACCTTGTATTAATGCACATCTTGTAAGTCGCTCTGGATAAGAGCGTCTGCTAAATGCTTAAAATGTAAATGTAATGTAAATGTATAAGTATTGTCTTTTGAATGGTTTTGCAGTATCAAATATAAAATAAATGAAGGCATGAGTCACCGAGAGTTTAAAAAAACAAAACAAAACCGCCTAGTTTTAGAAATACTTCTTAATATGGTAGCAGCTTGGGGTAGTTCTTTTACATGCTCTCATACTGTAGATAGACATCGTAGGTTTACCCTCCAAAGGTAAGCAAGCAAAATATAGGCACTGCAAATGTGTAAACATAAAGAAATGTAATCCAAGTTCGTCACCTGGTTTGACAAAATTGTCCCCATGATCCCTGTCGGACACCATAAGAGCAGAAGAGGACATACATCCTCTTATTGAGACAGGAAACTAACAGGTAAACAGGAGGAAGTCCAGTTTAAAACAATTCCATCGAGACCCATGCAGGTTCTGAGACTGATTCAAACATCAATTGAAATGATCCCAGTATTATGCCGAAAATGAAACCCAGACTGAAATTTCTCGAATAAGTTAAATGTGGCAATGCACTGAGGTTTATTTTTAGATGTTCTCGATCAGCAGTGAAAAAGACCACACTTTTCCTGGCTTTGACGTTGGGTTTCTGGGAAAAAGTCCACCAGAGATGATGATTCTGATAAGCCGCGACTTGATGCTTGGCAGGATATCTGGGAACATGTCCAGCTATCCCTTTTTCAGATACTCTTGCGTATGATAATGATGATAAAGGGTCCATGTTTACCTGTAACTTCTCTTGACGTCATGTCCAAATTCAGCCAAGTTTAGTTGCGATGTTATTCACAGTAGTTCAAATATTTCATTAAATTACTTTATTTTAATCCATTAACTTTTTATTTATTTTTATACTTAAGTCGCCCCAGGCACTCTAGAATGTTTAGAATTTGGGGAACCATGGTTATAGTTTTCTGTTTATTTAACTCAGCCTGTGTCACTGAGTTCAATAAAAAAGAAAACCCATATAATGGGTTACAGCACATAATGCATCGAATGCACGGAAGTATTTCTTCTGAGCATATATTAATCACCCCCGTTATCCAAACCTGTTCATGCTACACAGTGCTTCCAGAAACTCCTGTTCCTACATCAGAATTACAGCCTAAATTTCAGGGAGCAGTGCAACTTCCCTTTTGAATTGCTCAGTTTTCCGTTCACATATTTTTACTATTCATTGATCGCATTGTGGTTTTTAAATATTCAAGGGCAGCTTATCTCATGTCTGACGATATGAGTGAGAAATGAATACGTCACTCTTATTCTATGTGCACAGGATGTGGTGACCGGTGGTGAGTAGATACCATGCCTGGCATTTTAACTGAACCCAAGCGACTTCTTTTCCTTGTTGTGTTTATGTTGAGTTTGACATAAAGCATAATGGCATAACGGTTTCTGAAATATTAACAGGAAGTGAGCCATTTCACAATGTCTGAAAGCTTATTCTCAGTCCATCTGGGTTATCTCAGACAGTGAAAGCCACCCATCCTGTCTGACTCCGCATAAGTGTTAGAGACTGACTCATCTACCCTCTACAGCATCTCCACCAGTTCACACATATAAAGAGAGGAAGGAAGAGGGGTGAGAAAGTGAAACTGAATGAAAATATGAATAATTGAATACATTTTATTATATCAGAACCATTATGTAGTACAGTTGGTTGTGTAAAAACAGGAGCAAACGATTCCAACTAGAATGTTTTTAATGTATTATTATCACCCAATAATGCCTTAATCCCAAAAATGATATTTAAACACTATATATTGTATGTGTGTGTTATTGAACTGTTTAATGTTTTAGGCTGGACTAATGGTTAGTTAGCTGCTTTCATTCATTCGTAAAACCACCAGTTTCAATTTGTTGGTATATCAGTGTCATGTCAAAACTTTCCATAATGCCTTTCTTCACAAGCTACACACGTTTGCCAAACAAACCTCAAAAAACACAGGGAGTGAACACTGGGATGGATCTAAAATAAGCTTCTCTTGGCCTCTCAGAGTGAAGCACAGAGACATTGAATTGTACAGCGGCACACCAACAGTCTGGGCCAGAGTTCCCTGAGATGTGCCAGGCACTCATAATGCAATGTCCTCCGAGGCCTGCGTCTTCCTCCAGCCACCCCGGATCTTCTGGATCAGCTTGCGGGCAGGGTCAGTGTACTGGCGGTTGGCCAGGCCCAGGATGACGGGGATGATGGCCATGCTGCCAATCCCCGTGCAGGACAGGATGATGTGGGTGGTGGAGCTCCCTCTCGAGCCGTCCCGGTGCAGCAGGACCACCGACACGTGCAGGTAGACAATGTAGGGCACCCAGCAGGTCACGAAGGTGAGCGAGACGGCGGCCACGCACTTGGCGTAGCGCAGGTTCAGCCGGTGCTCACTGTCGGCGGCCTGCGCCCGCTCCACCGACCGGTGCAGCTTGCACAGGTCGCGGACCTGCGCCCGGGCGATCCAGAGCACCCGGGCCGTCATGCCCACGATGGACAGGATGGCCGGCAGCAGCAGCCCGTACACCTCCAGGTAAATGAAGGCGTTGGGGAAGACGAGCCTGTAGGAGCAGCCCTCCTCCCCCACGGTGCCGTTGAGCGCGGTGCCCTGGTTGTTCCAGCCGAAGGCGGGCAGCGAGGCGTAGAGGAGGGGCGGAGCCCAGACGGCCAGCAGCACCAGCGGGAAGCAGCGGTGCACCCAGAATTGGCTGTAGTGCAGCGGGTTGACGATGCAAAGGTAGCGCTCATAGTGCACCATCACCAGATTGAAGAGGAAGGACAGGAAGAGGAAGTTGGGGAAGATGTGCACCAGCAGGCAGGTGGAGAAGTCCAGGTTGCGACTGAGGCCCATGCGGGGGATGAAGGGCAGGGTCACGCCTGTGCACAGGCTGGCCACCAGCAGGCTGAGGAAGAAGTAGTTGGGGGTGTTGTGGAGCTGGCGGTTGCTGGCAATGCCCAGAATGATGAGCAGGTTGGACAGGATGATGGCCGTGGACAGGGGGAGAGTGATGCAGAGGATGAGCTGCTCATGCGTGGTGTCATTATGAGCCATGGCAGGGGGCTCTGAGCTCCACTAGCAGGGCCCAGCTCTCGCCCCCTTCTTCCCATTCACACTGTGGGACCAGAGGAGTGCTGGACTAAAACGGCCAGAGCGGATAAGCTGGGGGATCAGGGAAGACGAAAGGGACAGTTTGAAAAATGGAACATTTCACCAAATATTTAGATCACATTTTAAAGAACCAAATCTCCAGGCTGGATGAGCAATACTGTTAATCCACAAGAACACAAGGACCAATATCGCAAACAGTAAGTTCTGAAAAGGTAAGATAAGCCAAATAAATTTATGATAAGAAAGACAGGATTAATTAGCGCATTTTATACTTTGAAATGTCAAATGTAAATGTTGGGGTCTCTCTTCAAAGCAAAATGACTGGGAACCAAGGTATCATTTTACATTTTACATTTTTAAGTCGCTTTTATCCAGAGCGACTTACAAGATGTGCATTAATACATGGTAGGAACAATCATACTGTAGTTCGCGCAAGAGATCAGTGCAGTAATATCGTTGTAGGCAGCTGCATACCATACCTGTAACACTGGGAAGGAAAAGGTTCGTAATTATTATTATTTTTTTTAAATGAGGAGTAGGCAGGGATAAATATACAAGAAGTGTTGAGCAAGTAGGCAGTGGTGATGAAGTGGTAGGCAGGCAGTAGGCAGTGGTATCGAAATGTAATACCACGAAATGCAAAACAGTTAGATATTGCTTATGATTGACATCTTTACAAATGCCTGAAATGATTAATAATATGTTGCAGTTTGTGTTCTTTTGTTTCCATTTGCTCTTTGGACACCTTTCGTGTTTAGACGATTCACACACACAAATCCCAATGACCAAAAATAAATGTCAAGTTGTCAGTGAGAAGACTGAAACCAAACCGAACCAAACAGGCCAGCAGGGGCGATTGAGCCATTATTTTTATGGTCTTTTTGTGTTCAGGCCCCATCATGCACTTAGCTTGACAGGCCAAACCCCGTGAGAACAAACTGCCCAACTAACTCTCACTGTATGATGGAAATAAAACTTGCACAGTGGCCTACACCAAGTTAACAATTCGAATGTCAGACTTGAAGAGCATTACAAATCATGTGTGGGACACACAAAAAACATAGCTGTGTTTTTGAGTTGTGTGTCATAAGCATACCCTGTTGCTCCAAAGTGATGTTCCCCCTTAAGAAGCATCTCCATAAAACTGAAATGATGAGTTTATAACCAGGCCAGTAGAATTAGCTAAATTAGCTATCCCACATGCGCATGCTAGATACAGTCGATTGGCTTAAGGGATAAGTGCTCAGGGCTCCCAGGCCCTGCTTGACGCATTAACAGCCTAGCTGTGTCTAACTGTTACATCATCTACTTTGACTATTGGATACTCAAGAGGAGTTGATGCGTCTGGTTTTGTTCAGAATTGAGTTGAATTGGTTCAATGAATTCTGGCATTGTGTACGTCGTTTCAAATTCTGAAAACAGAAATCCACCTATAAACAGAAATGCATCTCCCACAGACTGTCTGTTCTGATCAGTTTTAGAGGCCGTATATTAGGGGGAATGCACTTTATACTCTCACAGGGCTCTACGGTTATTAAAACAATAATCTGCACACATATATAAAAAGACGTGCAGCTCTCCTTTGTATCAGATGATATTCTGGGCTGCAAGCCTGACCACACAGAATGGCAATCTGACATCAGGCTAGGGGCTCTGAATGGGTGAGCATGTGTGTCCAGTGGATCGCTAAGCATCATAATCATTTTGATATTCACCCAGAGCAGCTAATTCTTTCCAGTTGTTGTGGAATCCCCTTTTATTTACTTTAAAAAATATTTCAGATTTTTTCCCATTTTTCTCCCAATTTAGTGGCCAATTGTACCCTCTATTTCTTACGATTCACCCTCCCCCACGAGCCCACCGCCCGTCACTGCAGGACAAGCCAATACCCCGAGTATTGATGATCCAATGTTCCATCTTCTCAGAGACGGAACTCGCCCACCGGTCTTACAGCTTGTGCTTCTCGGCGAGCTCGTACCGGCTCTCCCTCCCCCCACCCCTGGGGCGGACAGCCAATTGCCGCCCCCAAACGGGGCTCCCAGTCAGAGCCGGGCTGGCGCAGTCGGGTTTAGAACTGCAGCCACAGTGAGCAACCTGCATTCTGGGTGAATGCTGGAATCTGGAATCGCCTTTTATTAGTGTTTAGTTTTTGGCACCCACCTATGCAATATTCAGATGCGTCAAACACACTGTAAAAGGCAAGGCCACACAGCGGCTCAATTTTGCATCCAACGAATGTTTAACTATTTATGTGTTATGACTTCACATTACAAGCAAACACTTCAGTCTCTTTCACCCAGATATAATTTGATAGCCCTATCCTAACACAGAGGCCTAATAACACATGGCTTGGACTACCATGATAGCTTTGACATATGCCGTGCAATGGCAATATCCATTCCGCAACGGCTTGCTTTTTATGCTGTGTGCAGTAAATGCAGTCGTAAGGCCTGTTTGGACCTTGAAGCTTCAGTTTCCTGTTCACTGGAGCATCCTGATGATTGTGACATTTGTTCGGGGCTATACTAGAAACACCAAGATGTACACGAGTCATGCTTTCAGGCCACAGCTGTATTTAGAGTTTCCTTGTGGTCTGATGTATCACTTTCGTTCTTCAAATGTGCTCTTTCTCCACCGCTTTGCTTCACTTTTCACTCTTCAGTTGCACTTTTCTCACAGCTGCTTTTTTTCAATCAGAATTAAAATAATTTCTATGAGAATTCATTCTGAAATCGAATGCCAATGCAGTCTAACAAGACACATGGGAAAGTCAATTTAGTTTATTAGAGTCCTGCACTTCTGTTAAGACAACACATACCTTAATGTCAATGTATATTGTAGACCAAAGGGTTTCTTTTTTGAGACCCACATTTTGCAATTCCAAATTTGTTAATAACTCGAAGCTTATGTTATACCTGTATGACGATACCCATAAACTAAATACAAGCAAATTCTGTGCTATAATGTCAGTTTCTTTACGCATTTACATGAACATCAGCCAATTAAACTATTAAACTATATTAAACTATACAGATTCCAGCTATCAATGGCTATGTGATGTAGATCATTGTAAATATTGCACTGCATTTGTATATACATTGCAATGCTGAAATTTATTGAGCATCTGGGAGGAAGAGAGGTATTGTGCCTGCATATTTGTTTCATATTTACACAGTCACTTGAGCCCTGAACTAATCGAATACATTGGCGATAAACCATAATTTTACTTCAAAGTTGGAAAGCTACACATCACTTTAGCAAGGAGCATTTCAAAACAAATATCCTTAACTCCAAATGTGTTAGAGGAGAAAAGGACTCACCTTATTAGGAGTGCACGGTTCCACTGAGACGGGTAGAGAAGACGTACGCTGTCCTCACCTCCATCAGGTGCCCTCAATGAAGGTGTCTACAACACACCGTCCCTTTACAGTGCCTGTCAGTGCTTTTTGTTTCCTGTGGATTTTGATGGTCGAAAAGGCTGTCCCTTCCCACTGAGGGCAGAGAGAGAGAGAGCACTGGAGGGGAGTGAGTCTTTAGTATCGTGCTTCTCAGCCAAGCTCAAATACCCCTATAAAGGGGAAGCACACTCCCTGTGAGAAGCATACCACACGCACAGGAAATAAAAGAGGAAACTGTATCTTTAAGAGTAGGGGGAAGGGGGGGGGGGTAAATTGTTTATAATAAAACCAGTGGTGTGTGATATAGGAGAGGAAACCACACACATTTATACAGTTACGCCCATCTAGCTGTCCATTCAATCTCCATAACTCACTGAAAAAAGGAGACAAACATTATCTTGCCATCTTTGTCTTTTGCTAATACTCTAGAATGCTGCTGTGCCGTAGGATTTCCAATTAAAACAAATATGTACGGAATCAAATGAATGTCTGAATAAAATCTGTGGACACATTTTAAACTGTAAATACAGGTAATGCCATTTAATCTAGTCCCTACCCTTGATACGTCTGCATGTTATACTCCTGATGGACTCCAATGTGAAAAAATAAAAAAGATCCATGGATCAGAGGGCTAAGAAAACCTTAGGTAAAAACCCTCCCAGAAAAATAGTTACAGATTATGAGAAGATAAACATATACAATAGATATTTTAAGCATCCTCAAATAAATGTTCAAGCAAAACACATCTTGTACATATAGTCCAATGCATTGCAATTTTCAATATGATGTTAGTGGCTACATATGCCATATCTATATAAATGGCAAAAAAGATAACACTTTCCACTCCCTCCTTTAATAAAAACAAGTACCCGGCTCCCTTAGTAACAATTTAGGCATGTGTTTGGGGTGGACTATCCCGAGGCTTTGGGGACCACCCCGAGGCTTTGGGGACCACGAGTCAGATAAAGCTGCATAACAGAACTCTTCCCACTGTGAGCGAAGCTGTACAGCAGAACCGCGCGCAAAGTACACAAATCTGTTTATTATACACAGAGAGAACGATTATCATTCAGCTACTCCAGAGAGGGAGAGAGAGGGAGTGAATCAAACTGGTCACATACACACTATTGTAACCAGTCCTTTGTGTCTCAATTGAGAGGGTTCTTTTTCCATATTATAATCCAGACGCGAGTTTATCTAAATGCGCCCGCAACGTGTTCACATTCCTCAGACACTAAAATCACGAGCACACGTTTTCTCCCCATTATCAAATAAAATCGTACCGACATTGGGCACCATGGATACTGTGTACCGTTACCCAACAGCTCTTTTGTCTTTTTATCTCTTTCACGTTAAGCTTAATACGTGAGGCCTGGGCAACATGATGGATGCGTAAAACATCCTCGATACCGAGCGAAGCCCCGTCGCCCCAAACGCGCGCATGAGCTGGCCCGTTTCGTCAGGAAAGGTCAGGACAAACAAATCTATCAGCCGTCCTCCCACCAATCCATTATCAACGTCGGGTACATCATTCCCGTTTTAACCGCGGCCGTTAAAATATATTTGGGATTGTCACTTCGCTGGTCTCGTCCAACTTCGTGGGGCAGGCCTTGTGTGCGAGTGCAGGTGACGGGCTGCTTTTAAGAGAGGACACATGAGAATGAACGCACATGTACGATGCGGTCAAAAGGGGGCCTCTCTTCTTTCGCGGGATCGGTTTGGGGGAAGACTGGCGCAGAGGCAGGAAGGGAGCACTCGGCCACGGTAAAAATGGGCCACTTCCTCAGCTGGGGGGTGAGAGGGGTGAGAGGAGGAGAGGAGAGTCACTGGGGTGGGGAAGCCATCCTTTACTCCATGGCAGCTGGCTTCCGAAGGCTGGCCATTGTGTTCCCCTGCTCTCCACGCTCTGACGGCACACGGAGCCACGCACAATGGCACCAAGGATTCTCCACAGATGCCGTGCACTTGTTTACCGTATCTAAATTTAGCTGAATGCACCGCCAACGTGCACAGCTGTCCCGTTCTGCTTTTCTGGTATCGAGGGAAACGCAAACATGTCACTGGAGCCAACAATACCGAGACTTGCCTTGTCGTCCTGCCGCAAAAAGGAAAACTTCGAACACAAATCTTAGCAGAGTATTTCCATTTGCAGAAAGAACTGTTCAGACTATAAATTACCCTTTGAGTTTACACACAAAGGATGCTCTTGTGGATAGATGTGAATGATTAACAGGGAGGACAGTGCTGAGCAACTGCAAATGGGAAAGGCTTAATACTGGTGTGTATTCACTTCAGTAAAATCACGGCAAACAGATTAGCCAACTCCAATGAGTTTAAAGAGTGGCAAAGTAAACAATGTTATGCTTTCACAGGTTTCAAGTTCAAGACCACTACTTGGCCGAACTTATATAAAACTCTGTGCAAACAAACAATTTACCGACTGCCTGAGCTTCAAGAATAAACAGTATTAGGGTCCTACTACAAATGGTCAACTTCAGATTTCAGTAAAAATCAGTTATTCAGTCATTAATGGTATTTGCATATTTTTGTATCGGTGGAAATCTCGGGAATGCATCTCCTGTGAAAAACAAGGGCTTAATGAACTTTGCCAATCAACTTTCACTCAACACAAGCCCATCCCTACACAAATTAGCACTATAGACCGGAAACCATAAAGAATGGGAGCTCTTCAAAATGGTTGGCATGGCAATTGGAGTGACTAACTATCCAGTTACCGGGTTTATTTCCTAGCTACAGAATATGTGTCATAACTATAAAATGTCCATTTGTTTAAAAATAATAATGAAACACATTTCTATGTTCCAACGTGAAAAATGTCAGTATCGGCCCAAAGATCATCTACACAAAAAACACCCTTTTTTATTGTTGCTTTTAGAGGACCTTTTTTAAATTGCAAATTGCAACGGGTCTTTTTACCCAGGGTTTCTGCAGGTTTCAACAAGTTAGATGTAAGACTTTTTAAGACCACTTTGAATGCAATTTAATACCCATTTCACGGCCATACTGGCAAAAAAAGTATGAAGGATATTCAGGAAAATTGGTATGAATGAAAATAAGTCCCAGAATTACTTACAAAGTAAATGAATTTATTCACATTCAACATATACAAGAACAATGACCAAACATGACAGTACACAGAACTGTGTATGTGTGAGAGTATGTGTATGTGGACACAAGAGCTACATTCTTCTGAGCTTGGTTTTGGCTGTTTGATTTAGACTTTTGTCCAACATCAGCACGAACGGGCCCTTATTAACTTTTGAGATGAGGTCTCTCTTAATTAATTCTGCATCTAAAGCAAGAGAAAAGTATGTCCCTGCATTTATGTCTTTAATTTGTGTTTCCTCGACTTGATTTGCCATCATGATGGTACGATCATGAAGTTTTTGCTGACAGAGGCATGTATTTTATTCGTTTGATTATCCTGTCTTTATTTGAGAAGTCATCAAACAGTTCATTGGCCACATCAAGCATGAATGTTTTGGCATACTCGCCATCTGTGAATGGCTTTCCACTCCTTACTATTGCCAAAGCACCAGCAAA
Source organism: Aldrovandia affinis (assembly GCA_029706075.1). Classification (NCBI taxonomy): domain Eukaryota; kingdom Metazoa; phylum Chordata; class Actinopteri; order Notacanthiformes; family Halosauridae; genus Aldrovandia; species Aldrovandia affinis. The sequence continues at coordinate 3,824,055 of JAINUG010000058.1, forward strand.
GCTAGCCGAATTCCCGTCACCTTGCTTGGTCCACACACGGAGTTGCTGCTGACTGGCTTGCACTCTCCGCTGTAGTTCTTGGCATGCATTTTTCCTGCTGTCCCCAGCTGGATATTTCGATGCAAATGAAGCATGGTGTGTATCGAAGGGCCGCTTTACATTTGACCATTTCATCGATGCAATTTTATCATTGCATATTAGACATACCGCAGACCCTGCTCTCTCCACAAAGGCAAATTCCTCTGTCCACTCAGCCTGGAACGTACGGTAATCCTCATATTTTTTTTCTTTTCGACATCTTTTCCGTCATAAGGGTTCGATGCAGATAAACTAGCTGGCTATCTGACGAAAAGGAGGTAAGTTTATTTCTTGACCTTACAATGACTTGTGTCGTGCAGCATTATCCAATGAAAATTGAGTTTTGGTGTCGACAGATTAAAATAGATCAGAATATTTGATATTTTGAATTTTATTTTCAAAACTGTAATTTCTGTAAAATGTTTTACTTTAAAATGACACAGTAGAATGATTTATTACTTATCATGTTAAAAAATGGCAGCTCAAATTTGTCTGCGAGCCATATGCAGTCATCGAAAGAGCCATATTTGGCTCGCGAGCCATAGGTTCCCGACCCCTGCTCTAGAACAACTGATAACCATTCTAATGAACAGGAAAATAACATCAGCCCACACGGTGACTTAATCTTTTTGACTCTTTTAATGTTTTCCTCTACAAGGCAAGGCTCACATGTAAAAAAACAAAAACCAGGAGTTCCATACAAATATTGAAAACAATCAGGAGACCTGGATGAACAATAACATACTGTTGCCTTCACCATTGTTTTGGGGTTTTTTCTTGTCAGATACATTTTTTTCTGGTGTCTTTGCATTACACCTCTGCATGAATTTAAAACCATTAAATACTTGGTTTGCAATAAAAGGTACATCAGCATCTACAGAAACTGACAACTTCCACAAAACCACCTCTATAGGATTGTGTCTCTCTCCCTCAGCCTACTTCAGAGGCAAGATGTTACTTGTGAGGGGTAATGACCCTGCCTGCTCAGGAATCAGACAGATTCAGGCCCAGATCCAATTAGAACTCAGAACCACCAACAAACCACAAATCACAGACCCAGCATTCAGAACAACTTTCTTCCCACCATTATTCTAACCAACCACAGTGTTTAGCTCATCTTGATTGAGAGCATGCGAGAGCTTCACCCATTATTTGGATCATTCCATCACCTGCCATCATTAGTGTGAGGTCTGTAAGAAGTGGTTGCCCAGGGGATCTGAGCTCTGGCTGGCTGAGGTTGGACTCTGCTGTTCCTACCGGTCCGGTCTCTGGAGGCAGAAGACTTTGGCCTTGTGATCCCCCGAGGCAGTGACCGCCAGCGAAGCCTCCCTGTGGGGAACACCAGCAGCATCAGTATGGCAAGCATAACAGAGGAGCACAAACGGTCAACATCACCTACATGTCAATGCTTACGTTACACAGGAATGTCCACTTGCACACCAGGTAGATTCATTTCTGATCATGTACCATTTTTTGTACTTTTGAATGTGTCCTCCTCTTTTTATTGGTCCATGTTATTGTTGCATCTATAAATTGACCGTAGCTGCATTTCCACCAAAACGAACTTTTAGTCCCAGGGACTATTTTCAAGGAACAAAAAGGTTCCTTCAGTCCATTGTAGTCTGCGTTTCCACAGTGGTCTAAAGAACCGCGAAGATTAGGCAAATTAGTCATGCTGATGCGTTTTGTTTCAATTTGGTAGCCAATTAGACCCGCTATTTTTATGTCAATCCCCCCCTAGTAATGTGAGTTCGCTGCTGTAGTCCTGCGACCGGTAGTGACGAAGGCGAAGTAACGCCTCCTCCGAGACGGCACTCGCCAAGCGGTCGACCGTAACCTGGTACTACAGGGACACTCTTATGCGCAGCGAACGTCATGTCGGCTTCCCTTCCCCCTCCCTAGGGCGGACAGCCAATCGCCGCCCCTGGTGGCACTCCTGGCCAGAGCCGACTCTGGCGAGACAGGGAATTGAACCCCAGTCTCCGTGGCCAGCGTCGGACGTTGTAACCACTGGTCATTCTTTATTTAGCCTTCTCGCTTCATGAAAAGTCTGGTTGTTTAAAATAACGACATTTTGTGACCATGTTTTTGTTGCTAGCTAGCTAACTTGTCACTGATGTCAATAAACATATAATATAAAATATTAAGACGTTTCTAATTCATTTTAAGAATAAAATCTCTAACTAAGGGGGGTTGTACGCTAGCTAATGTTAGCTTTGGGCTAGCATAACAATAGTTAGCCTGGCTAGCTAGTTAGCTAGTCTGATCACTCTTTCTCTCCACGGATCTAAACAAAGAAATAGCATGACATCCAGCTCCATGTTGATTTTTCCAAAACACAACTGGTTTGCTAGTGCCGATTTTTAAAAATGGCAGTTGAAACAATGCTGCGAGTCTTTTACCATACTCGACCAATCAGAAATGTTCAGCGCTGCAAGCCCCACCTCCAAAGTTTCTGTACTTTGAAAAAGTACCAGCTCTTGACTAGAGATTCTTTTGGGGGTAAAGTAATGTCCCCGGAACTAAATAATAATAAAATAATCAATCAAGAGGCCAGCTAAAAGACCACTACATCCGTGGGCTGCATGTGTGTGTTCAGAAGAGTGTGCGAGCGAGTGCACGTTTCTCTATGTGTGCATGTACGAGCTTGCATGTGTGTGTGCGTGGCAGACAGTCAGGAGGGACTGACCTGTTGAGTGCGAAGTCGAGGATTTCGGCATTGTGACCCCGGTATTCGGACACAATGTTCCCCGAGCGGGCATCCCACAATCTCACTGCTCCATCCAGACTGCAGGTGGACACCACAGCGGAGCCCTCCTCCCACCGCAGGTGCACAATGCCAGCCTGCAGGGCAGAGGCACAGGGAGAGCACGTCACAGCAGACACATACACATACTAAACATATTGAAGGCGCACACGGTTACAGGCCTGCTGCAAACAAGCATCACTGGATACATCCAAGACCACTTCTAAACATGCATGTCGTCTCGTGGCAAAGTTTCAAACTTTAAATAGTAAATAGTCATATCAAAACACAGAAATTTGGGAATATGTTTGATTGCCGTTTACCTTATGTTGACATCTGTGTCTCAGATTTGTGGACATGTCGTAGATAGCTAGAGTCCCGTCCAGGTAAGCCACCGCAGCCAGAGGTAACCTGAGAGACAGGAGGAGGATCATGGGCCACCGCTGATACGGTCATCATGGAAGTACAGCAAGTCAGCCTTATGACTTACGACCAACCTTTTAATCATTATTGGAGACACAAACGTAAACGGATCAAAACACACAAACTACGCTGAGAGACGGAGCAGCTGTGGCTTCGCACTCACACATTACAGAAGCCCACAGACTCCACAGAGTTCGAATCTGCCTCATCTGCCGTCGAGTCCTTGGCCTTGCCTTCCTCGATGGACAACACGCCGACAACCTGCGCAGATAGAAGACATCCTATTTACATTACCTTAACCTCCCTTCAATACCGGCAGCAGATGGCCACGGTCTTTTGAGTACAACATTCCTACATTCAGTATAACATAAATACTGAATATCCAGACAGTACCACGGCTACCTGATAAGGAAGTAAGAAGAATGAAGGCCTTATAAGGGAAAGCTACATAGCTACACATACAAGCTTCCACTGAAAGCTTTTCAAACAACAATGTCAGCCAACTGATATGGCATTTCCGGGGCATACTACTGAATTATTCCTTATTTTCATGCACACAAAAGGAAACGTTTACAGGCATATCGGTGCTGACTGAGTACATTTTTGCATCTTTCTGCGAGTCCAGAGTACCTGTAAACCAAAACTACTAGCTATTTGACCAATTGACCTGAACCATCAGAAATCTGCCAATAACTGGATTAAATCGAACTGAAAAATGTTCTTGCTAGCAGAGTAGATCTAAAGCTAAGAGCACTGGCCTCTTTTAAGCTGATTATAATAGCAGACAGATTTCCCTACCTCCCCCAATTCAAGTTTCTCACCACCATGACATCTTAAAGTACGCCTGATATCCCTGGCAAATGCATTAATAATTAGTCCACATGTAAAACATGCCAAGACTATTGTTTTTTTTTGTCAGGCATACTTATGGTTGTGGTTCCCTCACGAAAAACGAAACCCTCATCTTCTCCTATAGCTTTGAAGATACAGACGTCAAACGACAGTAATATATGCACCATGAGTTGCTTTGCAAGGTTTTGATGAAAAACATTGTACTTTTTGATTTATATAAGCTGAAACCTGATGCTTAAATGAGGAAAGAAATGTAACTACTATTATCTGATAACGTTACCAGTGATACGAGCTGTAAAATATCAGTATGTATTTTGAGTAAAATAAGTATTGGTCAGTTCTCAAGTTTTCTTATCTCAGTCACTGCCAAATACAGTAACTAACTCTTCAATGTGAAATGCCCATTTCAGGCTGCTGGACATCACTCAAATATCAATTGAGCACAATTCCCCTCATATCTAGGGTGGCCATTTCCAAAAACCCAGAATGGAGGACACTTCAGGCAGCGGCAATTTAACATGTAATTATATGACCAATTTAAAACCATTAGCTAGCTAAACCAGCAGTGATATAGTGCTAGCTAACTGGCTTGCTAAAATTAATAATTAAAACCGTAGTGTTTTTCCCAGAAATAATTGTTGATTCAAAAATGTATTCAATCACAGGTGCAGTATGTTTCTGTTACCTTGTTGGTATCATGCAAACTTGTTTAAAAACAAAATCAAGTTATGAACAAAATATATTTTTGAAACAAATGTAGGTGTTATTGTCTATGATATAGTTATCTTTATGCATTGATGTGGTTTCAATATGTAGTCAGCCTGTATGCTGTATGCAAGCCTGTCGTGCTTGCCTTCTTGGCCAGATCACCCTTGAAAAAGAGACCTCGGTCTCAATGGGTTTTTATTTCTGGTTAAATAAAGGTTTGATTGATAGTAGCAAAATAGTTTTTTCTTTATTTTTATTTGACCTTTATTTAACCAGGTAAACTCAGTTGAGAACCAATTCTCATTTACAATGATGACCTGGCCAAGAGGCGTCAGCAAGAGTGTATGAAATAAACACAGTACAGGTACAAAAAAGAAATAAATAAAAAAGAAATAATAATAATAAATAAATAAACCAATAAATAAACACTAAGTGCAAGAGAAGGTGAGTTACTGGATATTCTTTGTGGAGTTGTAACGGGAGGGGGAGGGAGGAGGGAGAGAGAGAGAGAGAGAGAGAGAGAGAGAGAGAGAGAGAGAGAGAGAGAGAGAGAGAGAGAGAGAGAGAGAGAGAGAGAGAGAGAGAGAGAGAGAGAGAGAGAGAGAGAGAGAGAGAGAGAGAGAGAGAGAGAGAGAGAGAGAGAGAGAGAGAGAGAGAGAGAGAGAGAGAGAGAGAGAGAGAGAGAGAGAGAGAGAGAGAGAGAGAGAGAGAGAGAGAGAGAGAGAGAGAGGGGCTGGCAAGTGCAAGTGCAGCAGTCAACTATGACCTGTTGCAGATTTTGTTTCAACATGTTGAGGGATGTGAAAGCTGTGAGTTTGAGTCTGTTTTGTAGTGTGTTCCAACCGTTTGCAGCAGCAAAACGAAAGGAATTATGGCCAAAGACAGTACTGACTTCTGAATCACTGGCTCTTAAACGGTAATTGCTGTTGGAAATGTGCAGGTTTGAAAGGTAGCGAGGTGTCTTTCCCAGAAGTGTTTTATAGACTAATTGCAGCCAGTGTTGTAGCCGCCTGGTATGAAGGGAGGGCCAGTCAACCAGTTTGTAGAGATCACAGTGGTGAGTGGTGAAGGGTGCACATGTGGCAAAACGGATTGCTGAGTTGTGGACTGTGTGTCAGCTTGCTAAGGATGCCCTTTGATGCCAATTTATATCACCGTAGTCAAAAATTTGCAGATGATACTAAACTTGGGGAATCAACTTTGGAATCGACTAAAGTAATCCAAGATGATTTAAACAAAATCCAAGAATGGGTAGAAACATGGCAGATGACACTCAATATTGCTAAATGTAAAGTTATGCATGTGGGAAATAAAAACATAAGACAGAAGTATTTTATGGGAGGAGAAAAATGAGTAGGTGTTCAATTTGAAAAAGACTTAGGAATTGTAATTGATCAAAGTCTATCTGCATCGAAGCAGTGTGCCACGGCAGTGAAAAAGGCTAACAGGATGCTGGGATACATAGCAAATCAAAGGTCTAATCAAAAGAGTATAAATCAAAGGAGGTTATATTATATTAATTATTATATAATGCCTTTGTCAGACCTCACTTAGAGCACTGTGTGCAGTTCTGGGCACCACATTACAAGAAAGATATAGAAGCTCTTGAAAAAGTTAAAAGAAGGGCAACTAAATTAGATAGACTTAAGGCACTCAATCTATTTAAGCTTAGCAAACTGAGACTTAGGGGAAATTTGATTGAGGTTTTTAAATTCCTAAAAGGGATTAACAAAGGGAACTACCAAAGATTTTTTAAGATAAATTTGGTTAGCAGAACAAGAGGCCACAGATGGAAATTAGTTTGTTCTTTCAACAAATTCTGCACGGATATTAGGACATTTTTCTTTACACAGAGCTGTCAATGCCTGGAACAGCTTGCCAGATCAGGTTGTAGAGGCAGAAACGCTTGGGCTATTCAAGTCCAGGCTAGATGCAGTACTAGATACTCTTTAGATTAGGACATGACGAGCCTAGCCTCTTTGCACATTACTTTGCATGCTTTGTCATTAAGGGATTGCAGCATACATATTAATGCCCTTTATTATCTGGCTGCCTTAGATCCATAAACCTAATCGCGATTGCAACCAAAAAATACGAACGTACCAGACCATCAGAAGCTAAAGTACAATATATTCACAATGAGATTTTCTTGTGTTGGTAGTTAACCTTTTGCATTGATAGTGTAGCTGTCTGTTCCTTGTGGCTATATACGCATGTATATAGCTACAAGGTAAATGTAGAATGAACTACAAAGGAGTAAATCTGCTTTTCATTGAATTTGTTTTAGATGATTGTTCAGGGACAGAGCACAGTTGCAACTACAGTATAATGATGCTGGTGTCAGACAGTGTGCTACATGAAATGAGCTATTTACTACAAATCTGTTGACAAATTCTGAACCCATCTAGTTGTGTTCCATTCTTGTATTTCTGCACAAAGCCATCAGTGAGTCACTTCTCCTCATATCCTCATTGTGCTCTTTGCCCATTCTAATAGGTAGGACCTACCTTGCCCGTGACAGTGTTGATGAGCTTAGCGTTGCTGTCCACTGAACCAGTCAGCACCAGACTCCCATCTTTGTTATATGCAATGCAGGTCAGTGCCCCCTGGTGGCCATCAGTGCCTGGTACAACACATGATAAGAGAACATGTTATCCGTTGTACTCCATGTACAACGAATAACAACGGAGGTGCTTAGGAACTGTAGCACAATTAGAATGACTGAGCAGAAGCACTTACCTTTGAGGACATGGATAGCGTTGCCCTGTTTGAGATCCCAGAATCGAACAATCCCGTCTTCATAACCAACCACGGCTCTCTTTCCTGGGAACAATAGCCACAACCACTCAACCTCGCACTCTTTCACTGTACATTCTCATTCTCAACATGCGTTGTTAGATGTATGGCAGCTAGCAGGTTACATGAATCACAGATGGTTTTAACAGCCAAGGCAAGCAGATCGATTAATGCTGATCATTCTGTGCATGCCCCTCAGAGATTGGTCACTTACCGTCCGGCAGGATCTTTCCACATGTAGCCTGGCAACCGGGGCCCTGGAAGGTCTTGCAGTCCCCCCCTGGTATCTTCCACATCCACACACTGCCATCCGCAGTGCCCGCTAGCAGGACTGGGGCACTGTGATGCCACTCCATCCACTGAAAAGACAAACCCGGCACTGACACTCACAACTCATTTCTGGACCATCTCCATTTGGAAATGTGTCAGGTGGTGAAGAAGACCGGTGCCACTCACCTCCAGGTCTCCCACTTCAAAGGACCAAACCTCCTCCTTTGTCTCCACCTTCCACACCTTCATCAGGCCAGCCATGTCCCCTGTTGCAACAAGCTTTGAGTCGTGGCTGAAGGAGGCGCATGTGACAGAGTCTTTGTGGCCTGGTGGCAAGAAGAGATTTAAATTAATAGTCAATAAATACAACAGCTATGCAAGTTCATCTGCTCAGAATGTATTCATTTCGCAGACACTCTTGTCCAGAGCAACAAACCAAATAAATCAGTGTACAAATTTATGAGCTGCAGTGGCCTTAGAAAGGCTTAACACCTGGCTCAGGAGGTTTTTCCTATAGTTGTTAACATTCTTTAAAAGCACCTAGCTTACCTGTGCACTCAAAGACCACCTCTCCATCGTTAATCCTCCAGACGTAGGCTTTGTCATCTTCACCGCCAGTCACTGCTAAGCTGTTTGTGGCTGGGTCCAAACTCACGCAGAACACTGACCCTAACCATTAAAAGGTATTTGCAAGTCAAGATGTGCATGGATAAGTCATTTGGAGTGACTGGCATTTTGAAATCTAACTTTCATCATGGAGTACCTCTGTGTTTGGAAAAGGTGAGTTCGCTGTCGTCTTGATCATCATCCATCTCCTCATCTTCATTCCCCCATCCCTCGTCCTCTTCGCCCCCTGCCTCGTCAAATTCCACATCCTCAAACTCATCGGCCAAGTCATCTATGAAAGAACAAAACATATGTTAGAGATCAGCTACTCAGTGATAACGAATACACTTACATTTCTTCAAATCAAATGCAACGTAACAAGACAAACGTTAAAAAAAACCTTAACGAATTTAGCAAGAAACATCTAGCTAATCACTTTTATTAGGGATTACCGAACACCAGGTGATATTCAAATTGTATCTAACGTAGCTGTTAGCTATGCGTTTTAGCTACCCATGCAAGCCAACAGACTAACTAGCTATTACTTAATCGACAGTCGACCCTTACCATCTGACTCAAAAGCTAGCTCAAAACATAAAATAGTTGGCATCGTAGTGCTATCGCTAGATACATGTTATTAGATGTATGTATAGCTAGCTATCGTCTTTATGAATGAGCTATCCAACCTTAACTAGCATCTGGAGCTAAATTACACATCTAACTAGTACTTGTTATCGACATGCGAGTCGTTGCGCTGTCGGTTGGTTTGATACATTAACTAGTTAACGTTAGCTAGCTAGATTAGCTAGTTTTACAGTAGCGACGTTAGCTACCTGCTGTTGGCTCCGTTTCGTTTAAGTCGATAACCTCGATTATTTCTTCATCTCCATGAAGATGCACTATATTTTCTTCTGTGTTTGCCATGGTTCAGAATCTTCAGTATTGAATTTACAGTACTTAGCTAGATTGCTAGCTAATTGCCCCAGAACAACTTGCTATTAACGTTAGCTTGCTAGCTAACCAGTTCAGTTAGAATGCTAGATAACGATAGATATGTAGCTAGGTAAAACTGACCTCTAGCTAGTTTACCACCGTTATAGGCAAGAAATATGGACATAAAATATTGTTTTAATTTTCACACTCTAAATTTATCCTGTCCCCATGTTTCTCTTCACGTGTTTGGGGGAAAAACATGACAGGTTCCTTTGACACTGAAAATGACAAGGAAATGAACCAATAGCAACGGGACCGTTATACGTCAGGACCAATCAGATGTTAAATAGGCGGGACTTCCTTCAGTATCTTCTTACTTTTTCGCAATTCGCAGGTTGAGAGATTTACAACGGTTAAAGTGATTTGATTGGCCCATTCAATCCAATTCACTTCCCCCCACTTAGGCCGATCCACATTCATAATGATTTATGACTCAGAATGGCGTAGAATTATATGCGGCGTGATCCCATAAATCCAGTGATCACAATAAAGGTTACCACTGCTATTCCTATTCACAAGTACTGAATTGAAACGCTATAAAATACAATCTCCCAAAAATGCAAGGCACCATAAAAGAATGGCAAACGGCAGCGCTCAGCTTGCTCCACGTGGGACACATAACTACAACGTTTAATATTGGCTATGCATAAAGGCATGTTAAGGATACGAGCTGTAAAATATCAGTATGTATTTTGAGTAAAATAAGTATTGGTCAGTTCTCAAGTTTTCTTATCTCAGTCACTGCCAAATACAGTAACTAACTGTATTTTAGGCCATGACTAACTGGCCATTTCCAAAAACCCAGAATGGAGGACACTTCAGGCAGCGGCAATTTAACATGTAATTATATGACCAATTTAAAACCATAACCTATACAGACTAACTGAGATTGAACATGTGTACTCACAATAGCTGGATGCTGCTTTACGTTTTCTACTTCTGTTCTTTCCCGGCATTTTGTAGGTCTGGCTCCGATGGCAACGAACACTCCGATAGCACTTAAATAATAATCGCGGCTACATTAGACCAATGTGGTTCATGGCATGACAAATACATAAACCAATAAGAAGCACGTTCGAATGTTCAAACGTGCTGTAACGAAGAACGGAGTGTTTTTCTAGTCTAGAATTCAAAAGGAGGACAAATGGGCGTCCGGCAGAGGATCGTTTTCGATTGAAAACCGGACTGTCCGGCATAATGCCATACGTATGGCCACCCTACTCATATCTGGCATTTTCTTTCTGTACATGATTGAGCCAGTTGTACAGATGTAGCTGGATAGATTGTCAGCTATAGAACATTGCAATTTAGCATAGATTTTAGACCAGGGCCCCAGATTAGGGTAAAAGTCATACTTGTCAAAGGCAAGTATCTTAGAAAAGATACTTGTCCTTCCTAAAAGTTACTTGTCCGTGGTCAATTCACCAGGAAAGTGCGATCTCTGCTCTCTGAATCATATTTTCGCTTTGAATCATGAGTTTTTAGCTGATCTTGCGGTTGCATTGGGCGCAAAATTCCACCGGTGCGGTTGCATTGGGCGCAAAATTCCGAGGGGCGCAACATTTCAGCAGAAGACAAAAAAACACAGTTAGGGCAGCGGTCCCCAACCTTTTTTGCACCACGGACCGGTTTCATGCACCGGGTGTAAAATTCCGAGGCGCAAAAAAAAATTCTCCCATGCCCGGTCCGCGAAATAAATGAACTGGTCTCAGCTTTTTTTTCGCGTGTTCCCCCCCCCGATCCGTGGAAAAATGGTCTTGCATGAAACCGGTCCGTGGTGCAAATACGATTTGGGGAAGGAGTGCTAACGGTTCACGGATTACCGTTACGTGCCTCGCCCCGGGTGCTGGCAACCCACGCTACGCCACTGCTTGCACCCTCAATGCATTTCCACATCTTTGAAAATGCGATCACTACGTGGTATGTAGTCCAAAGATAGACACGACGGTTAACGTTATTTATTTTCTACACGGATATTTATGTTTTGATTTGTGCAACGTGTGCTCATGGGACTGTGTAGCATTGAAGCTCTGACGGGTGCCCGCAGGTGGCGTTAGCGACTAGTGCTCTGACTGTACAGTATATCATAACGTACAGTCTAGTTGGGACTCGAGAGATTTTTCAATTCCCAACTAGAGTGTGGTATGGCAGCTAACGTAATAGCTAGCTAATAATTCCTAGATTTAACCGAGCAGGGATGTGGGAATGATGTGTGCTTGCACTGTAGTACGGAGATGAGAAATCACTTCTGGAAAATCACTGCTGATTCTTCAGCCTGGCGGGAGGGCTCACTGAACTGAATATAGACAGTAACTAGCTAGTGTTCACGGATATTGCTTGCTAATTCAAGGCTTGGTAAGTGATAAATGCATGATCACTTACGAAGCCTTGTGTTAGCAAGCAACCTGCAACAACAGATATCGATACCCAAATGTCCGTGAACGCTAACGTTAGCTAGCTAACTAAGTAGCTGGTTCTTGCTGTTGTGTCTATGTGCCGCGATCCGCGAACTTTCTTGACTGCTGCAGAGTCAGGCATAGCAACAACAACAAACGCGGTGAGCACAGACTGCATGCGAGTGACAATGTCCGCTTTTCCCATTTGGAACTTTGGAAATATGTTTGAATATCCGAGCAATGGCGTGTTTGTTACGATGTGAGTGTAAAACAGAAATAGTTCCAGTTAGCTAATTAAAAAAAGAATAAAATCTTAAATTCACAGTCGTCAGCAGGACGATCACTTGGAAATCGATCCAAGTCGATCGATCGTCCTTAATTTTTAGTCGTCTGAGACGATAGGACGACTGCTAATCTGGGCCCCTGCAGACCATCTTTTTCCAGTCCATCCCAGTCCGTTGTTGATTGAATTGATTTGTGTTTTTCTCCACCCTTCTTTTTCACCAGGCAAACCACTGCAGGAGTACATTGCTCTGTATTGTTGAACACAAATTGATATTTGGTGCCTGTGACAGACATGTACTCTCCTGCTGTAGCCTATGTGTACCAGAGCCGGGAGCAGAACCTTCACAGCTACGACTAAACACATGGTGTGGGAGGGTGTGTGAAGACTTGGGATATGGCCAGTAGTGAGCACTGCCAGGTACGGTTTGGCTCAGGACAGCATTTTCCAAGCATCAGCGACTCTTTCATCGACTCTTAACAGGTGCACGCCAATATCGCTCCATATTGCGCTGGAGCAGCATTTTGCTATTGTATTTACACAAAGGATGGACAGACAACAGTCTTCTGATTGCAAAGAGTGAACACCTAATATAATGCTAGGAGGGAAGATTCTAGTTTGGGATAAACAGAATGTAGTAAGGTAGTACCTACACTCAGAGTCAGGCTCAAGCAACACCTTCCAACCAAACTGGTCCTCCCCAGGCAGCATTTGGTATTCATTTATGTATTTATAATATTTTTGCTTTGTGCTGAAAACCCTAGCACAGGGGTCTTCAACTCCAGGCCGCGAGGTCCGCAGTGTCTGCAGGTATTTGCTCCAACCACATACTGCACCACCTGATTTCGAATAATTACTTTACCTCCTTGGTCCAGGAAGCGAGCTAATTAGTGAAATCAGGTGGTGCAGTGCGTGGTTGGAGCAAAAACCTGCAGACACTGCGGACTGCGAGGCCTGGAGTTGAAGACCCCTGCCCTAGCAGAAGCTGGGCATGTTTGCAGTCGGTAGAAGGAAGGTATAGTGGGTAACAACAGGAATGCCTCCACACTCAGATTGCCAGGCTTTGATCGTGCACAGAGGCTGGGAGGCAGCAGATGCAAGGAACAGCTGACTTTGGGCTTGATCTCAACACGTACCAGCTGGTGAAAAATCATGGTTCAATCAAGACGAGGATCCCACCATAGGCTTCGTTTATGGGGGTGGGGGGTACATGTCCCCCCAAAGTCTGAAAACGATCCACCCCCCGCCCCCCAATAAACCAAAAAAATAAAGTTTTTAAATAGCCTAGACTGTACAGGTGGAAACGGTAGCTAGTATACACTGGCACTTACTGTTATCCATAACATTACAGCAGTTATTACTATCATGATGAAAACTACTCTCAGACAACCACTACTCTGGGTACATTCCAGGGTCCTTTTCGGTCCTAATCCCTTTCCCGCTAGCCATTGATCCAATGTGGCTTTTGCTGTATACTTTGGGTCATTGTCCTGTTGGAATATAAGTCTTCTCACAAGTCCCAGGTCTCTTGCAGACTGCAGCAGGTTTTACTGCAAAATGTATCTACATCTTGCTCCATCCATTTTGCCCTCTATTTTGACAAGTATTACAGTCCCTGAAGCAGAGAGGCACCCCCATAGCATTAGGTTCCTGTCGCCATGTTTCACAGTAGGTATAGTGTTCTTGGGATGATGTGCAGTGTTAAGCTTGCGTCAAACATAGTGCCTAACATTGATGCCAAAAAGTTCAATCTTAGTCTCATCGGACCATAGAATCTTCCTCCACTTGGTTTGGTTTGAGTCTCCCACATGCCTTCCGGCACACTCTAGGTGAGATTTCATGTGTTTTCTTTAATGGCTTTCTATTTGTCACCCTCCCTAAAGCCCAGATTTGTGAAGCTCCTGGGCTATTCTTGTCCTATAGACAGTTTCTCCCACCTCTACCATGGAAGACTGTAACTCCGTCAGAATTGCCATAGGCCTCTTGGTGGCCTCCCTAACAAGTGCCCTTCTCACACAGAGCTCAGTTTTGGAGGACAGTCTGTTCTAGGCAAATTCACAGTTGTGGCATGTTCTCTCCATTTCTTTATGATGGACTTAACAGTCCTCTGGGGATATTCAAAGTCTTCGAATATCTTTCCCCTGATTGGTGCTTTTAGCTTTTTCTCGGATTTGCTTTGAATGTTCTTTGGTCTTCATGATGAATTTCTTGTTTGGAAATGCACTAACCAACGGTGGAACCTTTCACAGACAGGTGTATTTAATTTGAAATCATTTGAAACATCTTAATTTGTATTTGTAATCGGCTTTAGAGTTGTTTTCTTTCATTTGACATTATAGAGTATTTAAATGTATATAATGTGAAAAAGGGGGTAAATACTTTAAATACCCACTGTATATTTAGCCCTAGCCTCAAATTATATTTTCCTTTTTAAGCAGCAATATGACCTACATTTTGCAATATGATAGGAACTCAGTGCTTCACAGTGTGTGTCCATGTTCACATTAAACACAAGAAGTTTGAGAAGTATGGTAATGTAGAATGAGTCAATGATCACACTATTCTGTGATATTGATATGCCTTCCATTTTCATAAATGTTGGAAGATGAGGTATTTTGGACAGTTAGCACTCTTACAGCAGAGCCGTGTATGACTCTGCAATTGGCACAACAAACCGAGTTCTCTATATTTAAATCAATTAAACCATGCACTGACATAAAATGATAAGCTAAATTATCAGAAGAAGTGGTTTTATTTTCTCAGTTTTACAGCTCAGAAATCACTAGGATATGGCAGATTTAAGTCTTAACTTTGTCTTTAAGGAATAAAAAATGTGCAATTGAATATTCCTTTTATTCTGTTTAATCGGGAATAATTCCCCTGTGCTCTGTGTCGTCTTGGGAAAGTGTGCATCCTGTAGCCCGTCCTCTGGTAGAGAAAAGCCAACTATCAGTAGTCATACAGTATAACAAATGTATAACCGATCAGCTCAGGTGCTTGAATTCTAGGTAGTGGAGCCCAAAGCCCTCAGTTCATTGTGTAGCAACTAAATCACCCAACAGTGCATTCACACCACTTGCTACATGGACACAATTATACAGTACATTTGCTTCATCATTTCTTGTTTTTTGTGTTTCTTAAGAGAATATCAGTTTGAAGTCATTTTAGACAAAAATACTGTACAGCATCACACGTTTATAAAAAAACCCCACTCATATTTAGTGCCTAATGTATGCAGTCACTGATAAAGGAAAACAATCCTTAATTTACATGACATTATATCTGTAAGAACTGTCATCCAATCTGTTTTTAGGTTTATAGAAGCATTTATTTTGAATGGCATTGGCATTGATTTTTGAAATTAATCCTGATCCAAAAATAGTCTCGTTCTAGAAGCAGAACTGTAGTTGTGCGTCATAATAAAACAACTTGTTAAATAATTATTTTATGTTAAAGCCCAGCACTTCCTGTGGACCAGCTGTACACAGGTTATGCCAAAACAATGATTGTTGCTCAGGCACCATTTTTCAAATAGGCCTCAGGGTCAAATGGACCTGAGAGGCCAAAAGTCTTCCGCTTCTGTGAGGGTGGTCCAATGACCAAGACCAGCGCAGTGTCCATGGCAAACATTTATATTCTCCATGATCAGTCAGTTTACCGTTCCAATCACAGACCCATCTTCATTTGAAAACCTCAACCCTTTGTTTAAGTTTCTGCAATGATAATGTTATTATTATAATATTCATAAAAAAAATGTTTTCAACTGAAAAACTAGGTTGATGTAGAAGTGCAGGGTTATATGATTTTCTGGTTTGTTTTGACAGGGAGATTTTGTCATCACACAGAATGTATGTATGAAAAACATTGCTTATTTCAACTCTTGCTCCACATGGGGGTGCTAAAAGATCATTGCAAATCTGAAAGGGCATAATTTGTCTTGAACAGTCAGACTACAGCAAAGTGACAGGAACTTTCTCCAGCAAAAACAACAGGGAAAAACACACATATTTTCAATTAAATGAATAGAAAATTGTAAACCAGACACTTGTACTACTTAGGTTAAGGCAAATGACATAACTGCCAATGTTTTGCCTTCTCATTTAATTTATTGTGTTGATTCTGAAAGGCAAAATCAGTGTACTTATGGCTTTGGGATATAAATATCTGCATTTTCAGGTAGAACCAGTGCTATCTGAGCAGCCTGATTGCCGGCAGTCTGATCGCCCCACCTCTAGGCCTCTGGTGGGGGGTTGAAAGACAGGTTTTAGTAGGGAGTGGTCATTATCATGCCCTCTGCTATTTTATAGGTTTTAAATTAATAGGGAAATCCATGATTTGAATAACTCATGTTGATAGCAGTTTGACCTCCACTTTCAATTACATTCAAGGTAATGTTACATTTTTATAATCCATCATAATTGAATTACTAACTGAATTAAGAAAAAAGCAATAAGTAGTAGTAACACGAAGCACGGCCTTAAATGTGCTATGGCAAGCCAAGCCCAAAGGACTATGTTCTTTCAACGACTTCGGAACTCTGGCAATCACAAGTGAGACAGCAAAATGAAAAGTGGAATGAATAATGAGTCAGGTGATGGGAAGGTAAACTTGGGGAGGGAGGGGGGTTGCTACAGAGAGAGTGAAAGAAGCCATAGTTCATGAGAAGTTGGGTGTTTTGTGAAAAGAGGCCCCCTAAGTCTCCAGCAAATAGCTCCTGATAGAGCCAAACCCCTGTCCCAGAGCAGCTCTTATTGTCCTTTCAGAGCCCTCTCCAGTTCAAAAACTAACCTGGGTCCAGTGTGGAAGATTTTCATACCTCTGCAGCCATTCTCGGTCTTGTCTCTCACTCCTAGACCGAGAATGGCACTTTGGCATCATAAAGCATGACGCTACCTAGCCCCTCCGGAGGCTAATGCTCATTCAACACGCAAACAAAAGCACTCGCGCCACTTCTTTTCTCGCTTTGTGGACCTCGGAGAGTAACCCTGCGACTTTTAAATCTCTTTATCACCTCCGGCACCCCACGACTATGCCGAAATCACCGTCCTCTGAGAATTGAGTCTTTTCTCAGAAATAAAGTGAAGACGCCATCTTTGAACACTGTGAAGGGGCAGAGTCCCTCTGCTCCCAGGAACGGGAGCTTAAAAGGCGAGGGCCCCGCGGTGCTTGGTAAAGCCATAGCAAACTCCACAAGAGCAACAGTGGCAAATGATTCTGTCACCGCGCTCCAGTTACTTTCCTGTCAGACTGCAACGCCTGCTTCCTGTCATTTCCGGGCCTTATCACATGGGGCCTCATATATTCAAAGCTGCCAAGATTCCCAAAGTAAATTATTTATCTGGAGGAGATATAAATAAAGCAAGCCGTGTCAAAAATGGAGCTGAAGCTCAACTTTAAAGGGCAGGATTTCTCGTGGGGGTTTTCTAACAAGTCGCACAGTCTTCTTTAAAAAGGAGAAGTCACCTTCATCATCCGAAACGCACATCATCCAGAACAAGTCACCCCCCCGCATTAATTCAACTTCTCTCCCCTCCACAATTCCGACTTCATCAATAATATAAAGCCATCAATAATATATGCCAACAAGACAGGTTTTAACCTGATCAATATGTAATATATTGAGCTTGTGTATGGTACAGAGTGCATAGCCGACTTAATTTATCCATGATGAATGGTACAGTGTTCTTAATATATAGCCTGGAAAGTCTTTTTCATTTCCTTGTTAGAGGTCTCTCTAATAAGCACATATTCAAGGAGGCTCCACTTCCTGCAAAGCTAAAGGTTTTTTAATTTTCTCTCCCGAATTTGTAATCCCAAAGTGTACCTCTTGAATTACCGCTGGGTCACCTGCACCTGTGCATGAAGCGCTGCTGCCTGGACTCCCCGATGCGCTGGCCTGCGATCCAGTGGCCATTTTCCAGTGACACACAGTAATACAGGAGAAAGTTAGCACCTATTGAGGGAGAGGCCCATCTCTCACCGATGACAGCTGGCAGCCTGTGGGTGCCAGCAACTAATGCGGCGGTAATTCAAGATCTCCTGGCCAAATGAAACCTACCGTTTCCCCTGGTGGGACAAACCTAATCGTTTTCTGCCATGGAGGACTCCCATGCATTATCAGCTAACATGACCTAGTCTAGGCTGGAGACTGGGACAATGGGGCAGGACTGGGCCATATCTGTTCTGTGTGCTCTTAATTATTTAATTAGACCGATCATTTACGTGATCTGACATTTTAGCTAACTTTCTTGATAAGCTCATGGATGACAGCTGAAGACTGTTCCTGTGTCCCTTTATGAAATGTTTTGCTGTGGTCTTATCTATGAGTAAACAGGAGTTGGTGTGTACAGCTAATTAGCTAATTGAGCCAGGGTAATTGGTGGAAACAAAAACCTGCGTACACATCGTACTTCTACAATATGTTTTAATTGTTCAGCGCCCTGGGACACCTGGCGTGAAGAGCGCTATGTAAAAATAAAGTTGATTGATTGATTGACAGATATCGGCCCTGCGGGACTGGAGTTGCCCACCCCTGCTGTAGGATGTGCTTGTGGTGAGCATCTTTACCGTGGTGAGTGGCGACTGAGCCACTTGGAAATTGGACTAAATTACCCATTTGATTGTATTCCCTCAATCCCCCAACCCCCCCCTTCCCCACTCAAAGCTAGTTAGGATAATCAAATTTTGTGATGTATGTTTTTATTTTTAATGACGATTTTGTCTCGTTCCCTATTTCAAGCCTACAAAATTGGAACGATGAAAGCTAAAAGACGTTTTATTAGCCACCACAATAGTATGAGAAAATTCAATCACGTGTTCTATCTTCCTTCTTTCTTGCAATAAAACGAATGCTTCACATAACTTGCACGTGTCAGTGAAACAGTTGCAGTGAAGCTACAGATTGACATAGACCCCAAGGACCCGACAAGGGAAATGTTCAGAGCTTCCAACTACTTGGCAATAATAGATACAAACAGGGATTTATATAACATGATACAACAGGAAAAGCACAGACAGGCCCACAAACAACAGGTTGTTTGTTTCTGCGCGAGCTAATGGATGCTCGATGCTCTTCATGCTACAGCTCTAATCTTAGAAAATCGAAATCAGATCCCTCCGATCAGCGAGCACAAATCTCTGCAGACGGCTCCTGCGGCCCTTTATGGCGAGGTCGCGACCCCACGCTGCGCTCCTGCCTGCAGCCAGTCAATTTGTCTGGGGCATTATTAGCTCCGGCGAGCGCCTCCACACGGATCACGTTGCCCGGCAGCCTTGACGTCATGTAACCTCACCCCCGGCGGCTCCCGGGGGGGGGATCTCTGGCCCGCCACATCTGAGCCGCGCTGCACGGGGAAAAACAACAGGGTCACCGGGCAGCTGCGCATCATGGCAACGGCGCCGAGGAAAAACACGAGGACTCCGGCGCTCAGCAGCCCCCCCCGTGTCAGACGTGTCCACGAGAAAGAAACAGCAGGAAATAAAGAAAGAAAAAGAAAGAAAACCAACAAAAACTTAAAAAAACTCAAAAAAAATTGATCGCGACCTGAGTTGGTAATGTTCTGAGGGAGAGCGATTGGACGCTGCTACGTGAGAAGATGACTCTTCTCCCAATCCTCAAACTGTCGATTGCTGTGCTCCAACCCCACTTTTCTCAGCTCTGATCCTAGAGACCTGTCACACAAGTTATCTGCGTTATACGAATAACGACATGCGTTTACATGGGGCCTTCAATTCATACACTGGCGTGCTGACATCTATGAGCTATGTGTCCCTCGGGAGGCTTTCGATCGTGAGCCACCCTTGCCTCTTCGTGTTCTTGCAAGAGGTTGAACGGCAGACCCCGACAGCACTTCGCAGAAGGATATGCTACTGGGTTCTTTTCCTCTCTCAAATAGAGAGTTGGGTTTCCAACACATTCCCTTTCCAGGAAAAAGTCGGGAGTCTTCCAAGTGAAACGCTAGAACATGAAAACATTATTGTAAAGGAATGGTGCAGGGTGGGACAGGAAAGGAGAGCCCAAACAGACGAGCACATATTTTTCACTTTAATATTTTGAACACGATACTGTTAGAATGTCTCCAACTGCGGGCCAGACCAAGATTAAGGCAGCCGGCGCAGGCCTGAGCACTGGCTAAGTTCTCCCCGAAAAACTAGTCTCCTTTCCGTGAGGAAAAAAGTGTCCTCCCTGCAGAGTCCTTATTCAGCAGACTAAAATATCGGGCTCGAAATACGTTCTTCTACATGTTCAACAGCACTAGAATTGTGCTTTCCTTTTGTCTTGCAACAGACAATAGTATATGTACTAGAGGTACTTAAAATTTCTGAACATTAATTAAAAATAAAAAACTAGAATAACTTTGATTGAAAAAAGTCTACACACCGCTGAGTTAGTACTTGGTAGAAGCACCTTTTGCTTGAATTACAGCCATGAGTCTGTTTGGATATGTCTCTACCAGCTTTGCACACCTAGATTGGGCAGCGTTTGCCCATTCTTCCTTGCAGAGCTGTTCAAGCTCAGTCAGCCACTCCACTGTTGCTTTAGCTGTGTGCTTTGGGTTGTTGTCATGCTGAAAGGTGAACCTCCCCAATTTCAACTTTCTTGCAGAGGGAAGCAGGTTTTCCTCAATAATGTTTTTGTATTTTGCTCCATCCATTTTCCCTTCTATCCTGACAAGTGCCCCAGTCCCTGCTGACGTGAAACACTCCCATAACAGAATGCTGCCACCACCATGCTTTGTAGTAGGGATGGTGTTCTTTGGGTGATGCGCTGTATTGGGTTTTCGCCATATTGAATTTCGACCAAAATTCTATCTTGGTTTCATCTGACCACAACACGTTTTGCCTCATGGCTTCAGAATCTTTAGAGTGTTTTTTTTTTTGCATACCTCAAATGGGACTGAATGTGGATTTTTTTGAGTAGTGGCTTCCTTCTTGTCACCCTATCATACAGACCAGAATTGTGGAGAGATTTCTGTATTGTTGACACATGCACACATTGACCACTCTTTTCCATAAAGTCCTCTAGCTCCTTCATAGTTGCCACTCTTGGCGGCCTCTCTCATCAGAGGGATCATGCTCCTTCTTGCTCGGTCATCCAGCTTGGAGGGCCTGATCTAGGCAAGGTCCTGGTGGTGCCATGCACCTTCCACTTTTTAATTTTGGTCTTGACCATGCTCCAAGGGATATTTAAGGCTTTTGAAATCTTTCTATACCCATTTCCTGATATGTGCCTTGCCACAGTTTTATCCCAGAGTTCTTTTGAAAGCTCCTTGCTGCTCATGGTGGATTCTTTACTCTGAAATGCATTACCCAGCAGTGGTATCGTCTAGAAACATCTGATTTAAAATAATCATTACAATTGAACACAGGTGGAGGCCAATTAGCTCGGTGTGTGATCTGGAAGGTGATTGGTTACCCCTGAGCTAGTGATAAGGGGTGCAGAATGATCAATCCAAGTTATTCTCGTATTTTATTTTTAATGTTCAGAAAATGTGTGATTTTTCTCCCCACTGGAAGTTGTAGGGTAAAATGTGTAAATAAAGGTGGAAAACGTCTGATTTAATATGTTTTCATTTCAGGCTGTAAGGCAACAGAAGGTGACATTTCTTAAACGGGATGTAGGCTTTAAAGGGGCATCGCATGTGCAATGCTCTTGTGTCCTAATGTGGGATACATGTACTGTATAAATCACTGAGCCCCATCAAAGCACAGCTTATCTAGTGAGATGGCAGCTCTCATCTACCTATGTACCCCACCATCACAACCCCAGAGGCCTAACACACCCTTATACATAGACCTTTTCCACCATGGATGGTTACAGGTTACAGAATTCCCTGGAAGTCCAACAGGCTTTAACACTTCTGAGTGGAAGGCCTCTCTCAGACCAATTCACGAAAGATCCACAGATCCTGAAGTTTACACAGTTGAGACAGTATTGCTTGGGGGAAAGATATCATCCATTTCCAAGACAATCTGGAAGACTAAAGCGAAGGTGCCATGTTTCAGCATTGAAGGAAAAGCGACTCCCTCCTGTTCCCTTGATGTAGAAACGCAATGCGTTCTTGAGATCTAATTGTCGCCCCTGGGAACCTTCTCTTACTCCTGACTATGAACACATGGCTGCAGTTTGCCAATGGTCTTCCCAGTTTCGGTGCAGAGGCGAAGTAGACAATGCTCTTGAGTTACTCTGTGTTTACCGCGGCGGATGATATTATGGGAAAATCCGTGGCGACGTATCCTGTTACAGAGAACCAAAACCAAATTTGCATTCAAGCTTTCTGAATACAGCATGAACCTTAAGAAGAAATCAGCTCGCAGTGATTAATCGTGAGACTTGTGTTTTGAAGAAGGGCAGCTGGGAAGAATTAAGCTTGTTAATATGTTCGTTAGGGTGTTGTTGTGTCTGGAGCTCATGGCAACCTTGGATGTCAAAATCCAGGTTGGTTAGTGGGGAATTGTATAAAATTTTTACAATGTCTCATTAGGGAAGCACTTTGCCAGCTTGGGGAGAAGTAGGGCACTCATGCGCTTGCATACAGCTGCCACGAGTGGGCTTCGTCGACTGGTCCGCCATATTTTTACAATGACACCAAGGGAGAACGCGCTGCCGTTGTTGAAATATAAACACAAATAAAACACTTCCAAGCCACAATCTCTAGTGTTGGTCACCTTAAAAAAATGTAGCGTAAACAAACAGATAGAGACACTCCTGTTTGCGATGGTCCTGATCAATGAGGGCTTGGTGTCTCGGTTTGAGCCAATCTGAGCAAGTCGCATGGTGACAGCGGGGGTGGCACAGAAGGCACAACAGACTATAATAGAATTTGCTTGTTTGTTTTTTTCTTTTCAACCCAGCAAAAGTCACACCATAGCTTTTTCACCATTTCGCACACGTACGCTGTTGCAGATTCCAGGCCTCAACCCGTAAAACACACGTGGAGTTGTCGTGATAAAGCGCTCAAGTCAGGAAATTGATAAGAGGTATCCCTATTTTTTTGCAAGTGCGAGCCCTTGCCATCCCGCTGAGACAGCTGCTGATGCGTGTTGCTTTCTTCTGTGAGTGAGTCTCGCATCTAAGGCTTTTCTCTCCCTCATCTCCCTCTCAGCGAGTGTCCCACACTCCCTGCCCACTGTTTGTCTCTGACACTGGGCCTGGACACACCCTAACTGAAAACGGCATGCATATTCCATCTGAAGTTTCCGTGCCCTTTTTCAAGCCTCCATTAAAAGTCCATTAACAGCAGGTTTGAGCTCATTTTTCCCCTCTGCTGTATTTTGTCAGGGTTGGCACTGCTGTGATGCTCTGGCAGCCCTCAGTCCCGGGTGGCATTGATGGGCACACGTTCCGTCTCGTAAATAACCAGCCTGTAAAAGCACAACTGCATGCACCAGGCACATGACTTTCTGTTTCTTTATACGCCAACACCACCGGTTTCTTTCACCCAGCAAATGGAAAAGGTGGTTATTTTCAGCGCATTTTATATCAGTGCTGTATTTGAAGGTTCAGTATGTCATTGCTCATTTTTAGCAGTTTTCAAAGGCAACGAATAGGCACAGTTTGGCTTCCTTATATTCCGCTTCATCTAGAACCACTTCAGTTTTGGGGGAAATTGAAAACAGAAAAAGGCATAGCTAGGTCTCCATGCCATAAGCAGGGTACCCTATGTAATCATATGGCAGAGACATCTGCCAACACAACAGCTTCAGCTCATAGTAGGCCGACTAGTTTTGCTAATTTGATGGAAAGGTTTTTCAAAAGGTTAATTTGCACTGGTGACTGATTGCCCCTGGAGGGACAAGCCGCGATTGATCTGCTTTTAGCAAAAACTAGCTGTAACATTTCGGAGGGCAACTCTCCTACATAGATCGCTTTGACTTGATTTTCAAAGCGAATAATCAAATCAACATCAGGAGAGTTTCTGGCGTACGAGGGGGAAAAAAGAACATTGCTGTTTGACTTGTTGACATGAGAGTTGTTTTTTACTTTCATGTTTGTAGTTTCTGCCATTCCCAAATTGTCCAGGTTTTCAGGGATGAGAGCGGCTTCACATAAACACACTTCTTAATGGCACTTTTTTTTTTTACTCATGCATATAGTGTCCGTGGGTTTATTCTTCACTGTGTCTCCCCTCATTCACTCCCTTGCCAGCAGTTCCTTTTTAGCGGCTTCACTGTTTCACTTGAATTTATTCTGCATCCTCCCTCATCGATGCTTTTGTCTGTGCTTTAATCATTTATATGCTATGAGCATTGTTCACGCAGGCAGCTCGCTCCCTTTGTAAATATCTCTTTCATCGCGTAAACAAACCAACCAGTCAAAAAGACTGTCAGTGTGAACCTTATCTGTAGACTTCATTGTGCCCTTTCTGAACAAACCTTGTTTTAGGGATGCTGGCTCGTTCATGCGGCACGTGAAATGCAGTCCGGTTATCTAGCTGTCATTAGGCGACTGAAATAATAACTTTCCCCACCTCGCAGCTCACCCACCCATGGCCATTAATCCACATTAAGCCTGTTGATGACAGATGAGCGCAGCCCAAACAAGAGGGCAGGTGAGCCATTCTCCCCGTGACTGTGCATTATTATTTTTCTTTTCTTTTTTTTCCATTTCTTAACTGACAGATAAACTATTTTCGGCTCCCAATTAGTCCCAAAATTCGAGCGTACAGTTCTTTGGAAATGGAAATATTTAATTACCCCTCCAGCATGACAAGATGTGTCAAGCTGCTCCGTCTCCTGCAGCCCACGCAGTCCCACTAGAGAACGGGCAGGAACTTCCCCCAGCGCTACTGAGAGACAGCTTGTTGCCGGGGCGTCTCCTTCTGTCAGTGGCAAGCATGCCAGTTTCAGCCTCAGTGTCACACGCATATGCCTGGAGAGAGAGAGAGAGAGGGAGGGAGTGAGAGAGAGAGAGAGAGAGAGTGAGAGTGAGTGAAGGGCAGGTCTCATAAAGGTGTACACAATCATAAAGTGCATCCCCATGTGGTGGTAAGCGGGGCATGTCTGGAAACGTGCGCTAATGCTAAATTGGACCAGTGACCGGCAGTGAGAGGCTTCCGGGGCCTCTCGATTTTCATTCCACCCCCCAAACAGAGCTGTTTAATTAATGTCCTTAGTTGGGTAAGGGGTACCGAGTGTTAGTCAGTTGCACTTTGAGAGAGAGCCTTTAAAATCTGCAGAATAGCAGCCCTGCGGGACCAGAGAGTTTAAGAAACCCCTCTTTTAAATGGTGACAGAGATTGTATATGGTTTATTTTTTCATCCTATTTAGGTCAGGAATTAACAAGTCCTCAGGGGCCCCTGTTGTTTTGTTATGTGAGAGCAATTCATTATTTAATAAAGTTGCCTCGCTCAACGTTCCAACGTGTAAATGAGTATCGCTTCTTGTTAAGCACATTTTTATTTTTCAAACAGCTGGAAATCACAATGGGCAGAAACCCGAATCCAACAACAATATTGACCACTGAAGATTCTGCCTCCGAGCTCCCTTGCATTGTCTGTTTAAACCTCAGAATCCATTATCTACTGATGTTGTGTGAAACGGAGATGTTTACGTATGTATACATTTTGCTGACGGTGTAACTATGGCCTTTCCACGAAAAGTGAAGTGATTTGATTTGAAGAAAATTGAGCTTGCCAAGATTGGGAAATGTTGGCAAATCAGATTATTCCACCTGAGCTGGCGTCCAGTTTGCGCACTTGGATTTCATTTAGCAACAGGCGCGTGTGCAGGGGAAAGGGACACCTGTACGCGCGTCCATCCTGGCCCCTGATTGATTTCTGCACTTAGAGGGGGCTGCATTTTAAAAGGAAAAACTCCACGCTGCGCGGTCAATTTCCAAGAACGATCAAATCCACTCGAATTCTTCATTTAATGTATCGGGGGAAATCGGTTTAATGCAGAATTGTATTCATGTGCCATCAGCTGTCTGATTCGGAACCACCGAACAGACAGTCAGAGCGGTTCACTTCATGGCAAGCTCTGAAGCGTCCACAATCTGCTCTTCACGCTCTGCACATCCACGGACAGTGAGCGTTTCACGTTCGCCGCAGTGCATTCGTGCGAGCCTGGTGTTCCAAGGCCTCTTTCTCTTCTCTCTTCACGTGGAGGATCTTGCTGCTGGCTGAGGTGTGCGGGGCGTGAAAGCTTTCGAGTCAGACAGACTCACTGTGTGACTGCAAGTGCACAGTGCTCCGAAAACGGACGTCTGGCTCTTCTTTGTTGGTGTCCGGGAGGGCTGTCTGCTTGATTCTGGTCTTCTTCGTCCTGGCAGGGGAAACTCAGTGTTACCACGTGTCTGGGCAGTGTGTCCCTATTATGAGGAAGCGTGGGGGAGGGGGGCGGGTCTTGCACTGGCTCTTCTCTAAGTCGGCTTTCGTCGCCTGTACAAGAGAAGCAGGAAAACGGCACCGAGCACAGACAGGAAGAGCCTAACTGATGACTAAAGGCCATCTGAAGAGGTGAAACACCATGAGCCCGAACTTAAAATGTCTTGTGCCCACGCTTTTCAATACCTTGAAGCAACAGACACAAAGCTCTGTTACGAGACGCCGCCATGGGCAATTACAAATTACAATCCTGTTCAAATTGTGATAATCTGCTTAAAGATGTTGTGTGCGTTCTGATGTTTGTTTCTGGGGTCTGCCTTATTGAAGACATCTTTGTCTTGTAACATAAAGTGCTTATAAGCAGATTAAGGGCATACTGCCCATAATGCCTCTGGTCCTCACCGTGAGAAAGAAAACGGCTCTCAAAATCATAATTTCATTAATATATTTGCCCATAAAGCATACAGATTGAAGAATACTTATATCACACAGTACACTTTTTTCCCCTCTTAATTATTTGAATGAAGACATAAAATACAATTCAGGTATGCAGTACCAGTCAAAGGTTTGAGTACACCTGCTGTAAACTGGGGTTATCTCATAATTGACAACGTTTTACACTGTATACGTTTCTGTAAATACTTGAAAATGACAAAAAACACATGTAACAATACACAATAGGAACATCAACATCAAGAAACTAATTGAAAATTGAATCTTGGATTCCTCAAAATAGCCACCCTTTGCCATGATGACAGCCTCACAATGGCTCTATGTGGCTCAATTGGGAGAGCATGGTGCTGACAACGCTTAGGTCGTGGGTTCAATTCCCACTGGGACCACATATACGGAAAAATGTATGCATCACTACTGTAAGTCACTTTGGATAAAAGCGTCTGCTAAATGGCATATATTATTATTATATTATACAATCATGGGCCATTCGGTTAATACGTTTCAGCAGGAAATCATCCGACATGTCTTACCAGCTGTCCTGCAGCAATTCCCAGAGACACTTTGCTTTGATTCTTCTGTCCAGTTCCCATACAAGTTCTCTGGGATTGAGGTCTGGACACTGGGCAGCTCATTAGTTTTACTTGTCCTTCATGTTCCTCCTTCACCAGATAGTTCTTATACAACTTCAAGGTGTGTTTCGGGTCGTTATCTTGCTGAAGAATGAAGGAGGACCCGATTAGCTGTAATCCAGATGGAAGGTGTACTCAAACCTTTGACTGGTACTGTATGTTTTCCACTTTAACCAGTGGTTGGTTCCTCAGCATTTGAGTCAATTAAATACATTTTCTGTGACCCACCCCCTATTATAATAGCATGACCTACGCTCAAATACGGAATAGAAATGCTTTTGAACGTATGTCAAAACAACTGCATGTGCGCTGTAACAAGTATTGTACTATGTATTGTACGAAGAGCAGTTTGACTGGTGTTATTGCCTATGGAAACCATATGATAAAATATAATACACATTTACAGTTTTTTCCATATGTATCTTGTGACCCCTCCCATGACCCAGTGTGGGTCCTGACCCACATTTTGGGTACCGTTGAGTTAAACTACTGTTTTTAACATGTTTTTGTGTACTTGTTATGCTATTTGTACCAGGACTGTGGCACCAAGAGAGGAAATGTCATGCCGTGGGAGCAACAGGAGAATTATGGCACACAATGGCGCATTGGGTAAAATCAATGAAAATGTGTATAAAAATGTTCCGCACACGTACAGGAGTAATTCAGGCTGGGAATATTTTTTTGTGTGTGTAAAGTGAGCCCACCGTACAACAGGGAAGAGGAGCACATTGCTCAGAGTTATGTGATTTATGTGTGCATTTATGGTGTTGGAGGCACGTCCCGTCCCCCTTCTCTAAGGCCGGGGCGTAATGACCGTGGCCGCTGTGGGCTTGACGGGGCCCGGGGCATTTGGGGGGGACGTGACCCACGGGCGCGTGTCATTGCCCTGGCTGGGGTAAACAAGGAGTGTCGCTGGGGCACAGCTGAGTTGGCACTTTGGGCCAGAGCAGGCAGGCTTTAACACAACATGGCAATTAGGCTTGGAGCAGTCACCAACTGGATCAGTCCGAGGAGGACGCATAGCGGGGATTTTCTCAGGGCGGGTGGCGGGGAGCCTTCATGACCTGAGATCTAACAGCAGTGTCCGGGAGGACGCAGGCTCTCATGGAAACCCGCAGGGGGTTCTTGGCACCGAAACAATTATTTTCACACACTTCCTTACTCTCAAGTGACCTATCGTGTTTATCATTGCCCAGGGCGCCTATTAATTGACAGCTTCACAAACTGGGTGGAAAAAAAATCTGTATGGGTTATCCTGCATAAATATATTTTTAACCCTCTTCTTCTCTGAACGAACCACCAGTTGTTATTAACATGAATTTACAAATAATTTTTATGTCATTTTTATTGATACATTTTTGGAAATTAATTTTAATTTATAATGATGTAATTAACATAAATTACCATTATTTACCACATGTGCTTCTGTATCTTCTGTTAGTCCAGTGCTAATGTCATTTAGATGGGCTGGCTCTTCCCAAGTCAGAGTGGTTTATATATTTATATATATATATAAATATTCAGAACACTACATAAAGGGGCACGCAGTGACAAGTGTGTACACGATGAAGACAAACAAGGGAACTGTATTTGGAATGTCGAGCCTGTGTTTTGGCTTCTTGTGAATTAGAATGGCACATCAATGCACACTGTGTGTGGTACTGATTAGAACACAGGGCCTAACTGTAGTAGTGTTGTCTCAGATATGACTGTTGTACCTTGATTGAGGTGTTTTATCTTGTCAGTTTCTCCAGTGAAAACCTATCTGCAGCGCTGAGTGCGTTGTGAAAATTTGAACTTACTTTACACGTGAGCATTTGCTAAATAAATGCATAATGTGATCGCATGTTTTCACCATCACATTTCAAAGACTGCCGGTCTGTATGTATTGTGTGGCCTCATAACAGCTACTATATAATTTTAATGAATCTCATGTTAAAAGCACTCCCTGTAGTGGTTTCTATTTATAGTTTGGACAGAGCGCCCCCTTATATTCCATTTTAAGACCCAATTAGTGGTTATTTGTGGAAAATAAATAACTTACAAAAGGACTTAAGGTGAAAAATGTCACAGCGTTGGAGCTTGCATGCAAATGTGTCGGTCCTGTTTAATGTTTTGCGCATTGTCCTCAGGTTTTGACAGATTTTTTTAAAAACTAACAATGGCTGCATTTCATTGTGCATTCCAGATAAATATTGCCAAACAGCGTCTTTTTAAACATGTTTTATCCATGCCTGTGGCAAATTGGAAAGAGGTCATTAAAGTGAAGCAGGAAGCTTGCTTCGGAGACAGGGCTTTTTGTCGGTAGCAGACCCTTTGCATGTCCACTACGGCACCACACAAGATGTATTGTCAATACAGTGTTACTCCCCTCCCCCTCACACACATACACACACAAGAAGGAGCCGTAAGTGACAAAACAAGACAAAAGACCAACACCAAGATGATATTACAGAGCACAGAACGTCACGGTAATCCTGGTCGAAATGTTACATCTTTGGGTGGCTACCTTTTGCTTCGTAGAATTTGAAAGAAATCAGCCTTAGTGGGCTAGAAACACGATGGAAAAGAAAAACCGGGAGAGCTTTTTTTAATTTCGATATGCTGATGATGACAATGAATATACACCCAAATGAAAAGGAGGAGTTTCATTTAAAATGAAAATGCATTCGGCTTTTTAGTAAAGCTCTCTCTTTCCCTACCCAGTGATGTCTATTTTTTCAAAAGGAGAATTGCATACTGAGGAATATTCCTTTTAACACCTTTATTCATTAGGATTTTTATCTTTATCTTTTATCTAATTATCTTTATTAGTTCATTACCAGTTAGGAGGAGATTCAGTTCAAGACCTTGCCTTTGCAATGCATCGACATATGTGACATTTTGAACAATTGAAGTACACGTTGACGTGCAGTAGACCATGTGCTCCTATTAGCAACTGTCACATATTTAGGATCTATATCCATATGGATGCTGGAGATCCCAAAGGGATCTTGTGTCCACCAATGTGAACATATATGTCACGAGGCCAGTTTTTGCAACTTTAGAAATCACACCGGAGAAGGCATCGCTGAAATGCCTTGTGTTGTTCTTTTCCCTTCGTAATAAAGCCTCCTTTGCTTCCATTACTTCTCGTTGCAGACACTCTT
This sequence comes from Aldrovandia affinis, assembly GCA_029706075.1. Lineage (NCBI taxonomy): Eukaryota > Metazoa > Chordata > Actinopteri > Notacanthiformes > Halosauridae > Aldrovandia > Aldrovandia affinis. The sequence goes on from JAINUG010000058.1 coordinate 3,854,768, forward strand.
AGCCACTCAGTGTCCCCTGGGCCCCTGGCAATGGCGCACTCCAGCTATAAAGTCCTCGCGAGCTCTCTGGTTTCAGCCCACCTCCTTCTCTGGAACATAAAACCTACGCGTTCATTGAGTGCTCCGATTTCAACCCACTGCCCTCTCTGGGACATTAAACCCTCCCATACTTCTCAGCCTAGTGAGCTCCTCACACTTGTCCCTGAATAATTCAGCAGTCCAGGGGAACGATTCAGATGACCTGATTGTGGGCATTTTGCAATGTTTCCCAGACAAGTCTTGACATCTTTGGTCTGAGAGTCAGTTGTGGGGGGTCTTACCATCCTACACTACACTGTTCACGTGAAGAAGAGAGTGACTTTTTCCTCTGAAAGAGACCATTCCTGAAAGACACACCGTTCCTCTGAAGGAGAGAAAGCATCCCTCTGCAAATGAGCGATCATCCCTCTAAAAGGGGGAGAGAAACCATCTCCCTGCAAATGAGTTCATTCCTCTGAAGGGGACCAATTGTTTGACCGGAAGAGACTGTTCCACTAGGTTCACTGTGCATGTGGTTGCTTTCGCCTTTCTGTGCACTTCATTTCAACTAGTGTCTTTGTTTATCTGCAAAACGCAGCCCGCTAAATTGCATTGTCTTGCAAATCGTTGAATTCCACCGTTGCCCTGGCTTGCCTCCGTGTAATCTGGAATTGACATTATTAAAAACATAACTCTCTGTCTTTATTCTGATGCTGTTTTCATCACCACTGATTATGTCAGTGACCTGGCACCTCATTCTTGATGATGTTATCTCTTATGTCGTGGGCAAGATAGACGTACAAAGAAAATTCTGTTTGGCGTGCCATGTAATAATTTAGCTGTCAGAGGGAACAGTGGCTCTCCCAACTGAGATGAATCATATTTATGTCGTGTCAAATTCGGTGCAGAATGAAACGCGATCACTAGTTTTGAAAGGTCAGTGAAAGCCAATTGATGCCGAGGTGCTATCTCAAATCGTTTAAGCGATTAGCAGTCCCCCACCCATTTGATTAACTGCAGTGTGATGCAGAGACTTTCTTTTATGTGATAATTTATTCAAATACGGTAATGTTTTCCCGTCTTCATTGCGCACCTACTCAACAGCTTAGCAGGAATAGCACAAGATGCTGATTGCAGTTATTTCAATGGACAAAGAGAGTTATTGACAGAAAAAAACTAAAGACATCACATATTGAAATCTATTCACCTGAATTCGACACAAGCTTGAATGCTATTTGACCCTAAAAGGCTGACTGCTGATCTAGGATCAGTTTTGCCTTTTAGCTCATAATGGAGAAGATTAGGATACGGGCAGGGGAAACCTGATCCTAGATCAGCACTCCTATTCTTTAAAAAAAAAAAATGTATTCTTACAATTTGACCCTGTTTTTCTCCCAATTTGGTAGCCAATTACTCCCGCTGTGCTTAGTTCAATCCCCTCCCTCATAGTTCGCTGCCGTAGGCCTGTGACCGGTAGTGACTCACTGTGCTGTCGACTGTAATTCCGGCAACCCAGAACCACTCCTGTGCGCAGCGAACATCCTGTCGGCTTCACTCCCCCCTCCCTGGGGCGGACAGCCAATTGCCACCTTGGTGGCACTCCCGGCCAGAGCCGACTCTGGTGCGACGGGGAATCGAACCCCGGTCGCCGTGGCCAGCGTCGGACGTTGAAACCACTAGACCACGCGGGAGGCCCTTAGCACTCCTACTCTGACACACTTTAGGAATATGGGTCCGGATCAGCAAGTTTCTTTGTGTACCTCTGTGTGGAGCACTGGGTGCTTAATATTGATAAACACCCTCTTTATTTCCATCATATTTCCCTTCTGGTGTGTGCATTACCAAGCAACCAGTCTGGCCTACACTATGAAAACTTTAGTTGTCGTCACTTTTGTACCATAATCACAGCTAATTTGAACACCTGCTCTGTAATGGCTGTAGGTAAAATGGTAAATTGGTTCAATTGGCAACAATTATTTCCCAGGTGTGAGCAATAATTTGGTATGGATTTTTAACCAATGCAAATAATCTTGTAATAAGCGAGTGCTAATCAGATCTTCATTGAGCTTAGTAAGTGCTTCAAGCATGGCAGAGTTCTCCTCTCATTTATTTGCCTTGTTGATGTGTTGACTCTCCAACTATGAACGCAGTTTCAATTTCCCGAACACCTGGAATACGTTATTACTCGGCCAGGATTTCAGTCATTGACAAACATTTATTGTAACAATGGGATTGCTAGAGAATGTTGATTGAATGATCCCACATAGTGTACAGAAAACAAAGACTATGTCTACCTCTGTGTTTGAGGGGTGATTATTTTAGCATGTTTACATTTTTTCAGCGGTCTCCTTGTTCTGACTGAAGATGGCAAAGGAATAGAAAATGTGTCACACACCACTTTAGTACTCTTGTGATACATTTTATTACACTTTTGTACTCCTGTGATACATTAGTACAAACGCAGTATGCAGACTTTATTTCCTACTTTTGTTCATAACTGCTTATAGTCCTGTACCTACTGTATAGTTTGGATGTGCATCAAGGGACTAGTGTTGGAAATTAGCTGCAGCATTGCACACATGTACAGTGTATTGGATGCTACCCCAGCGACTGTGTCAATGTTTTCTGTAATTGTCCCTTTCAAACTAAATAATAAATGTGCAGACATCCAAACCTGGTGAAATTGCATTGCGTTGGTGGTGGTGGGCTGGAGGCTGTGTGGCGGTTAACTGCACAAGTTAAGTGCATCCCTCAAAATGCTGATGGATACTTTGTGCAGTGGTTGAGCGTCTGAAACAAAAAATGTACGGCAACTCGTATGTCTTTACAAATCGTTACAGTTATCCCAATGTCTAAAAGAAGGGAAATGCGGAACAGATCGAATTTAATTTTAGCTTGTGTGACGGCTTAGGGTCCAATAGGTCTCACACACAAACACACGTTTTAGATTTTCTTTTAGGCACAAAACAACTTCAGCCAGTTTTGATATTTTCTGTTCTTTTCGCCCAGCTAGCAAGCCAGCATCAAACGCCAAGTCACGTCAACTCAACAAGCTAGCTCCACCCACCATCAATTGAAGTGGAAAAAAAAGGTTACTGCATTGAGAGGTCCAAACTTCTGTCAGTCATGATTAGTTTGGTCATATTTTGCTGGCTATAATATAACAATAACATACGCCATTTAGCAGACGCTATCATCCAAGGCGATGGTATCAATGTAGTGAATGCATACATCGAACCCACAACCTAAGCATTGTCAGTGCCATGCTCTACCTAGTGAGCCACACTGAACCACAGCTAGCCCCCTTCCATTTTAATATGGCAATATATTTGATCGGACACAAAAGTTCACACACAAAGTTCATTGTAGCGTCAAGTCTAGTGTAAAAACAAAGTCCATCTAAATGTAGCTTTACAACTGTATTGTGGTACGAGGTCAAGAGGCAGGATGATGAAATACGTTTGCTTGAGAAAGGATGGTATGAAATTGAAATATCTATAAATATTTTGTTTGCACACCATTGCCTTTCATGTTCCTCAAAATGTTGTGACACCTTATGTTTCATTTACGGTTTAATACATGGACACTCCTAAGACACAGTGTGAGTTGTTTTGGTCTTGTAACAATTAATACCGGATATTCGTGTAATTAATATGGTCCTCTATGTGTTCTCGTTGCTACTGCAGGTGCTTTAATCTTGAAAAAGGGCATTCCCTTTGCAAAGGTTTTTGCAGCGGTTTGTAATTATGTCAGCAGAGCTTAGTAAAGTAGTTAGACGTCAAATTGTTCTCCTGAGTAAAAATGTTGTGTTAGTTTTTGATGAATGATGAAAACCAACAGATCTTGGTAGTGGACTCAGACTTTTGGACCCCACTGTATATGTAATGTATTACTTGTAGCGCATGTGGTCTGGTCTTCAATGTACACTCTGCCAGGTTTGAGGACTGGTTTGTTCCTGATCTGTCCTGAAGTCCACAAGACCATAATGCATAGCTAGATATGATGGCTTCAGTGCAGAAACACAAGCCACTGTACCCGCATACAGTGTGATCCTAGAGCTGGAACTGAAGTTTCATGGTTATATCCTTCCTTTTATACCCTGAACTTTTAGAGCAAATATCATCTTCTACCCATCCAGACAGCATTGTCCAGAAGCCAACTCATGACCTTAATGGTTTCACAAATAATTATACACAGAGGATATTGCATAATGAATCAAATTAGCAACGTTGCTGCCCACATCCAATATCCACAGCAGTCAAATAGGAATCAATGGCAAAGTTCCTGCACTCAATCACTGAGGGAAACTCTTCCTGTTTTAAACTATAGGAATAGAAATGCCATTTTGAAAAGCATAATTCGATTTTCGGCCAGACTGACCATTGATTTATTACTGTTTGTCTCAAATCGCTGCTATACATTAATATGGTCTGAACAGTACCCACAAGCAAAAATGTTTTAAAAAAACTACAACAAAAAAAAACGTTGCTCTCCTTTCAAAAGAGGAGCTAACACATTTGCATTTATTTCAGTTACATGTTTTTTGTTTTTTTTGGTGTTTGTTCACATTTATCAGCGTCTTCTGATCATTTTAAGCAGACTGAATGCACGATGGGAAAAAAATAAAAAATATATATATCTAAAGCATGAATATAAAAAAAAAGTGTAGGTGAAGAAGTGTAGAAAACCTCAAGCCGTTTTGGTCTGGAGTCTGGTTTCCTGACTGCGGGACAGGCCTGTGTTTCCTCCAGAGCGTGGAGGTTGTGGTGCATGTTACACACACAGTGGTAGAGGGAATGATATGTGATCTGATGCCATTGGCCTCACAGCTATGCTCGATTTGTTTTTGCTGTCACATTTTCCGTTCCAGAAATGCTGCATGGAACAAGTCTTCAGACCTTAAACACCAAGCCTCAGTTCCTCAAAAGAAGCATGCCCTATAATTTCTTCGCAGTACGGCAACAAAAAACATCTTGGCAAACGCAACGCCCACTTTAAACGGTGTGAATACAAAATGGTTGTGAAACCAAAGGGTTGGAAGTACTTTTGAATTGTCACTGCAGAGAAAAAAAACAACAACAAAAAAAACTGCACAACAGGCACTCAAATGAGATTTGGACAAATCTAGTTTCATATTGTGGTAAATTCATGTGCCTGCTCCCCTCTGTTCCTCTGTGTAATTACTGCGTGTAATTACAGAAGTACCTGTGTTATATATTCCTGTGGGAAATAACTTGTGCTATAAATTGCTAATGGATGGCTGACAAGTATCATTTATGCAAATAGTTTCTGCTCCATTCCTGGGGGCAGCAAAATGTAGACTCTGTTCTTAACGGTTAAAACGGTAGAGACGGATCCTTTTGATTCTCCAATCAAGCTAAAAATGTGGGTGTTTAGAAATGTCTCGGTGCTGTTTCCAGGATCGCAAATGGTGTAATGTCATTTTGCCAAGTGAAGGACAAACCCTTTTTTCAAAAGTTGCTTTTCAGCAGAGCGAATGGCTGTAAAATCTAGCCTCATGTCTCCTATTGATTTCAGGGTAATGAAATTATTGCAGCTTAAAACTGACTCACTTTGAATACATGGTATACAAGGTTACACCATAGGTCAAATGGTGCCAGAAATACTAGCCATATCATTCATTTTTCATAATGGACAGGATGCTAATGTTCTAATTTAATCTGTAATGGAGAGATGCATCTTAACGATCTTTTGGCTGGTCTTGAATGAAGGCTGTAATTTCAAACGTACATCTCTAAAGGGAATGCATGTACTAAGGGGCAATATTTGGTGTCCGACTGTTGACGGCGTGCGCTTTGTGGTAGGACTGTTAATGCTGTAATTTAACACAATTTTTGCCTCAGTAGCAGCAGCTGATAGAATCCTTTAATGTGCCCCTCTGCAGAAGCCAATGGCCTGCTTATTTTGTCGCCTTTAATGTCTTGTGATCTTCGAGCAGATGTGATTATGCCACTCGGTGCCAGCGTCCAGGTGAGGTGCCGAGCGCCTCAGACGCGGAGACTGGATGGCGGTTACGTTCAGCTGATCGGCTGCTGCATCCAGCGTTCGGGGACCGCGAAAACAGGAGGAACGAGTGGGATGCAGTGTGGGGGAGAGGAGGAGTACGGAGGAGGGGGGTGTGTGTGTGGGTGTGTGTGCGGGGTCGTAATTGTGTCTGCGTGCGTGCGTTTGGGGGGGCGGGGGGGGGGCCGGGGGTGGGGGAGTGTGATTTCAAAGAAATCATTTTCATATGGATGCATGCTTACAGGCGCAGTCAGAATAGGTTACATATGAATCAGCCGGATTACTCCTGGAAGAGATCCCGGCTCTATCCCGCAGGTACACAAACGGTGTTGTACGTGATCTCAGAGGGGGGTACCCTAATGTCTTCCTTGTTATCTTCATCTTTCTCATGTGTGGGCTATGTTTGCTCTTACCCACTCATGTGGCTGACAGAGGGCTCTTTGTTTTTGCCAAAGTAAAAACAATCCCTTAAAGAAAACGCTGCATTCCAATGCCAGAGCAATAGTAAGGATTATATGCAGTGCAGTGCTGTATAATTAACAAAGACTAACAGATGGCGTGTTCTGGAAGGGGCCCAAATACGCACAAAAGGCGAAGCAAGAGCTGGTTCAAACCAACAGTCACATTAATAGCACTTTGTTTCTTGTAATTTAGTGTGGCTTAGAGACCACAGTCTGAAGCTATTACCCGTGGCACACTGAACTGTGGCGCGCGCTGCCGGAGAGAGATTGTCTGGTAACTACGCGGCCACAGGAGTCTCCCGGTCAATCAACATTTTCAATCTCTCAGTTATTAGATATCGTGTAATAGCTATGCTCCTTTTGGTCTTAGAACATATCGTACATATACAAGCTGCCTTGTATACACGCTGTACGTGTACAAATACGCTATGAGACCAAAAAAGGAGCATAGTTATTATACGATATCTAATAACTGAGAGATTGGAAATGTTTAAAAAAGCGTGTTTTGAAAGGCTTATTTCCTTTCCCATCGGGCAAGGTGATTCAAACAGCCAGAATTGAAGGAAGAGAAAGAACACAGACCAGTGGCTCCGCACTCGAAGGACTGCGCTCAACAAACAACGTGCCTCCAAGATGCATCCTACGGCAGTTACACAACCGACGCACTGTAGTTCATCCGGAGAGTTTAAATGCAAAGGCATGGTTATGTAAGACATGATAATCCTCCGTTACTATGGATACCGCAGTCCCAAATGGCTTCTGTTGTGCAGAAGGAAAGGTACGCCGTTTAAGCTGTTACTTTCACAAAACCCACCCCTCTGGTGCCGAGGCACACTGGCGTTGTCAAGGATTAGCAGGGTTTTGTGTATTCGGCATCCCTTGAGCAGCATGACGCTAATGGTAATGTTGACTGTGTGCCACTCGTTTCCTTTGAAATGTCCATCTCAAGGAACATGTCGTGGGGGCGGGGGGGAGGGCGCGTGTACAATGCGCAGTGCGGATGTGCATGGCAACAAGATCAACAGTTGGGCAGATAAGACCTAACCATCGGGATCATCGGTACCGTTGCTCAATGGTGATTGATTTCTTCTAGGAATCTGGAACCAGATTGCAGGATGTTCGCCCCATTCACAAAGGGTTGTAAGGACATCTCCTCCGTTAACGTACTTTGCAGCAAAAGCTTCAGCCGTTTCGCTGACACATTTATACAAACACACACACACACACACACAAACAGATTTTAAAAATTGCCTGTTTTGTCCCTGCAAACAATTAGCCTACCCCCATAAAAACAGCGAGCAAGGACAGGCAGAGCACAGGGAGTGTACAACTGCCTGGAACATCAGCGTCGAGAGCGAGTTTCTTCGCCGCGCGGACAGGCAGCCGTAATCACGCTACCAAAATGTGACGCCGATAGTGATATTGTTTACAGGCCAGGGAGGGCAACTGTGTGACTACCTCTTAGCGAAAGGCCGGGGAACGGGGGCCGTCGGTTCCTCCCCTGCACGGTGAGCTGCGTCCGCGCTCTTCGTGAGTCACAGGTATCTCGCGTGTCGTGAGGTCGCCTGCCCTCCGTAGGCCCGCGTGGGTCAGAGTAAACAGAAAGGCAGTGGGCAACACGATCCTGAGTCACAACATTGTGCAGGCGGCCACGTTCACGGCACATTTTGCGCTCGAGAATCTAGGGACTCCCTAGGGAGTGCATATTTAGGCTGGCTCCGGTGGTCCTGTGCAGTCCTACCCAACAATGAATTAGAAGTCAGGACGCTTTGAGTTTCAGGAGGCACAGCAGAACTCTTTTTTTCTTTTTTTAAATGATAAATATATTTCAGATGTTTTCCCCATTTTTCTCCCAATTCGGTGGCCAATTATACCCTCGTCTACGTCAACTATCCCTTTCCCCTCGTGCTACGAGTTTGCCGTCGCAACTCTGCCACCACTTCTGAGGTGGAACCCACCAAGCCGTCGACTGTAATTCCGGTACACAGGGTCACTTGCCCGGGGCAAACTCATGCCGGCTTCCCTCCCCCCTCCGGCTCCCACTGACAGCCAGTCGCTGCCGCCCCCCGAACAGGACTTCCGGTCAGAAACCAGAGCTTAATCCCAGGCTGCAATGGGCACCCTGCACTTAGAATGAGTGCCAAAGTACCTTCACCGGTTGCACCACCCGGGGGCCCCAGCAGAGATGTTTTAAAGCTTATACATTAAACTACCCTATCGCCAACTTTCATCCAGCGACTTCATGCGGATGACTTCTTTTGGGTGCTTGTTATATCTATGATGTTTCCACAATGCCTTAAACTTTAACTGGAGTCATTTTTTGCCGTATCCAGGAGTCGAGAATTACAGAGGTCATGAAAATGTACACTAAAATGTAGCTAGCTTTGTGCCTATCACCACTGTCAATGTATGCTAGGTTAGCTAATGTTAGCCTAAATGTATCCTTCACACTGTAAAGTCACACCTTCACACTACGTTTGTGTAACGACAGCTACGTTTGGCTAGCGACTACACAAAACTCCACACAAAGTAGCTATCAATAGATGATCTCTGGAGATGAATAGCATTAATCAGGTTATAATACAAGCAGTCAACTTTTTTATAATGTAAGAGATCTCTACATCATACTTTGGTTAGCTTCAGATAAGCAGTCTGAGTTACAACTCCCGCTGTGCAGCAAAGTCATCCCACTGCGCCATCTTTGCTGAGCAAAGCTTTTGTGCTCGGGACGGGTCCACTTCACCACCATCCTCACACACAGAAGTAAGGATGATGACGGTGATCAGAAGAGCAAGCGGTCATCTTGGCTTTGTACAAAATGACAAAAGTCATTTTATGTACAGTAGTTCACTTTTATTCAGTATTACACTGAATCAGTATGTAAAAAAAATACAACTCAAGTCATGACCTCGGTATTGACCTCAATGGTAAATACGGCCATGCCCTCTAGTTCTATTTTTGTTCCTTTTATTCTCTTCTTTATTTTCACATTTCTTCTGTGACCTATGGGATGATTGTGAGCTGAGCTAATTCTGACTGACGCTGGAAGTAAAAGGGAATGGAAATCCAATTGAGTTTGATTAAAAGGAGGAAATGAGAGAAAGGCAGGCTGGCAGAAAGAGAAAGGAGGGAGAGATAAGAGAAGAGACGTCTCGAATGCACCGAGGGAGTGAGTTGTCGAGACTGGGTGCCAAGAGGGCCCTGTCACTCCGCAGATTTATTTTATTTTATTTTTTGGGGGGTAGGACGAACCTGGAAGCGGAGGAGCAAGCGCTCCTGCCCTGCCGCTCCTCGACGCGTTTAACAGGATTGGCCACGGGCTGGGAATGGATTCCATTAATCTCCCTCCTCTTCTATCCAATTAAACCACCTTGCACTGCAGAGGAAGGGCCTCGTGCCAGCACCCATCCGCCTTCACGCAAGCGTTTATGTCTTCATGCGAGCACTGTGAACAGCCATGGATTTCAGAGTGCCAGAGGAGGCTTTACGCATGTGTACTGTGCGATGCGTGAGACGTATTTGCTCAGGAAATGTACAACGACTGTGCTTATTTAAGCTTTAGGTGTTTCTGTAATGGTGTTTCAGTGTTTGTCCGATCCTTGTCAAAATGTCAACGATTCCATATCTGGCACCTTAATGTTTCTATTAGTTACATTAAGATGCAGGGATTGCTTCTAAAGTTCCGATATATGATAGGCTTAGCCGGCGGGTACCACCGACACAGCCTCATAATGTCTTCGCTCCGTGTATGAAAGCAGTGGGATGTTATGAAATATATGACAATCACATATTCAATGGCCTCCCAACAAACGCTGCAGCCCCCCGCTCAATTCCTCTGACTCCGCATCAGCCGAAAGAGTTGAAGTTCTTAATTTGCTGTCGTCTGAACGAACGAGTCCCAGCCAGTACTGCAGCAACATGTTTTCGGTTTGCCTAGAGAGGTAAGATTGTGTCGGCAGAAATGCTGGTAGGAGGCACACACTTCACGGGCTCTGAAAATAGAAAGCGCGCCATGCAAAACAGAACCCGGAACCCTGTTGCATCGTGTCCGTGTCTAGTTTTAATGATGCTGCAGGGAGAACGGTGCACTGTGGCTGTATCTTCACAGCGCACGTGGGCAGAATCAGGTCGCCTTTCCTGGCAGAACAAAACCTAGCCATAATCAGGTTAGTTGGGCGCACTAGAACATTCTGTGTGTTTTCCGTTTTTTTTTTCCTGCGGGTGTCTGAAATCTAAAATCAAATAAGATAATGGAAAAGAGGCATTATTAGATTTGAGTGCTACAAGAAAGGGAGTGTTTTCTCCTGCCCGTGATCTGGAATTGCAGCAGTGTTTCCGACTTCTTGTTAATAGTATACAACATTTATGCTCTGGCATCCTCAATTTCCCTTGCTTAAATTATATTACCTCTGGTTTACAAATGTGCTTGTTTGCACAATGTTAGCTTATGTCCTGAAAGATAATGGGGCTGTTTCTGGGCGTGGGTAAGGGAAACAGCACCATAAGCTTTATTATTATTCAAGCTTATAATAAAAATCATAATCATAATTAAAACAATTAATCTCACTGTTATTATTTACAGGTAGTGCTGTCAAAAACTATTTAATGACTAAGATGTTATGTTACTCTCGTATGTCTCAAGAATTTGGAGCTGCAAGAGACTAATTATTTACAATAATGACAAAAAAATACACTGAGAATTCCAGAAGCAAACCTCTTGAGAAGCTTAGCTCTTCCCAATATTATTTTTGACGGAGGTTCTACATTATCTATGTTTACATGCGCCCTAATTCAAATTGCACAAGACCATGTAAACGATTGTAATTGCCTTATTCAAAATCGAATATTTCTGAATAAGACACATTCATTATATGATGAATGTAAAGATTCTGAATGAGAGGGAGGGGATATGCCAAATAATATTCCATAGGAATAGGAATACTAAGATAATAGTCACATAAAAATCCTCAGAATGCCAAGACCGAACAACCATTTTTAGCTATTAGACGATGATTTTGACATTGGAAAATTTTTCCTATAAATTTCCCCTTTAACTTTTTACTTTCTTGCAGTTGATTTTGTTACTATTTGAATTATCAGCTGAATTACTGTGTAAGCTGTATTTCCATGACTGTCTTGACTTTCACATCGATCCCCTTAAACTAGTTCTCACTGCTTCTGGCTGGTGACAGGTGAGGATGTGTGAGTCAGTATGGAACTTCCATCGAAAAATTGTAAGAAAAAACCCCTCACTCAAAACAGGAAGACAGTAGACTGACAGTTCCCAAAACAAAACTTGTGACAGCGTCGGCTCATTAAAAAATAATGCAGAGTTCAAGTTTGCATATCCCAAAGCACATGAAGGACAATCGTTTCACATTAAGTGAAATGCAATGACGGACATATGTGCTCTTGGATTTCAGTTTCCCAGTAGACTAAAATAAAATACAGAATAAAGATGTAACAATATGAAAATATGAGGTAGCTTTTAAAAAATAAATGTCATTTACAGAGACATTTACAAATCGAAGGGAGATTTTCATCTCAGACACACTCTTGTTTTGCTGTGAAGAGCCTTTTGGATCAGTCTGTTTAAATCTCATGCTTAATTAAAAACTATGCCAGGATTTTCCTAAATTACCTAAATTAACAGGCTACATTTATAGGGTTGACCTCATAATCTATAATCTATCACCCAGACGCATAATGCTAAGCTTTGATGGAAGGAATTGCACATGATATAAGGAGCGCCTGACTTTGACACCAGCAGAGCATGCTAGGCACAATTAGCTTTATTCTATACTTAGTCTAGAGTCAATACATAAATTATTCCAACCAAGTGACACGCTCATCCAAAGCTGCTGACGAACTCAAAGATACGTTTAATTGGGAGTGTTTCGCTGTGTCAAAATCCAGGTGAAACACAACGTCCAGCAAAAAGGCCCACAAAACCCATCAGCCGTCAGTGTTCGCCCGTGTTCATTAGGAAGGCTGGACATGAACGCGCTCAGGTTTAAGGAGGGCCGTGGAGTATCCTGATACGGAAGCTGGCTTGCATGCATCCCGATAGGAAGCATCTCAGTTAATTGGCCTTTTATATAAGCAAAACCTGTGGGAGATGAGGGACGAGGCTTTGATTTTTCAGATGTGTGGAAAAAACACAAACACCGGGAATGGCCGACGGCGATGCGCTGAAATACCCAGCCAGTGAGCTCCCGCTGGAACCGCCAACAGTTCCTCTCCAAACGGTGGGGAGGAGGGGGTGGACAAAAGAGACAAGATGAAAGCCAGCTTGCAGGTCATGTTTCACATCACAAAAAAATGGGCAGAAGGGGGGAGCTCCTCTCCATGCCACAGCGTGGTTTCGTAAATCTCAGGTCCGAAGGGTGCGCGGTTCTCCGTCAGCTCGTTACTCCCGGGCTCGGACGACACAAATTAATCTCGTCTCCGCAACGCGACGGCCTGCCGGGGGTAAAAACACAAATGCTCCATCACAGCTCTCCTTTCGCTCCTGTCGTTTGGCAGATATCCCGTGAGAGCGCCGATATGCACCGCTCGCAATCGGCCCTTATCTACGCCGGGATCGGCACCCGCGTCCTCCCATGTCTTCAAACAGAACGTAGTTCAGCGAAAAGCAAAGGCTATTTCAGGAGCCACACGGGAGCATATTCATGCAGGAAATGATGGCAGAGGTCCAATGTCCCTGTGTAGCCCTCCATTAAACATTCAAGAGAGTTCTCATTAGCACCACAGCCTATTACCCTGGCATTAAATATTATCCAATATCCAGCTATTGTCAATGTTTTCAAAGGACTGTTTATTCTCATAAAACAGTCAGTAGTTCCTTGCAATAATGATTTACATAAGCAATTTAACAACTGCTGTAAACGGCTCGGCTCCGACTGAAAGCGCAGAGCCGAGTTAATATTGTCTCCGTGTGTTTATTAACACACCTAAGGACCACACTGTTGCTTGCTATTACATGATTTCCAACACACCTAAGGACCATAGAATTGTGCTTTTTGATTAAAATAAACACACGTACCAACACACCTAAGGCTAATTCAGTTGTGCTTTTACTAAATAGGTATTTCTCCTGTTTGCTAGGTTGCAGTTTATCGGAGACAAACATAACACTTCCAAATGCAATCTTTTAGGATAGCGGCGCATGCCTTTGTTACCGCTTGCATACAGAAACATGACATTTAGTGTACTGCAGATTTATCAATCTGCACTATCCACCCACAGCTTTATTAATAAGCACAGTGCTTGGCTCCCTGATGCAGTGTTGGGGTTTAAGGGACAGAGTGTACTTGGAATCCATTGAGAAGACTCGCTTTGCTAATTACAGTGAAAAATAGCAGTTGGGCCCTAAAAGCCTTCTGTGCAATTTAAATAGTGACAGGCTCGTTTTTGGAATGTAAACAAATCTTACAGTCGCTGTAATATAATTACCATTGGCGGCATTCGGAAGAGATTGCTCCCATCCTGTTCCTTCTCAGTCTTTTAAAAAACGCTCCGAATTGCTCCGTTTTTAGTTTAATATCGCCTGGTTGTCATTTTAAGTGTTTTTGAATGTCTCTCATTCACAGATGTCTTAATGAGAGATGAACTGCAATATACATTATGCCCGATGTAGCTCATTACTGCTAGTGTAGAGTGTGCAGTTATACTCTGTGTGAACAGTATCAAGCATAACACAACGAGGAGCTGAGCTAGAGCTGCAAAACCCCAAACTTCCCGTTTCTTCATTACATTACAGGCATTTAGCAGACGCTCTTATCCAGAGCGACTTACACAGTTTACATTTCTTAACATACAATCCACGTATACAGCTGGATATTTTACAGAAGCAATTCAGGTTAAGTGCCTTGCTCAAGGCAGTGCCCCGCCTGGGAATCGAACCTGCAACCTCTGAGTTACAAGCCCAGTTCCCTAACTGTTATACTACACTGCTGCCCATCTTCATTTAAGCATCTAAGGTTTTCCCACAAGATCTCATCAGAAAGAGAGATCTAGGCTAGAGACCTGTATTTCTACCTCCAGTTCTGTTGGAAATAACTATAACAATTTATTTAAGGGAGCATTGATTTCAAGGTGATTTTTTAAAATGTGGAATAAAATGGAGTAAGAAGAGGATGAAAAATACATAATATCACAATGTTGGAACATTGTACGGGGTGTACACCAATTTCACAAAATTGAATTCCTACTTTATTATATTTCGTTGACTAATTCAGACATACAGCGTTTGGTTTTAAAATGAACAGGATGACTCATGGAACAAGATTATAAATTAAAGAGCGAACACAAATGATTTCTGCCTCAAAAAGCTGTGCATGAGAAAAATAAGAAGGAGTTACTGAGCCCACTAAGAAGTGTTCATGACCAATGCCGTGTCATGCTCGGTAATTGACCTCCTGGAGGAGAAGTGACGCAAGGAACTATAGTTAAACCTCACAGGAGAAACTGGAATATCAGTTGGAGGCATAGCATTAACTCATGTTGGGAAGCAGACACCCAAGCCACACAGTAAAATACTATAAAAATATGTGACCCCAAAAAGACCTAGGGAACTTGCTGGTCATGATATTGCTGGGGGATTTAGGAAATACATTTATTAGTAGAATGCTCTTCTGGAAATAATAAAGATGGCCTTTTTTTTCCAAAGGGCTTCCCAACTGAGCAGTAAAAAGACCTTTCCTTCATATTTCAGGGCTACAAACCCAGAGGCAAGAAAGCCACAACCCCCTGTTGAGAGAGCCATACGAAGACACTGGAGAGAAAAAAAACCGAAATCAAAACTTTACATTAAAGATGTGAACAGGCCCGGTTTAACTTCCTGCCAGACCAATGCTCGTTTTTGACACCGCAGAGATGATTTGAATTTGTTTCTTAAATTAATATAGCAAAAATAAAAGAATAAAACATGTTACCAAATGAAATGAAGGAACATACTGGGGAGTGGGGGGGCCGGGGGTCAAGGGAGGACAAGTTGCCGTTGATAACGGCAATTACTCAGACGAAACCGTCATGTTGTATGTGCTAGATAATCCACACCACTCCTCTCACATCTTCTCCCTCCACATTGCTTCAGCCGGCTGTCACGGCCTGCTGTTGGTCTCCTTTGATCAACGGGGTCCATCTTTACCAGCACCAGTTCAATATCTGTTTCTTTTTTTATTATCAGAGCACAGCAGAATGTTTCGTTTTGTGGATAAAAACGACAGGAATTCCACAGATGAGAGAGAAAAAAAAACCTCACCCCTATTGCCAAAGATTTATGAAACATGATTCTGAAAGCTACTTCAATGTTTGAATTTCTATTCTTAATTGAGCCAATTTCCCATTGTTGCGGATAACGGTTATGCTGATAGAGGCGAACAACGGCAATGTGGCACCTTATAATTTTAATTTATGATGCCGCGTTTGTCACTTCTGCAAAAGAGACAATTGATTAAATAATCGTTATTGTCCCTCGGTCACAAAAATAGCTTCATAGCTGTGCAAATAAGTCTCAAAGCCCTATGCGGAACTGATACCCCGTGAACTATGTACACTGGAGTGCTAACAACCCAGACAAGGAATTCGTTGTGTTTGAAATGTAGCTGTGGTATGAGGCCGCCTGTCACCAGTCTGCTCAGAACTGTCACAACTGAAGATTAAAACCACACTTGGCTTGTTAAGCCTGACTAGCGCTTTATCAATCCCCATAGCCCACCTGACAGGTAGAGCTGCGTCGAGTTGATCGTTAGCTCAGCCAAGGCATATACGTATGTTATATAACACTTCTGGGAATACCAACTTGCATACGCTGCGGACTCAACACAAGTTCATTCATAGTTTATGGGCTGGCCCCTCTTTTTTCCCCTCCCATCAGAGCTTCTGGTGTTTACTACCCTTTTGTTCAACTTTGGAATGTCTCCTATGGGCATTCACGGAAGTGTACCTCTACACAGATCCATACCCAATTAATGTTACGTGGAGCTTTCCCTCTTCCTTACCTCGGATACTGATTGGCGTCTGTGATTTGACAGGTTGATTCTGAACTGCCGTCTCCCTCTGCCTGGCACTAAGGATGCTGGGAAAGGGACTGACAAACGGGTCAGCTGTCGGGGGAACATTTTCTCTTGAAAAGGTTACCGTGATAACCTCTGTGGGCTGCACGCATTGCTCCAGAAAACTGGCTCAGATGCACGGACAATGGACGGGTGCGATTACCGCGGGGTGCAGTGCTAAATGGCCGCTCCCTTCCCACGGAAAGAAGAGGCTCTTCACAATTAGATAATCCCTTGCTCCCGAGCAGACAGCTGCCGAGGCGGCTCCAAACGCAGGCCTCCCGCTCCACGCTCAACACGCCTCTCTCCTTCCGGAGATATTTTCCCCATCGCTGATGCAAAAGAGGCTTAGCTAACACAGTGCGCTTCTGCTTCACCGTTATCAAGACACACCGCTTAGGATTAACTTGTTTCTTTATGTAAGGAACTCAAAGCGGATCGTGCTATGATCTGGACGGATCGAGCGTCTTTTCTCTTTCACAGTCCCCTCCTTTGTGGTATCGGCACGATGGAACACATCGCCTGCTCTCACAATGTGGGCTGACACAGCTGATAGTGACAGATAGGAGCGGTGGCCACGGTGAGCGGTCCCCTAACTCACTGCTGAGTGTTCCATTTAGGGGTCGCGACCCTGGATCATGAAGTAGAGTGGGGGGTCTCTCGTGCAGCTGGGGGAGAGGTCATTGTGCTGTGTTTTTGCACAGTCAACCAGAACAGAAGCGGTTTTGGAGGGAGGAACAGGGACTCCTTGAGACAACAGCCATCTTGTAGAGGGAGCAGCGGGAGGCAGCTGGTGAAATAGAGGGGTTCAAGGCAGCCACGTCTCCCGGACACCGGGGAACCGCTTGTCTAGCCATCCAGAGACAAAATTCATTTTTGTAACACATATTCTTGTTAGGTAAACCATAGAATCCCATAATTCACTTGCACATTGAGCATATTGGCTGCAGATGGCTCGTTACAACTGTAGTTGGTGTCCGATCATTTTGTAATAATGTTAACAGGCAGACTTAATTGTTGACACTCGGACATGGACAATGCTGGCCACCTAGCTTACAGCATTTCTCTTGTTGCGTTTTATACATTTTAGTACTGTAGCCACAGCTCTTGAGGTGCTAACTCATAATGTAATGGCATACGTTTTCACTGTATATGTGCTCTAATACATGAAATGGCATTTACAGTGTATATTCCATATATAAAAGTGCAGATATGAAATATATACTGAGTTTACAAAGAAATACAAGTTCAGACAAATTCAATGTTTAACCAGAACATCCATGTTTGAAGTAGACATCTGAAACTGTACAAGAGAGATAAATGGAGGCACAATGTAAAGTTGACCCAGTCCATAGATACCATAATCACAGTACAATATATCACATAGGCAGTATTCTGTCTAATATTACTGAGAGCAGAAAAGGTAGACAGCCAAAGATTGGGTCTCTATGTATGCTTGGGAAATACTTGAGACTGCCAGACGTTCCAGGGTACTTTGGTTGTCTCACAGGGAAACATCAACACAACTTCTAAATACCACCATAGTTAAAGATGTGGGGGAAAAGAACCAGTCGTATTTCATTCTACAATGGTCTCAGTCCACAATTACTGGAAACATAATGGCTTTCATACAGGAGAAAGTTAGATATTTTCCTCACCACAACTAATTGCTATATTACAAGCATTGAACCACAGTTTTCACCACTGCATGAAAAGGCAAAGGGCTTTCAGTTTATTATGGCATGCTCAGAAGAATCTGTTTTCACCACTCTGACAAACATGAAGTGGAGAACCAGCTGTAGTCTATCCGGATAGTGGGGAAATTTTAGATGTGATGTTTTTTTCTTCATATTTTGTTACTTAGAGAAACTCCTGACCAGAGGGAAAACCTGCGTTTCAATTAAATAAAGGACCTATTCCATCACTGATGGGACGATGCTCATTCTGTACGGATTGGCACTTCATTGAAAAACTGCAATTGTATCTACATACTCTTCTGTAGACTTCTGTGCACAGTGCTTAGAATAGATATAAAAATAGTTAGGTGAGGTAAGGGAAAGGACAGTAGTCACACAAATCACACAGTCCCTCGTTGCCTTTCTTGTCACAGCATGCACTTCAACTCCTTTGTAAATTATGTGACGTGATAGAGTTGAAGGTTTAAAGGCAATAGCTGCCTTTATTTCAGTGCAGTGCTGGCCTTCGCTATGGGCATTACTTCAGCATCCCACATAATCAAATTGTGATATTATTCATAATATTTTACCATTGTTTATCACTGTTATTCTTTTTAATACAAAAATGCATATTAGATACATAATTGAATTCTTTAGGGGTCCAATTTATGCAATTTACGAGTTGAGGTGTCCAAATAAATAATTAAATCTCTGTACATTTGAATACATGTAACTACCAAGGTGCATGAATACGTATTATTTCTGGAAAGATCGTGAAAATAACTATGGGTGCCACAAAATCAACTATCTTTCTTTGCTTTCTTTGATTTGGGTTGTCATATGATTGAAATGACATTATCCATCTTCACCCTCAGTAAGTTAATTGTTGGAAAAAACATTTCAGTTGTAGTTTGAGCTAGTTGTTTAGTTTGAATTTGTTCGGCCGCTGATCCCCAATCTATATGCCCCAATCTCTTTAATTTTTAGCTGTAAAGCGACGCCCAGTATATCTTCAGAATGGAAAACTCCACCTCCCAGAGAAATGCAGGGGCACGACACGTGATCCCTCTACCAAAATCCAGTATGGCGGAATCTGTCAGTGAGTGATTCTTTCGCTGGCGCACTCTCCAACGGAAATTAAACACATTGCGTCTTTCGGGCTGGAGTGACCGCCTCCCGGGGCATCTAGGTAAGGACACATTCAACTTGTTCGCATTTGTTTATTTACGCAACCTTGCTTTTAGGAAACTCATATGGTGAAACAGGGATTGCTAGCTACATTCATTACGAGATCAGAAAATCAAAACAACATGAGCCTATCGGTAGTTGTGCAGTATCGCTACACTGTTCTGCACCGCGGTTTGGTAACTTGGTCTCGGATTCAACATTCTTTGAATCGCTTCCATTCCACCCACCTTTAGCAGCTTGTCACAGTATTAGGGAGAATAGTTTGTGTTTTTTACAGTCTGTGTCGATATGGTCCAATGTGCACACGGGATGTTTTTTTTATTAAAGGTACATTTACCTATGGGCAGCTAGTGCGATCTAGCAGAAGCGTGATTGGTCTCTCCTCTGACCAATTCGAATTCAATTTCAGTTCCCGGTGGATATCAATGGCGTAACTGTTAATTAAAACCGATTGAGTTTCTCTGTGACCAATCCATACACGGAATTTAAAAAAATGGGGTGGGGGTATCATAACCAATTAAATGTTAGTTGTTTTTAAAAGGGCGGGGTTAGTGTTCCCCGACATTTATTTGTGAATGAAGGTAGGTTTTCTTTTCTTTTTCTATATAGTTGCTTTATGCCAGGTCGAGACTACAGTAGCTATTAGTGATAGTTTCCTACATTTCTTTGCAGCTAATTAACTGCAGTACTTTTTTCTTCTGATTTGTTTCCTGAACAGTGTCTGATATTGATTTGAAAGCTGATTGTGTTTGAAATCTACACTGTAGCTCCCCAGCCCTCTGTCTTCTAATTGCTTAAATTGATTAAAGTGTAATTGTAATAGACATTTTATAGATGTAAGGAACAGTAACTATACTGACCTTTCTATATTTCTTTATGTGCATTGGCATTTACCACATTGATTGTAATTATTGAGTTCGGTGTGCTTTCATTTAATGTCATTTAGCATAATTATTGCATGTGTAAACATAATGACACAACTTACCATCGCTTTTCTCAGGAAAAATAGTCATAAATGAATTTGGCATCAGTTGTGCGCACTAGGAATAGGAGGAACAGAACGCCCACACATGAGTTTTGTGTGAATTCAGAGTCGGTTGGTTTTGTTTTATAAATGGCCAAATACTTGAATACAAATTAATATGTAAGGATCAACAGATGTACCCTTATTTTATAAAGGCTTACTCTTGCGAGAACCAAAATGTCATTGTCATGTGGTGAGGAAAATGAAAATGTGAAATATTGGGAGTATAATGGTGCGTGTGCGTGTGCATTGAACTTTAATGTTGTGCATCTGTTAGTGAGTTCAGTCAGCGGTTGTTGTTAGTGATACCTGTGTATCTATTTGTGTGTGGTGCCCTTTTTTTAAAAGTGTGTGTGTGTGTGTGTGTGTGTGTGTGTGTGTGTGTGTGTGTGTGTGTGTGTGTGTGTGTGTGTGTGTGTGTGTGTGTGTGTGTGTGTGTAACAAGAGCTGACTTCACCTTCCGGGTGAGACGAGGCGTCAGTGTCAATGGGGGATGCTTCTCTGAAATGCAAGACGAGCTGGCGCTTAAAACCAGACACAAAGCACTCACTGTAATCATTGCCTTTACACCTAACTGAAGCTTTTTCACTGAAGCCTTCCATCCAAGGACCAGAAATATGTAACTTGGAAATTCCAGGCGTCACAAGAAGAGGGTCTTCTCTCCCTCCAAAGCTTGGCAACCGAATGCTCACCCTAACTAATCACCTAACCTTAGGGATCTTACAACATGGTCCTGTTAGGCCCCGCACTTTATAAAGTTTGGAATAACAGTTTAAAGCAGTTTGAGGATATCGGTAATCAATTTGACTCCTTCATGCGCATAATTAAAAGCCATTGCTGATTTATAGCGGTTGCCAGATTGCGCTGCGCCGTGTCCCCGGGTTGTGAGAGTAGCTGGGACCCAGCCAGGCTGACACGGCGAACGGCGAGTGCGACCGTGTGACGGGCCGGGGAAGTAGCGTTCGCCTGGGCGTCGAGGAAAATCGGCAGTCTCGCGGGTAACTTGGATTCTCGCGGGTCAACGCGAACGTCAGTTGAGTCACTGCTCTCATTTTGATTCTTTTCGAGGGCAGAAATTGGTAGGCCGAGCGAACGCAAACGTTATTCTCGGGGCATTACTGAAGCTTGTGGCGCGGCTCACCCCACTGACTCTCATTACACTCCACGGTGGCGTCAAAGGCTTCAGAGGATCGCTCGCAACATCTGGAGCCACCGAGGTACCGCAGAGTTGTCCGTTTGTGCGAATGCGCATTTGGCTTCCGTTGCGCTCGGTCAGAACTTGGCTTGGCTCGCGTTCGTTTGGCAACCCTGCCGCAGAAGCTCCCCGGGACTTCAATTATGAAGTGTTTGTTTGTTTATGTTGTTAGTCTAATGACCGCCGATGTTCCACGAGTAGCACCGTGGCTGTCGTGCTTGGAGACGGGGCCGGTCGACTTTGCGCGTGCGCGCACGCACACAAACAACAGGGGTGCGCAAACTGTGTAACGGTTGGCACGGGCCTCGGCTATTCATCTGCTTGTTATTGTGCCGTAACACACCGGGCCACAGAGCTGGTGAGACTGGCTACGGAAGGGGGAAAAACATTCTCTCGGCCGTTGGCTCGCAGTCAAGAGGTTCAGGCACACGGCAGACGGGAAGAGTGCTTATATCCTGCATTTAGTTCGGATAAAACGTATAGGCCTACGCCTTTTTGCAGGCTCTGACTGAGCATCGTCTGGTCAGTTCGTTGGTGATGGAGAACAGTCTGGCATTGGAGTTTTTGTGGTTGGGCCTGCTTTCACAATAAGAATGTCACGCCTAACGCTTATCCTATACATGGGATTGTATAAGGTCCTCGGCAAAGGACGATAAACAATTCAGATTTATCTGTGAGTAAATGGAACCTTATTTTATTGTTTAAAATTAGTTCAATCCCCCTTACCCCTATAGTTCGCTGCCGTAGTCCTGTGACCGGCAGTGACAAGGGCGTAGCGCTGCCTCCTCCGAGACAACACTCGTTGTGCCGTCGACTGTAATTCCGGTACCCCAGAACCACTCCTGTGCGCAGCAGACTGTGTGTGTCGGCTTCCCTCCCCCCTCCCTGGGGCGGACAGCCAATTGCCGCCTCGATGGCAACCATATATTATTCTTAAAACATAATTATTAGGCTACACAATTTTGCATCAAATGTTCACAAGTTGTTGTCATACGACTCACCCACAGGGCTTAGGGAAAAGCAAAACTCGACTTCAGAGGCTCTCTTGTAAGGACCAGCTCGTAACCATAAGCTTCTGGCACATGTTTGAGAAATCACCACATTCAAATTCCTCTAAGAAATGTTTGGCAAAATGTACAGAAATTAGTATTATAACAGGAAATAGGACTGAGTTTTAACAAAGCGCGCACACACATGCGGAAATGTGTAGCTGCAACCCTTTCAGTCGAAGGAATTTGCCATGAGAGAACTTTCAAGCAGTGTCAAGTGTACGTCAAGTGTGTCCTATCCCGTGTTTGATTGCCTGTGTCCCGCGGAGCTTGATTTAGCGCCTTTGGCGCGAAATTTCCACAAGCGCACAAAAGCTGTTGAGAGCGTCGGGGTGGGCTTTCGAGAGCATGGAAATACAGGCAAATTTATGGAAGAGCGATGCAAGACTGTGCTTAATGTTTATTCCAGCGAAGAACATCTGGTTCGCTGAATCTTTCGTTCCTCCAGTTCAGACTTTCTTACGTCCCCTCGATTTACTCAAACCTAACCGCCTCTATGTATGGAAGCTGCGAACATGGGCGACGCTTGAGCAATGCAACATCCTGCACGTCTTCCCCCTTCCCTCTTGTAACAGGTTGATCTAAATGTTCAGGGCCATAACTGTCTTGTCCGTTCCGGGCGAGGACGTGAGCGAGCACTGCTTAGTGCTGTCTCGATGCAGAGAGCGTCCAGTCGCGTCTCGTCGGGTGCCGCTTTCTCTCCGTGCGGCCGCGCCTGCCTCCGTTTCTTCGATGCGCAGATTTACAAGTGGCCTCCGGCGACAATGGACTCAGGCAACCGTGTCTTTAGACCTTCTAATGAAAGGCAAGAATGCTAAGGCTGCTCCCCACCCACCCACCCCCAGCCACCAAGCCGTCTTCATCAGAAACAGTCGTGCCGAATATATGCCATGACCGACTTCTGGAGGTTTGTCTCGGGGCATCACTGTACGCCGTCTTCTGTGGCGCCCACTGCGCCCCTCCCTGCTGTGGAACAGCCTTTTTTTGGGAGGGGGGTGGGGAAATGTGTTGATGCACAGTGCCTTTGTGTGTGGATGCACTACATGCATTCACATTGCTGAAAATGGTCAATTCTGTATGAATTATTTATAGTCAATTAGATGTGAGAAAACAGCTGCTCTGAAACAAGTGGGGTGTATTTCTGAGATTACTGTAATCCAGCACCGTTACGGTAATTGTTGTTTGCTGCCTGCTTTCCCCACCACATGCCATGTTTATGGTATCCTTATTAGGCTCCAAGTACTCAAAGTTTGGCACAACCAAAGTTTTTTTTGTTTGTTTGTTTTTGTTCTCGTGAGCTGTGTGTGTTTGTGTGTGTGTGTGTGTGGGTGGGAGAGAGAGTGAGACCTGTTTTGGTTCCTCTAGCTAAAATAAATCTTCCCAATTGTTGTTCTTTGTTTCTCTATGCTTTTCTCTCATGTAATGCACCATACCTACATATAATATACTCACTATTAATGCTAATATAATAGAAGATTGTATTCACATATACATCTTTATTCTTTGCAGTACTGCTTTGTAGGCATATTTGGAATATAATTACAGTTAAAAAAAATAAAATAATAATTTAGATTTTTATTAAACCATTTGTGGCTACTGGGACAGGCCCTCTTGACTCTCTCTGAATTAGATTAAAGACATATTTGGAGGAGTGACAAAATTTTGGTGGACGAGAGTAGACCTGGCAGGTGCTCTGGAGTTTTTGGCTGACAAAGTGAAATAGCTGAAATAGCAGAGCGCAGGTTGCATCGTTGAATCCAACACTGATATTCATAAAGAGATGGATTCCACAGAGAGGAGCACATCGCCTCTTATGCATATTCAACGGACTTTCCACACACATATCCAAGCCTTGATTGGCCTTTGATTTATTTGATACAGTCATTGCTTTGGCGAGATTGATTCATGTGTTTGTCCACTGCTGGAGATCACTGTTGATAATAATCAATGGCTTGGCTTTGTCAATAAGATGCCTGTTTTAACTTGAGAATGTGCTGTATTCAATAAAGCATCAGTTCAGTATAGTATATATATCCATCTCAGAATATATACACTATGTATACATATATATATATATATATATATATATATATACGCTATGTATATATATATATATATATATATACAGCAGGAGAACGTATGAGATATGAACACATTGGGAATGGAGGTTGTTCGGAACTGTTCCTAACTTTGATGGTGATGTGAGAATACATCCATTTTAATCCTTTAATACAGAATTTTAATCCTTTTTTGATTCAAATTGTTACTGTAGCCTTGTTTTTTTGAATAGGCTAATCTCATTTTGTAACTTTGAACCTTAGTTTAAATGAACCAATAATGAAACCAGCGGTAATTGGGATCTCAGTAGAACATTATTTTTTTTTTGTCTATTGACTTTCCCAAAGATACATCTCCTTTTCAGTGACTTGACTTCAGTGGCCTCTTTTGCAAATTTGTTCAGGCCCTTCTTTATGTCAAACCCAATTAAATCAACTTTGATTCCATGAAGTAAGAACATAAAATGTGAAAAATGCCAAAGGGGGTGAATACGTTTTATACCCACTGTATATTTAGCCCTAGCCTCAAATTATATTTTCCTTTTTAAGCAGCAGTATGACCTCAATTTTAAATGGTGAAACTTATTTTTGTGTTTCTGGCATTACTGGTTAATAAATCCCACACATTTTTATGAGCCATCACCACCCTTTTTCATCTGTGCAATGACATGCACCCATAGAGTAAGGCAAACATTTTAATTTTTTTTAAGATTTAGTTTCAGATTTTCTCCCAATTTAGTAGCCAATTATACTCTCTCTTTTCATGTCAATCCTTCCCTCATATTGTGAGTTCGCTGCCGTAGCCCTGAGACCGGCAGTGACAAAGGCAAAATACTGCCTCCTCCGAGCCAGCATTCGCCAAGCCGTCTACTGTAACTCCGGTACACTAGAGCCACTCCTATACGCAGCGAACTCATGTCGGCTTCCCTCGTCGAACGTTGTAACCACTAGACCACCCGGGAGGCTATTTTAACTTTTTCTAGCTGGGAACTGAACCATGGTCTGCCACTCCAGATTGCAGCTAAGAAAAAAAAGCCTGCAAGTAAAGTTTTCTTATGTCTAAATATGACAAATCTATTCATAAAATACTATAGGTCAGGGCCTCCCGGGTGGTGTAGCGGTAGAATGTCCGACACTGCCCACTGTGACCGGGGTTCAATTCCACCAGGTCGCGCCAGTTTCGGCTCTGGCCGTGAGTGCCACTAGGGGGTGACAATTGGCTGTCCGCCCCAGGGAGGGGGGAGTTAAGCCGATACGAGATCGCTGCGTATAGGAGTGGCTCTAGTGTGCGCATAGCGGAGTCACGGTGACAGCTTGGTGGGTTCCGGATCGGAAGAGACGATGCTCCGCCGCATGTCACTGCCGATTTCAGGACTACGGCAACGAGCTCTCAATATGAGGGAGGGGAAAATTCACATGAAAAAGAGGGTATAATTGGCTACTCAATTGGGAGAAAAATGGGGGGAGAAAAGAGAAAATATATTTTTAAAAAGTAAAATTACTGTAGGTCTGAGGAAGTACAGTGGAAAATGCCTCATGCTTCAGTGCACATGAGATGGGAGGTAGTCTGAGACAGACTCCTCCCGACCAGATTGTCGCTTGTGTATTACGTCATTGGTTCCTTTAGGTCACGTGTGTGCCACAGTGGGTCACAACAGACACCCTTGTCTCACTGCTCTGCCTTTTTGTGGTTTTGGGTGAATGGAGTCATCAGGCTTCTAGTGCCCTGTCTCCGAGGCGTAAGCACTGCGGTGGCATACACTCCAGTTTGTGTCAACCGCCTGTCTGGGATTGAGAGGCAGCATACTCCGTTTAACACTGACGATTCACTGAGACACGAGCCCCTTATCCACTGTTGGAACTCAGACTCAAAGTAACAAGGGCTGCTTTTTTCCCGTTGTCTTTCAGGGTGCAGTAGGCCTAAAAGAGAGGCAAACTTGGAGCTTTAAACCTTGCTTACGCCCTTGTATGCTCCTGAGCTGGAGGGAACAGCAGGCCTGAAGGCAGGGTTATTGGACCATGTAAAAGTATGTTGCTGGCATTTGAACAGAATTGACAAGTGCAGTTGCTATTTTTAAAAATAAATTAGCTATGGTCACTCCTTTTTCTTATTTGATATGTTCTTGCTTGGGAGCTATAATGACTGTGGCTTTCTTGGCAAGCTGGCTACCTCACCAGCTCATTATTCACTACTGTGTCATTGGCTAATGCAATAAACCAATGAGTGAGCGACAAGAGTGACCCCTTGAAAAGATCACTTTATAAGATCTGTTGGTGACGTCGTCAGTCCTCGACCAGAGTGAAAGAGAAGGAACTGTAGGAAGTTCTAGAAAACTTCAACCATGACATGCCTCATTGTATCAAATGTCATGATAGCAGCAGCGGATTCACAATTGCTCTCCCAATGTGATCACGCAGTTGAGAGGCCACAGTTACAGTAGTTATCAATGTTTCCCTCTCTGTACTGTTTTGAGTTTGACCTTGGTTGCTGGAGTTCACCTGAAGAGAAATCCAAGTCAGTACCAATTATTTTCCCTATACCAACTAACACCCTCTCTGCATCCTGCAATCACAAGACAGAGCTACATTGCTCAAATGTCTTGATTAGTTTGGTTATATATGACTTTCCGTGCGTATAAAACGGATATGTATGAAGAATGAAAGTCAAAATATTGGTGTACATTGGTGAACATTTTGTGTCTTGACTCAGTCAGTTGACAGAGGGGTAGAATGCAGCAGTTTGTACAGTATTAAATGGTTAATAAACGCGTTTTAAGATATTCACACCCACTAATTACACTTCCCAATAGAACATTGTGTGTCATTTAAGTCAGCGCGGGTGCAAGTGAAAATTACACCTTTATGTCATATAGCGAGAGCTGCCTTATTTTCAACTGTGAAATCTCATGAGTGTAAAACAACAGGGAACTTACATTTGTTTGATGAAGAGATAGGGCTCTGTCTGCTTTGTCGGTATGAGCCATATGCATTCACTGCTGAACTCGGGTTTGAAGTGAGGTTTCACTGGACTGATACAGCACAGAGTGGTTAGTTCTTGGTTATTGTAGCCAGCCAGCTGGGAGACTGAAGTACTGAACATGTACATATCCATTTAATCTAATTAGTCTAAAGCACACACTTCTTTAAATCAACTATGGTTTGTGGAAACGTAAAATGCAAGCAGCTCAAGGAATAGGCAATATTGTTTGTTCATGTTTTGTCTGTGGAGTAAATCTGGTAAAATTGTAGGTAGGACAGTACAGGTAAGATTAGAAATTTGAAACCGTTTATTATTTTAACATTTATTTTAGGGGTGGTTTGGACACTCGACAAATCCTGTTGAATAAATACAAATAAGTAATGCAGATTGAGGGGTGTGATAATAGATAAGTTAGCCAAAATTTTACTTGCTCGAGAACCTGAAATGTTTTTGGTGCTGACCAGATTGGAGCTTGGTGGTGGTGACCTGTTGTGGCACTTTTATAGACTGACTACAGATGGCACTACACAAATTCTGAATTCCTCTCTGTGTTGTTTTTGTTAACATCTTTAGACCTTTGAACCCCAGACCATGGTATTGAGGAAAGGACAGGAGTTCAAAACCAAACATGCCAGGATTGTTATCTCGTTTTAACATCTGGTCATTTTGTATTTTGACTGGGTTACATTTTTTGGACGTTAACGAATATCCTGGTATTTGGTTATGCATTAACGGCAATCTAACCAGTACCTAACACGTCATGATGTAATGAGTAATACACATTTTCAAAAGAAAGAAATGTGGGGCCTCAAAATAGCATAGCAGCCATTGACTGGTGCTTTGCGAGTGTGAGCTACCTATTGCGGTCGCAGTTCGAAACCTGACTGCGTCAGACTGGCCCTGGCTGGGAGCCCTGATCGGGGGCGGCATTTGACTGTCCGCCTCAGGGCGAGGGGGGGGGGTGAGCCGACACAAGCTCGCTGAGAAGCGTGAAGGGTTTCTCCAGAAATTAGCTTTCCACCCCAGGGAGTGGGGAGGGAAGCCGATACGAGGTCGCTGCATATATGAGTGGTCCTGTATGTTACGGTGACCATGGTGGGTGCTGACTTGGAGGAGGCAGTACAGCGCCAACTAACGGTCTCAGGAATACGGCAGCGACCTCTCATACAAGGGTGGGGATAATTGACGTCAAAAAGAGAGTGTATAATTGGCAACTAAAAATAGGGAGAAAAGGGAGAATAAAGGCAAAGAAACAGAAAAATAAATGAATAAACTTTTGATTTGCCCAAAAGGAAGCTTAATATAGATTGAGCGAGTTTGTTGCTATTAAAGCCAGTGCTGTTACAATCGTACACTTCATTAAGTGAAGTTTATATCGGCTTGGTACTTCAGCATGACAAATATGTATACTCCGTGCCCCTTAGTGGAGATAATGGAGTAGGCCTATATTCCTAATTCCATAAAGCACCTTCTTTGTCCAATAAGGCTATAGCTTGAAGCCAATTCTGTTTGCCTTTCTTGATTAAACTTTCTTACGACGATCCTTTAACAAGACGCATTTGGGCATTGAAATGATATCGGCGCGGAAGCAGCCGTGCTTTCAAACCGCACAAAGTGACAGTCTCGCCCGGGGTGGCTTAGCACTTTACGAATGATTGAGAATGGTTCGCGTCCTGAAAGGGTAGCGTTTGTACCCATTGCACCTCGAGCGCTCGCCCGCTTCGTTGGCCGCTCAGTTGGTGCTCCGTTTGGGACGCCGCTTTGGTGTCACCGCTGCAACGTGCGCACCTGCGTAGGTGTCAGTCCGGTCCACTTCCTCCTGCGAGAGACTGCAGGCTGTTTAGTTTGCATATGATGACCTTTTGTGATCAGATTTGAGGGACTGGTCCAGCCACTATTTATTTTGGGTTGGGGTCAGTGTTAGCAGGGTGGGGAGGGGGGGGTCGGTCAGTGATACTTGTACATGCCAAGTTTACATTATCAAGGGAGAGTCAGCAGGCAAGTTTCCTTCCTTCAAGCTAACAACATTCCTCCTATTATCTTTTATCTTGGTGACATTTTGTGACATGGTCCAGGTTGACAGAGTAATTATAACCTGCCAAAGGAAGGGGGGGGGAAACAAAACAATCCAGAGTGGTAAATATTAATGAATAGAATGAATTTGCTCACTTATTTCCACTCTGCAGCACGACAGTATTTTCCGTGTCATGCAAGTAAAGTAGTTTAAACTACCGTACCATTTATTCACAAAGATTAGATTAATTGAATTGTGCTTTTTGTCACTTCAGTTTGAAGCACTGAACTCAACATTCAGCCTATTGCTAAAGATTATCCCGGATAGTCTTTTGATTTTTTTTAATGGTTTGACTGAATACCTTTTTAACTACTAGGTCCATAGTCTTAATTGCTTGCTAAATTACTGCTGGCAGAAGACTAGTTTCATAAGCTGAACAAAAACGGACGAGGTGATGTGCACGATATTGAACAGAAAGTCTTCGTCCCGTTGCCTCTTTGTTTACGGCACGGTTACCGGGTCTGTGCCACGCCGACCATATCTTTGTTTATTATCATTGGTGTTTGGACACAGACCTGACCTTTACGCCACAGTGCAGAGCCGGTTCTGACCTCTCCAGACGTGTTTTTGCGTCAGTGTGTGTCTGTGCCAATGTATGTATGTGTGTGTGTGTGTGTTTACGTTGTGTCTGCCTGTCTGTCTTGTCAGACTGTCAGTCAGTGTGTGTGTCTCTGCTAATGTATGTGTGCATGTGTTTGTGTTTGTATGTACTTTGTGTCTGTCTGTCAGTCATTGTGTGTCTGTGCCAATGTATGTGTGCATGTGTACGTTGTGTCTGTCTGTCATTGTGTGTCTGTCAATGTATGTGTGCATGTGTTTGTGTGTGTGTACGTTGTGTCTGTCTGTCAGCCATTGTGTGTCTGTGCCAATGTATGTGTGCATGTGTACGTGTGTGTGTGTGTGTGTGTGTGTGTGTGTGTGCATGTGCGTGTGCGTGTGTGTGTTGTTTGCTCTTTGCACATCATTGCTTGCAGATGGTAAAACCATCAGAGGTGCATTTTTGGGGATAAATGCAAAAAAACATTTGGGTAGTTGTGGGCTGATCCCTTTGTATTGCTTGTTATATACTGCAACAGTCTTAGGAAAACAGAAAGGCATAGCAGAATATGAACGCACTGATGAGTCCGTTGCTTAAGCGTCTCAAATTGCCTCGCTGTGCCTTGAATTCTCATAGTTATGTGGGGGAGTTTTAATGATATTTTACCCCAGTGGGTAAGGTCTAGGCCAAATTTATACCTCTCACAACATTCAAATGGTGTTAGCCTTTTTGCTGATTTTATTTCTTTCATCACTAGCTTGTTACCTTCCTTGTAGACATTGTACATTTCATAAAGTAACCATTTTAGATTTTGCAAAAATAAACATTGAAGGATTTTTTTATCCCTAATGAAATATCTGCTCAAGCCAACATTTTTGCTGAAGGAGGAGGGCCTTTTTTAAATTTGGAAAGCATTCAAGTATTTCAGTGACATGGCTAAGGTGAGAATATAAGAAAGGGCTCTGTTTTGAAAGTCATTAGATTTGAGTTCTAAAAACATCTCAGGTAGCCATTCTAATGAAAGGACATTAGATTTGAGTTATGACATATCTTATCTAGCCATTATGGAGAGAGACTGACACTCCTGATGTTGTGATGGGGCGATCCATTGTCTCTTTGTTGGTGCCCTTGCTAAAGATCACTGAAGTGAACAGTTTTCTCACACCAAACTCGGGCCTAATGATCTCGACTCACGGAGTACAATGAGAGTGTCCACTCGCCATCTTCTAAGGCATTGATGTTTAAGTGTTGCCTCTGACCAGTCCAAACAATGCTAAATAAAGAGATATTTATCTTTTGAAGTCATTTCAAATGTGAAATGGACACTGTAAAGACAAGCCACATACTTCAGTAAGATTTTTTATATTGTAGAATAAGCTCGCTGCATCATTGTTGAACTATATGCTACGCTACAATATGCTCTTTTGAGAAGGGGTATTAAATGACTTCCATGCTTGCTGATAAACTGTCAATTTGTGTTTTATTCTCCTACTGGATTGGTCTTGGACCCCTTGGATGAGGGAGAGAGGAAGTGTGGACAGGGAGCATTTGCGGCACACCCTGAGTGATCATTTACCCCACACTGCTCCCATGTGGGCACCCTCAACCAGACCTAGCCATCCTGCTGGGCAAACAAACATCAAAAAACATGGCCAACATCAAAATGGCCACTGTGCTGAATGAACCTGTCGGTTAATAAATGTGTGCATGCACAGGGTCTACAGCATGCGCTAGGCTAGCATCGCCTTTTTGAACCGAGAAAGCAAAGTCCTTGTCTTCATAAATGGCCTTATATATCGAGGAACGGGCTAAACCTCCCGAAACTGCATCCCATGATGTCCAGAGAGACGTGCCCGTGCCCTGGCCGCATTCCCCGGCCGTTATTTGCGCCGACTTTGGCGCTGAAAGGCACGCTGTGGCGTTCGGTGACCGGGGCGTCGATTTCTGTGGAGCGGCATGTGCGTTTGTTGTGTCGGTCGCGGCGACAGGCTCCCTCTCTTAATCACCTTGTTGTCGGCCTGTCGCCGGTGTAGGAGCCCCACCGCTCTCCAGAGTGAGCAGGGACACTCAGTGGGGGAGGGGGCCAGGAGGCTGCTTTAACCGCCCTAGGACTGAGACGGCAAGGGGAACTGAGACCAGGAACAGTCGAGTTTCTTTGATTTCACCCACCCCCCCCTCGTCAGCGTAGCCAATGTTCCGCGGTCACTAAAAGGCGCAGTTCCAGTAACGGAAAGATGTTACCTTTTTCCTGTGTGCGTGCGTGCGTGCATGAGATGCGGCCACTCCCCTACGTGGCTACGCTTGTGAACGTACTCGATTTCAGCGCGTACAAATGCTGAAGGGCAGTGTGTCTGGCTGGCGCGTCGCACTGGTGAGCCCTGGTCTGTTTCGTGTGCAGAGGCCTATGTGGTGGAGTCACTTTCTGCTTGGCGTAATCGCCACTACAACATGCATATTGCTCCGGATCGATTACAGTGACACTCCACCTGATCGAAGGCCCTGCCCCACACTGTCTCCAGGTTTTGCAGCGTAGCTTCCGTTCAAGTCCTTTAAGCCATGTTGTGTCTGTTGAGAGCTTAATTGTTTATGCGAAATGTACGCTGTGAATCGTTATTCTATTATTAGACTCTGTATTATAGCTACAGTGCTATGTATAGGCTAGATACTGCCATAGAGCCGAAGCCAAATGGAGGGAAACAACATTAAACGGTCATTATGACATTCTTAAACAACAACTTACCAGCTACAATGAGACTCCAAATGAGGCTCTGCAGTGAGCTTTTGCGACATACTTTCAGGGTAACATAAGAAATATTAGATTTAATGTAACACAAACAGGAGCAAAGTGGGTGATAGACTGTCCTAGTTCACCATGTGAGGCTATCATGAATTCCTTTACTGTAATCAATGCACAGATACTTAGCAATATTGTTATTGCAATTAACACCCACCACATGTCCTCTTGATCCTATCCCCATCAGCTTTTTTTCTGTTGTTGTTTTTAACCATTTGTCAGAAGATTTGACTCAATTGCTCTTTACTGACAATAGACAACTGACAACTTCCCCACTGCATTGAAAGCTGCCAAGTTGAAACCTCTTCTTTCAAAAACGCAACTGATACTTGTCTGTTCTCAGCCATT
Organism: Aldrovandia affinis; assembly: GCA_029706075.1. NCBI lineage: Eukaryota > Metazoa > Chordata > Actinopteri > Notacanthiformes > Halosauridae > Aldrovandia > Aldrovandia affinis. Next base: position 3,888,252 of record JAINUG010000058.1, read on the forward strand.
TTAGACCCCTTTCAAACCTTTTTTAAACAGTGTTTTTTTTTTAAACACTGATACTCAACACTGATGTTAATATTAAAGTTCTATTAAACCTGAGTGCAGCATTTGATGCTGTGGATCATAAAATCCTTATAGCCTACATTATCTTGAAAAAAGGGTTGGTTCGAGTGGTTTGAGTCCTATCTGACAGGTCGAACATTATTTGTCGCCTTAGGAGAGTCTACTTAAAAAAATATATAAAAAAGCAGATATTAAATGTGGGGTGCCGCAAGGCTCAGTTTTGGGCACAGTGCTGACACGCTACAGGCAGAGTCATCAGAAAGCATGGTATTCATTTTCGTAGTTATGCTGATGATACACAATTATACATCTCTGTATCACTTGAGAATGAAATCGAGGCCCTAGAAAGATGTGTGACCGCGATAAAACTATAGATGACACGATATTTTGTCCTTCTAAACCAAGATAAGGACGGAGGTCATGGCCATTGGAGCAAAGGCCCAAAGAGAAAAGCTGGCTAAAAACCACCCTGGCTTTTAACCTCAAACCGTAAGTAAAACCCTAGGTGTTACTCTAGATCGATGATTTGAGCTCTCGGTCTCATATGAAGAATGTAGGCTAGGCCTAACCAAAACAGAGTTTTACCATCTTCTTACACGGGTGAACGCAGAGACTTTAATGCATGCTTTTGCTATGAATAGACTTGATTACTGCAATGCTCTTCTTTTTTTTTTTCTCCCCAAAAAAACATCGACCAGCCGCATCTTGTTCAAAACGCAGCAGCACATGCAGTACCATTACATTGGTTTGCGTGTGAGTTTTAGAATCGATTTCGAGATGATTTTACTTGTTTTTAAAGCGTTAAATGGCCTAGCACCAGAACACGTAACCGATCTTTCAGTGAAACGCCAGCCCCAACGGTTCCCTCAGATCTGCAGATGCGGGCCTTCTCGATAGCCCCGAGGTGCATTACAGGAGAATGCGTATTGTTTTGAATGCGGCGATATCACGGAACGCCCTGCCCGAGCACATAAGCGGATTAGGGAGGCACCATCCATTGAGAATTTTAACAGCTCCAAGACAACTGAAAACACACTTTTATTTTTTATTGTTGCCTTTAGATGACTTTGCTTCGATCCCAAATTGCCACTGTTCTTACATGGCTGTTTCTTTTGTTTTATCATTCTATTGAGTTTTTTTTCTTTCTGTCTTTAATGTATGCAGTTTAGGTTCCCGAACCGTGTATGAAAGGTGCTGTATAAAAAGTTTATTATTATTATTATTATTATCATAAATATTGTTTTGTAAGCAGTTCTACTAGTAGTGATCGATGTATTGTAAGGAGGCTTGCTTCAGGGGCCCATCAGAAGAGCCTGAAGTTCCCTGCCGTCCCGCCCTGCTTGGACGGCACCAGCTTACCTGTCAAACGTGCCATTCCACGCCGCCGGCTCGATGCGGAGGGCTCGCTGGTGTCCGTCTCGGCGTCGCGCGTGATCGTGATGCCGACAAGTTCCGCCACGCCGCGTTTCAGCCGCGACGGGTCGCAGAGGGAGGCCGAAGCGCGGTCGTTTTGGCCGAGTCGGAGCCCCGAGCTGCCGCCGCCTGCGACCGCCCGCCCGCGAGGGCCGAGACCCCGAACGAACCCCCTGCGCCGCGCGGCGCCTGTCCCCCGGGCCACGGCGGGTGCGCTTTGAGCGCCGCACGCTCCCTAACGCGGCATTCTCCTCCCCTTACCTCGGAACACCTCCTTCGCGGAAGCCGCGATCGTAAATCACGGTGTCGTCCCGGCAGAGCGGGCGGGCTGTGTGCCAGGAGCGTGTGCGTGAGCGCGGCGGCTACACCGGGGTGACACGGCGGCCGCCGGGCCGTCTCAACAAGTCACCGCATTCCTGGGGAGGGGGGGCTGCATTCCACAGGCCCCCTCTCCTGACGTCACCCCTGCTGACCACCACTGAGAGGGTCAGCTGACACGGTCTGAGGCCTAATAAGAAAAATAGGGTCCCCAGAAAAGACGGTTCCCCTCGTAAACACTATGTACAATGCCGTAAGATTTATTGGGAACATATTTGTTTGAACACGGTGCACAGCAAAGTTCCCTCCTGCTCATATTACGCGCCGATTTAAAGGGAATGCTCACATTCGAACACAGCAAAGGAAGCTCTCCCATATTAGTGTTATGTCACCCTTGCATTTCAACACAGTGCAGGACGTTCCCCCTGTCAATGTTACGATTTAAAGGGAATGTACACCTTTGACCAACGAGCGCTGATCGATAACTAGCTATAATATTATACACCGGGATATACGTGTTGGGAGTGAGCTCGCCTGGGACTCTCTCTCCCCAGTCCACAAATTGCAGGGAACCAGTGAGATGAGTCGACGGCAGGCAGCTACGTGGACAGCTATGCCCACGAAGGGTCCTTCCCCCCCACATCTCTCACTGATCCGTGTGTGTGTGTGCGTTTCCCCGACAGGTTGACTTCAGCGAGAGGAAGAGGAAGAGGAAGAGGAAGAGGAAGCGGAAGTGGACAGGACTGGATTACCCGACAGCTGCCGAGCGCGTCATGAACGTGTGAGCCTCCCTGCCGCCCCCTCCCCCTCCTCGGCGCGCCCTGCGGATGGTGCTTCTCTCCTGCGTTTCCGAGGAGCGCGAAGGCCCTCTCAGCCGACCACCTCATCTGTCGGGACCCCCTTCCCCCCGCCCCATTACTCCTCCTCCTCCTCCCCTGCTCCCTGCTCCCTGCCCCCCCAGGACCACATCAGCGGCCCCCACAGAGGAGTGACCTCTGTGAGCATCGCCCCGTCAACAATGAGCTCCCACAGCCACCCAGGTAAGATCACCAGCACACACACGACCTGCCGACCTTTACTCACGAGCGCACTCTAACCTCTGTTCAGAGAGAGCACGGAGGCCAGGGAACTACCGGGCACAATTTCACATCACAGCGGCACCCAGCGCGATTTACAGTTTATTTATTTATTTTTCGCGTAGCCAAGCTGTTTCTGTTGCAAAACGAAACGGTTCTGTGGTACCGGAATGTCACCCAGCGGACTTTCAAAGGCAGGGAGCAGACTCGAAGTTTCTTGCCAATAAGAAAGCCTCCTGCTGCGGGCGTTCGGCGCTCCCACGGAGACGAAATATATTGAACATCGTTCAGTAATGTTTCACTTCTCTCGAACAATTCTCCCGTCCCGTGGCCTCGATGTATTCTCCAGTCTGGAGGAGCCTCGCCTCTTTATATCGTACGCTTTCGTTTGAGTTCAGGTCTTGCTGTCGAGAAACGAGCAGTTCCGTACCTGCTCTGCCACCGGACTGACACGTTTAACCAACGGCAACTTAACTTTTGTTGGCGCGCAACGTCGAGTAGACATGAATTATGGATAATCAACGCAATTGCGGCGCACGCTGAAAACTACAATTTAGCCTCTTGTCATCGGCTATTATTATGATGCGCGTGGCCATTACCGTTGGGTCTGGCCGTGTTGAGTCAGGCCTCTTCTGGAGGCAGTGTGGCTGGAGAGGGTAATCTAAACCCTTTCCTCCGGGGCAGGCCCAGTGTGTGTGTGTGTGTGTGTGTGTGTGTGTGTGTGTGTGTGTGTGTGTGTGTGTGTGTGTGTGTCTGTAGGCCTCTCTGCCCTCGTGGCGGGAGGTTTCCCAATGCTGCTCTCTATGGGAGGGGCTTCTATCGGGGCGTCGGTGGACCAGAGCCTGCTTTCCAACTCCCACCTGACATTTAACGTTCCGGGGACTTCAGACAAAATGGTACTTTCACCTCTTCCTGTTGGTGGATAGCCTGGCATCCCGGCTCTCCGTTAGAAGCAAAAGAGAAGGGGGGGGGGGGATTCTCTCGGACTCCCGAGTCCCCCTTTGACCGCACAACCACCTTAACGTTTCAATTTCTCGGGCCGAGGACAAACGAAGGATCGACTAACACAGGTTTGGAACACGCAACGATCGAGCGCGTGCGCACGTGGAGCGACCCTCTTTGACACGAAGCGACGAAACTCCGTAAAACACGACAGACGGGACAAACGCCTCTCATCACAAAACGGCACTTAATATTCACAAGCGCTTGCCTTTCTTTTCTCTGCTTTAACTCGTCGTTTGCTTGAAAAGGTAGGTGTCTGTGTAATTAGCAGGGTCAAAACTCTGCCGACTGGAGTTATACGTACTTTTCATTTTCAGACTTGAAAAATGTAATGTCTTGCCTCTGTGTGTGTTTTTTTTGGGGGGGGTGAAAGGCTATACTGTGCACTTAAGTTCACTGGAAAGAATATGCTCGCTTGCTCTGTAAATGTATCTCTTTCCCCCATACGCACTACAGAGAGAGATAGAGAGACCTGTGGCCGGCAGGGCATAAGCTCTTAGGGTTAGTCAATTAAGTCACTGTTAGTTCATTAGTGTAAGTCGGGAGCCGTAACTTTCAGCGCGCTCCGCTAATCCGGTCTCGATCTAACAGCGTAATGGGCTTTCCCGTCCGCGAGTCGGTGTCGCAGCCCAGGGTGCGATGACACCGCCGTTGCTCCGAGGCCGTTAATCCACTTAAAAAGGGTTTCAGAAAGCGCTACCTGAACATCCTTTCGCCATCTGGTCCGGGGGCCGTACATCACCGAAGATCAAGCGTCTCAAGCGTCTTCCTTTATGGCCTCGCGAGGGCCGCTGAACCCTGAGCCTCTTCCCGGATTGCGCTGCGCCCCCCCCACCCCCTCACCCCAGCGCCTGCGCATCGCTTCATCGGCGAACATCTAAGCAGGGTCCTTTCAGTAGCCAAGCATTTCAGGAGCCCTGCGGAGCAGAGCGGAGTAATTGTTTGCCGGAGTCATAATTGGCACGTGTAATGATTTATTTATTTGCTGATTAATTCAATTAGCGCGGTGTCTGAATGCGACCGCGTTCCACACTCCGCAGGGCCAAGGGGGAGGGAGTAAACAGGCGAGAATGATTACAGCGACTATGAATAAGTCATGAGCCTGTGAAACGGCGGCGTTTTCATGTGAAACAGCCACTCCTCGCGGCCCCCGCGTCTAATAAGCGCCACTCGTTCTCCCCGAGAACGGACCGGCGCGCTACCCAGCCACTCGTTACGGACGCGCTTTTAACGACGTTCGCGGAAGATTTCTGTTTATTCCGGGAAAGCTCTCTCTTGGCCTTCTGGAGCATAAATAATGCGTGTTAGAAGGTTTGTGTGAAATTAAAATAAACATGCAAACGTTTGCTACCCGCCGTTAGTACAGCTAATGAGAGCTGCGGGTATGTGCGTGTTTTTTTATTTAAAATGTTATTTGCACAATTGTTAGGTTGATGTTTCTTCTGTGCTCGGTGGAACTGCCGCGGCTACCACGACCGTCCGGAAAGCACCATTGTTCACGACCACAGACCAGTAACTGTAGAGTGACTGTGTGCGGTCGGACGTGTGAACCAAAAAACTGTATATATATTTTTTTTTTGGTATTACCTTTATTTAACTGAGAACTCAATTCTCTTTTGAAGTGGTGGCCTGGGAAAGCAAAGTTAGCAGGGAATGCAAGGTATTTTGTGGGCAGTCCGATGTAGGAGGGTGATTAGGTGGCCAGATGTAGAGAGCACAGCTTTGTGGGTGAGTCAGGACCTCGGCTTAACGTCTCATCTGAAGGACGAAACCGTCCACACTACAGCACAGTGGCCCCCCTCGCCGCTGGATTTTTATTGGGTCCAGAGGGAAGAGTGCCCAGTGACCGGCCGTTGCGTGCGTCAGTGTTTCTTTGGCCCCACAAGGTCACAGTAAAAAGAAGGGCCACTGACATGGCTACTCCCCTGACCATCAGGTATGTCTGCTTAAAAAAAAAAAAAAAAAAAAAAGGCTTCTACTTTTTGACCACTTCTTCAATGGCTGCCCATCTGGCTGTCCGTGGGGGGGTTGGGGGTTGGGGGTCGGAGACTCACTGAGAACGTCTGGCCGGGAGGGCTCTGTTACCCCACCACGGTATTTACAGTGCACACACCTACCTTGTGTAAAGTAAACAACAGCGAAATGGAAACCACAACAACAACAACACCGGGCCCCTCCCCTCCAGAGACGACCGCGGCAGGACTAGGAGGGTCAGGGGTGACCCCCAAGTATCTGGCCCTGTGGCCTCCACCCCACCCCCCCTCCCCCCACCTCCTGCAGCTCGTATTCTCCCGCTGATGGGTCCCTCTAGCCCCGCCCACAACATCTTTGCACTTGTGACAGGCACCTAGAATGGCCGAAACTACCCACAGCTCCCGAGAGACACTACCATGGTCCTTCGAAAGGGCAGGCTCTCATGCTGAATTGGACCTGATTTATGTCCAAATTAAAAAAAACAAGGGACTAATGCTTTGGTGGAGTTTATTTTCCTTTTTATGGTATTTCTTTGAAGTTGTTTTAATGTTATTTCTCTTAGCAGTTTTGGCGTCATTCTTCCTCAGGCGTAGAACACTTATTTCCTTCTCTCTGAAGATATAGCCTAGATTCCAACACTCATTAAAGGGTTGGAATGGTTGTGTTTATTTGTTTGCTGAGCAGAGCCCTTATTAGGGCCAACATAGCCTACATTTCTTACACATTTCGTACTCATTTAGTGCACAGGACTGGATATTTACCGAAGCAATTAAGGGTAAGTACCTTGCTCAATGACATCAGTGCTTCTCGTGATATTTAAACCTGCAACCTTATGGCGATAACTCCACTCCCCTTACCGCTGTGCTACCGCTGTCAGACCGCCGTTCCCCCCTTGCCGCAGTTCTCGGAGGCAAGGACATTTGATTTTGACTGTGTCGAATCTGTTGTTTTTTCGCCGCACTTGATTCGATTACGCATAAACATCTGTATTGTTGTGGCATCTGCCTCTCAGGATCACAGTATGTCGGTTGCCTTCTGTCACGGGGGAAAACTTTTAGTCTAAATGAGGCATGAACACTGGCCCATCTGCCGATCGGGAAAATAAGCTCGTAAAATGTGACGTCACGTTCCCTGGCAACATGCCTGGCGCCCTAGCCATATGTTATCTGCATGATATCAAATCCGTGATAACAAATCCGTAGTTGTGTCGCTACCTGCAACGCAACTACGGATTTGTTATCATTCCAGAACATTTTTGCTCATTAAATATATGTGGGTTAATTCACGGTGATATTAAATATTTGTGCTGAACTCGGTTGAGCTCTGTGTGAAAACCACCAGATAACCACAACATCTGAACCAGAGGTGTTTTACATGGACAGTATTACCCTCAGGTTTGCCACTTTAAATCTAAAACTGCCAGGGTTAGTTAGTGGGTATAAAAAGTATTCACCCTCTTTAGCATTTTTCACATTTTATTTTCTTACTTCCTGGAATCAAAATGGATTTAATTTGGATTTCCTGCCACTGATCAACAACAAAAATACTCTATAATGTCAAATAAACAAAACAACAACAAGCTTTGTCTTAATTACAAATAAAACAAAAACTACAAATAATTGATTCCATAAGTGTTCACCCCCCTTGACTTCATACTTTTAGAAGCACCTTTAGCTGCACTTGCAGCTGTGGGTCTATTTGTATAAGTCTCTTCTAGCTATGCACATCTGGATACTGCAATGTTCACCCATTCTTCTTTACAATTGCTCGAGTTACATCAGGTTGGATGGGGACCAGCAATTGGTGGACAGCAATTTTCAAATCTTTCCACAGATTCTCAATGAGATTGAGGTCTGGGCTTTAACTGGGCTACTCTAGGACAGATTTTTTTTGTTTTTAAACCACTCCAATGTGACTTTTGCTGTATGCTTTGGGTCATTGTGGTGCTGGAATATAAATCTTTTCCCAAGTCTCAGGTCTCTTGCAGACTACAGCAGGTTTTCCTCCTCCATCCATTTTACCCTCTATTTTGACATGCTTTCCAGTCCCTGAAGCAGAGAAGCATCCGCATAGCATTAGGCTCCCACCACCATGTTTTTTTACGGTAGGGATAGTGTTCTTGCGATGATGTGCAGTCTTAGGCTGGCGCTTAACATTGATGCCAAAAAGTTCAGTTCTCATTTGGTCTCTCAAGTTTCGGTCTCATCAGACCATAGAATCTTCCTCCACTTAGTTTGAGAGTCTCCCACATGCCTTCTGGCACACTCTAGGTGAGATTTCATGTGAGTTTTCTTCAACAATGGTTTTCTTTTTGTCACCCTCCCATAAAGCGCATATTTGTTGTCCCATGGACAGTTTCTCTCATCTCTGCCATTGAAAACTGTAACACCATCAGAGTTGCCAGTGACCTCTTGGTGGCCTCCATAACAAGTGTAATTCTCGTACTGATACTCAGTTTTGGAGGACGGCCTGTTCTTGGATTTGCTTTGAATGTTCTTTGGTCTTCATGATGAAGTTCATGTTTGGAAATGCACTAACCAACCGTTGGACTTCTCACAGACCAGTGTATTTAATTTGAAATAATTTGAAACACCACAAATTGTATACAGGTGGACTCCACTCAAATAATGATGTGACCACTGAAGACAATTGATTGCACCAGAGTTTATTTAGGTGTGGCTTAGCAAAAGGGGTGAATACTTATGGAATCAGTTATTGTCTGTTTTTTATTGGTAAATAATCTTGAAAAAGCTTTAAAGTATTCCTTTTCACTTTTTCCCCAGTTTTATTTAGTATTTTGTTTTGATCAGTAGCAATAAATCCCAATTAAATCAATGTTGATTCCATGTTGTAACAAACCAAAATGTGGAAAAAGTCCAAGGGGGTGAATACGTTTTATACCCACTGTACAAGATTGTTATTAAAGTCCTCAATTAATATGTATAAAGAACTACGATTCACCTACACATTAAGTTAAACATAAAAAAATGTATGTAGCCTACTTTAAGAAATGTGAATTTATACATGCTTGTGTAGGCATATATTTTACACTAGAAAATAGCAGGCTACCTAAACCATTGTGAATAGCTGTATATCGGCTGCATATAATAAATAAAAATGAATGACTAAAAATAACATAAAATAATGTATTTTACACAAAGTGCCCTAAGTCAATTTACAATTTGCCAGAAGTCAGACCTTCGGGTACAAGCCATGGCTGTTGCCGTAACCGCACCGCACGTGTGTCCTGAGCTCTTCGTACACACATCTGCAGTTCTGTTTGTGTTATGACTTTACCACCTGGCTATGTTTCCACTCACCATACGCACTGCCTCCCGCTCTCTACGTAGGGCTGTAACCGCAAAGAAAGGACCCCATTGGCTAGGTCTGGCAAGTGCAGTTTTTCAGAATTTTGCGACTCAAAGGGAAGTCAAAGAGCAATGTAAACGCCGTGGTGAAACACTGGCAACTACATGTGATTATTCAAAATGAGACCCTGGATAAGTGGACAGGTCCTGCGCATTTCAAAACCAGGCCGGTTCAGACAGAAGACACACAGTCGTAATGAATGGGGCAGGCAGGCTCTTTTCTGAATTTCAGGCAAAACAAAGCAATTGAGGGATAGTATAGTAGCCTATGTATGATGTGTATAAAGCTACAGTACTTGTAGAATTTCTGTTTGCCAGATTTGTTCATCATGCTTATGGTTTAGATACGCTAGGGTTTAGTATCAACTTTGATACACTGCAGTGTCCCACTATTTTGTTTTCATGAATATATTTTGATAAGACCATACTATGTTATATGTTTGGGGTGAATTCCTCTAGATTGTGATCAGGAAAGAATAGAACAAATTAATGACATCTATGAAAAAAATAGTTTAAAAAAACAACTATGGAGAACAAATGATTCTGCTTTTCTGTCATTAACAATAGTAGAGTGGAGACCTTCTCTCTACTGTCTAATGATTTTCTGCACCAATTTAAAATGTTAAAATGTTAGGAAACAGGCTCCGATCCTCGTAACATCTAAGCTGGGTTGTTCATCCCTCCTGCACTACCATCATTCAGCCACAAGGAAATGGTCGCTACGGACATTCTGAGATGTGCAAGAAGGTAGGGACAGGGGATAAATAAAAATAAAAATAAAAACCATCTAATACATAACCTTTTTTTAATACATAATAATTTTTCTCATAAAAAATCAATAGGAGGCGCCGACTTAGTTTGTTTGAATCCATATGAGTCGCTGCTATGCCTGTTGCCAGGACAGAGCTGAAAGCACATGACCCGTGTATACAGACTCTCTGTGGTAGCATATCTCCGCCCCTACTTCACAGGTGGGTTTACATTTGTATGGTTTGACTAAACAAAGTTCGCACTAATCAGACCCCCAAACGACTGAGCTGGTTGGAATATTTAGCAGACGGGTGATCATGTGTCTCGGACCGATGCAAATGTGCTTTCTCCCCTCCTTTGAATGGGTCTGGGTTGTGTGAGTTGTGTTTCTGCCTGAGACAGGCTGTGTGGAGCTTTCCCACACAGCCAGTGAGGAGATAGTAACTTCAGTACAGGGCACAGAAGAGCTTTTCACACAATACAGGAAATGAAGGGATGTGGTGTGTCCCTCTGGTGTAACCGTGCGTAACTGCCAGTCAGGTGTGACCTACTCACACGCTCCTTAACCTTACACTAGTGATGCGAGAATGACGCTTAATGAAACTGAAAATGGGCAGAGCTATCATGCTGTCAGTGACACACTCATTTTAGCCAATTATTATTCTGTGCTGTGGAGAACAAAGCCTTCTGATGATTCAAACAAGTAGATGGTTGACCGCTCCTTGTAACTCCACGTATTCCCGGGGTTCATGAAACCTCACTCGCCCGTCACTGCCTAGAGACCTCACCAGTGTCAGCTACACATACTCCCCAACCGTACACGTCTCGAGACCTCAAGTGTCAGCTACACCACTTCAGGATACCTCGCCTTGATCCAAGCCCTTGTCTTGGATTTAACAAGGTTCCCTGGATTTGGGTCAACACACAATATTATGAAAGGTACGAACATGGTGCTTTCTGTCGATAATTTGGTCAAACATTAGCTCTTTCGTCTAATATATTACTGCTAATCACTTCTGAGGAAAATAAACATGCTTTCCTTCATTTGACATAATTTTCAAACTGTCGTGACAATATTACTAGGTGTTTGAGAATCCCCAAGTTACAAATTCAGTCTAGGACAACTCAAACTAATGACCTGGCCTGCCCAGTGTCCAGACCTCAATCCCATAGACAAACTGGACAGAAAAGCAAAGCAAGCCACAAGTGTCTCTGGGAATTGCTGCAGGAGAGCTGGGAAGACATGTCGGGTGATTTCCTGCTGAAACTTATTAACCAAATGGCCTGTGTTTCTGAGGCTGTTATCACGGCAAAGGGTGGCTACTTTGAGGAATCCTAGATTCAATTTTCAATTCAATTTTCTTGTGCGCTGCTTTGATGTTCCTCTTGTTTATTGTTACATGTGTTTTTTGTCATTTTCAAGTATTTACAGAAACGTATACGGTGTAAAACATTGTTAATTATGAGATAAACCTAGTTTCCAGCAGGTGTGCTCAAACTTTTGACTGGTACTGTATATTACATGACTTGTTTGCCAAGCAAACATTTTTATCCAGCAGGCAATATTTTACTGTGCTCGTTACACATTTGTATTAGTCAGGTTTTGCTCGAGTCATTCAGATAATTTATTGTTCTTGGGCAGGGCTTCCCAAACTCGGTCCTGTTTTGGAGATCATTGGAGATCATTAATTTATGCCCAGTGTCTAATGGTTTGACTCATTGCCATTTCCTTTGATTGTCTTTGTCAATCAACCAATTAATCAATCAATCAACCACCCAACCAACCAACCAATCAGTCAGTTAGCCAATCGATCAATAAATAAATCAGGTGTACAAAATACAGTCCCCTTTACAAACAGCTCAATAAACGGCTCAATTACATGCTGGAAATGTGTTCCATCCAGATCTCCAGTCATTATTGTACAATTCTAATGTATCGAATATTATATGCATACATAAATAAGTAATGCTTATTGCTGTTGGCCGACGGTACATCAAACCCCTCCACAGATTTGCCGTGAATGCAGTTCAAGAACGAATAAAAACACGACACCATTACCCAATTATAAAAGGCAGGTCACCAGTATGAGCTGCCCATTTTTCAGTGATAGTACACTTCCTCTTCCTTTAACCCTGCCAGCGGTATCTATCTTTACAAGTGACTATAAAGATCAGTATCGCCTGAGCTGTTCAAGTTTGTCCTCACGATTACCTGATTCCTTTACGAGATAGGCTTCGAATGGCACACATTTGGAGGAGTCTAGTGCTATATTTACTCCCGCTGGCACGTAGCTCTGATTTACACTGCCAGCCACAGGTGGTGCGCTGTCCTACGACGGGAACCGCGTCTGTTCCCCGTCCCCGAAACGTCGCCCCCGGCTTCCCTGTCACCAGAGCCCCCTTTCGCCGAATGGGAGGTCTCGTTGTCTTTGGCCTTTTAATGTCCCCGTCTAAGATAAGAGCCCACTTTGGCCTGGCTGGCTGACGTCAGGCTCTCTAATCGCCAAGCTTTATTGCTCCAAATGGCTGTCGCTAATGATGCCTTGGCTCGGGGCGGTCGGGGAGGGAGCCTGCAGCCCAGCTGCAGACGCCGGGCGCTTTAAGCCCACAGGACGGCCTCCCAGTGTGACCGCGCGGTCAACGTTCACAGTCCGCCGGGGCGGGGCCTCTGCAGCGCTCCGACTTCTTATCGGCGAGCCTCTAATTATAGACTGGCCGATCCACGCCCCCCTCCGTTGACTCCGCTGTCCAAATCGTTGTGCGTGTGTCAGAGGTGCAACTGGTGCAGTTGTAATCACTGAATGACAGGCAAGTGGAATTGGGATGCATCAACTTTAGCAGACATCATATGCAATACGTTTGCATACAAAAGTACAACCCAGGGCGGGGCGTTCAACAAAAATGCGAACATAGCGCAATGCCACTCAGTATGGCGTTACAACGCAATATGTTGTAGATGGGGTTAATCTGCCGCTGAGGCGAATGTTCCTTTACAATCACGTCGATCTGGAGAAGCAGGTTGTGTCAGTGAATTCTTTGTAAATGTACCGAGTAATTAGCCTGAGAGAGGAGTGGTTCCCAACCTGCTCTCTGCCTGGTAGCAAGCACTCCCCCGCAGGGAAGGCCCTTTCTAACCAGGGTGGACCCTCTCTCTCTCTCTCTGTGTCTCTCTGTCTCTCTGTCTCTGTCTCTCTCTCTCTCTGTCTCTCTCTCTCTCTCTCTCTCTCTCTCTCTCTCTCTCTCTCTCTCTCTCTCTCTCTCTCTCTCTCTCTCTCTCTCTCTCTCTCTCTCTCTCTCTCTCTCTCTCTCTCTCTCTCTCTCTCTCGATAACAAAAGCCTTCAGAAGACCACTGTTACAATTATGAATAAGTGCACACGATTGCGAGCGAGGCTGACAAGTGCACAACCCCTGACCGGTGATTCAGAGCCACACGCCCCCTCTCTGTTTACTCCTCCTACTGATGTTGACCCGGACGTGAACGTGGTCCTCTATTCCTTCCCCCCCGAAGTGTGCGCACTTTAGCAGAGGCCTTGTTGTTTCACCCTGGCCTCACGGGGGACAAGTTACTATTTGCTGTGGATGTCACGGCAGATGTGCACAGCGCACTCCCCCCCTGGGCTTGACGGAACTCTAACGAGTTCTTGATTCGAGAACTGTTTTGAATCACTGTCAATTTTAAAGCGATACGACCGCAAGAAATTTCCCTGTTCTGAAAACAAGAACCCCAGAACATGATCGTTTGCATCAACAATGCGGTCGAACCCTGCTGGAACAAGCATCTCGCCTGCCTGTCGGCTCACCACAACACAAGGCGTTTTGGGAGTGGAATATGTAAAGCAAAACAGGGTGAGCTATCATTTGGTGACTAGGGCATTAATAAATCCTTACAGGATCCGAATACATTTGCCTTCGTGGTGGCCAGTCCAAACAGCAACGCGGGACTTTGTGCTAATGTATGTTTGTTGCACTTCGTGTCACATAAAGTACCGGACAGGACCTGTGATCTTACGTTTCAATGACACTTGGGGTCCAGAGCTCACAAACAGGGCGCTTTGTCAGTGTCAGTGTCAGTGGATACAGACAAGGAGACTCACCTAATTTCTCAAGTACCTCATTTCTGTGAAGGGTAAGCAGTCTTACAATACACAGCATTGCTGATCACATCGTCTTATATGATCTCCGAGGTAATATTTTATTATGTTGCTTTGCAATCGTCTTGCGCCTTACAGGCCTTGATATAGGGGTGGCAGAGTAGTGTAATGATTAGGGACCGGACTTGTAACTCAAAGGTTGCCGGTTTAAAGCCCAGGTGGGGGGCACCGCTTTTATACCCTGTAAAGTACTTAACCTGAATTACTTCACTAAGCAAATAGATAATGTCATAGATAAAACAATGCTGATTAGGTTTCCTGATGGAAAAAAACGTTGTTTTTAGCGCTCCAGGTGGCTTGAAAAGTACGCTCACGCCTCATTGATTCACTAACCTTTTCCTTCCCGGTGTTACAGGTATGGTACGCAGATGCCTGCAATGATGTCTATCGCTGTATTCCTGCACTGATCTCGTGCGCTAACTATGATTGTTCCTACCATGTATTAGTGCACATCTTGTAAGTCGCTCTGGATAAGAGCGTCTGCTAAATGCTTAAAATGTAAAATGTATATTGAAACACGCGTGGGTCCTCCGGAAGAACGACTCGCTGAAAAGGGGCACGGAGAGCAGCAGCAGCGCCAGGGTCTGCCACGACGAAGGTCGGGACAGGTCGGGCGTTATTGGGCTGCCCAGCGTCAGTCTGGACGCGTTAGCCAGCTCGCGCCCCCTCGAATTCCTGCGGACGCTGGCACATCTACGGGTCGGAGCATTTTTCCGCGGTGCCGTGCGGTGTTTATGTGCAAATGGCCGTGCAAGGGAAGCGCAGCTTTACCGTTTCGTAAGACCTTTCAAACAGTGTCTTGTTTTCGGGATACGAACATCCATCTCCTCTCCCCTGGCGATGTTGAAATTGTTTTGAACGTGTCACTTTTGTGCCAAGTCGAATTGAAACAGTGCTTTGGTTGCACTTGGATGCATTAGACGGCTATGTCATCGTCGTGCTATGATTTGTTCATTGTTATTTGACGGGAGTGTTTGAATTTTTGAGGACGGACTGGATGGAGAAAATGCCCAGTATTCCTCGTTCCCACCACAAGCACGAAGAGCCCCTTGCTCTTTCGCTTCGATTTACATATGGAACTGGGATGTGCACTTGGGCAAGAGTGTATGGAACGTAGCACATGTGGTATGTGTAAATATGACATGAGCGTCACGTGCAACACGTGTGCGCTCTGCACAGCATGGTGAATGTGTGCTACGAGTACGCTGTATGACGTGCACTATATATTGCATGAATGTGTATCTGACATGAGTGCGGTTTTTATGGCGCGTGTGGCACATTTCACATGCATTACATTTACATTTTAGCCATTTAGCAGATGCTCTTATCCAGAGCGACTTACACAATTGACATTTCTTTACATACAATCCATTTATACAGCTGGATGTTTTTACTGAAGCACTTCAGGTTAAGTACCTTGCTTAAGGGTGCAACGGCAGTGCCCCCACCTGGGAATCGAACCAGCAACCTCTGAGTTACAAGCCCAGCTCCCTAACCATTACACTGCACTGCCGCCCTGTGTGCGTACACATGCGTAAGGTATGCGCGACGTGTGTCTGTGTGGTACATATGCCATGATTGTTGCACATATGGCTTGAGTGTGCTATATATGGCATGATTATTGTGCATATGGCCTGAGTGTGGTATATACTGCATGCCATGATTGTCACATTATTGTTGCAGAGTGTTTGTCGTGAGTGGGACACAGGCGCGCGCAGTACATGTGACATGGTGGGCCGTGAGAGGTGGTATGACTCAGTGATGTTATTCGGTCCTGCGGGGATAGTGCAAATTGGGCAACAGCTCTGCATGTTTGTAAAAAAAGCTCTCAAGGGGCCAGTTATAATGGCTTAATGAAAACATGTGCCTTTGTTGCACCCACGTGCAATGTTGGACCTTGTCCGTGTGATGAAAACAACGCTCATCTCATTTCATCAGCTCGTTTCCTTAGGCGACTGGGTCAAGCCGGCAGCGGTGTCCTGGACAGGAAAGGGCTGCTTTTCAATGAACATCTCTGGATGAGATCCCTAACATCCTCTCACCGCAAAGTGCCCCTCTTTCTCTGACGTACACACACACACACACACACACACACGCATACACGCATACATGAACACACACACACACACACACACACACACACACGCATACATGAACACACACAGACAAACTTATGCACACATACGCACACACACACACACACACACACACACACACGTGCCCACATACACACATGCTCATGCGCACACACAAACAAAGGAGCACACGTGCATACACAAACACACACACGCTCATGCACATACACACACACACTCACACACACACACACACACACACACACATATGCATGCATACACACACACACACACAAATGCACATGCTCACATACACACACATACACACACACACACACACATACACTCGCACATAGAGGAGAATCCAGTAGGCCTTTCCCCAGGCTTCGCCACACTTTGGTGGCAGTGCCGGCTCGGCCGTAGCACGTGGCACGGAATCGGTAAGTAGGCTACCTGACCGGGTTCTGGCACGGTGAGCCAGGACCAGGGAACGGGCCCTGAGCAGGCTTTTCTCCTGCGCTGATTCATCGCTGGCAGGCCCAAGCAAAGGCAGAGGGGCATCCCGCGTCGCTAAATGGCCATGAACTGTAGCTCGCCCATGTCAAACATAAACACTGAGGTGGCCTTGGCAGGAAACAAAGCCGGCCCTGACTTGAGCAGAAACTCCACAGGCTGCCCTCATCGTGTAATTGCAAGACATCGGTTCGTAGCCGCCTGAGTACTTCTTTAATTTAGTGTCATCTAGGGTCAACGTCTATGTGTATGCGAGTGGCTTTTTCCTGCTTTGATCGGCTCCCGGGGCCACTGAATTTTAATAACGTTTTTTTTAAGATTAATTTTTTCCCCGTACTTGAAGGAGTATAAATATTCATTAAATTGTTTTGATTATTTGCATGCATACATACATAAGTGTGTTTGGATTTCTGACTCTGCATGTTTGTCTCGTATCACATCTCGTCTCAAACAACAAACCTTGTGTAAAACGTTCAGATTGCCAGTGATGAACAATGCAAACAAGGGAATAGTGATTAATTCTGAGTAAGTGCGTTTATGGTTTGTGTGTGTGTGCGTGTGCGTGTGCTTGCGTGTTTGCGTGTGTGTGTGTGTGTGTGTGTGTTTGTGTGTGCGTGCGTGCGTGCGTGCGTGAGTATTCTTATGTCTGAGTGCTCATTTCACCTTTACAGTCTCTGAGGACTTGCTTGGCTGTATCATATCTCTGTATATCATATACTGCTATATTGTAGCAGGTCGGTGAGAAGTGTACACAGTGCAGTCAGTGATTTGCCTGTGGAAGGGAGATCCCCCGTGCAGTCAAACATCCTGTGACAGTGTGCTCGACAGGAAGGGGACGAGGAGAATGTAGTTCTATCCATACTGTAATCATGGCAACAATACATCACACAGGCCCCATAGTTACCTGCCAGACAGGGAGAGAAACAGGGTTGTTAAGAAATGTTACGTAAGTGGAAGGAGCTGGAAGGTTTGCAGGGCATCGGGATTGTTTTTGGGCTGCGCGCTCGCTAAATTCCCTGTACTTTTCAGTGCTAATTTTGTGGCAGATGGTTTTGAATAATTCATGTGAAGTTTCTGGGCAGTGCACATATTATGCTCAGCTTTTGATGCAAAAAAAGGAAAATGAGTCACAATCTTCAGATATGACTAATCCTCTTAACAAAATGAAAGAGTATTCTGGTGAACAAATTATGCTTTCCCACTCCTGTCCGATTATAATAGAATTTTCGAATATTAATGAAGCCGCAATGCACGTCAAAGCAATTAAAAGCGACATTTAGTTGAGTTGCTTTAATATTTCTCTTCTTTAAATGACTGGAATATTTCAAAACTGTTGTAAATACCCTGTGTGAACTCGCAGTACTAATTTATTACATTGGAAATGGCAGAGGATGGCCCAGATCCTGAATAGCAGGCTTCTAAAACTAGACGGTGGTGTTATCCTGCTATTCTAGTTAGTGCGTCTGATCCACTGCAAAACGATTCTGCCAAGGTGATTGCTGTGATAATAACAATTTGGAAGTAAATATAAAAATCTGAACCAAAATCAGAGAGAGAAATGGAGAGTGTTTGTATGCGCGTGTTCGTGCGTCCGTGCGTGCGTGTATGAGCGAGAGAGGGAGAGAGAGAGGCTAGATAAGGTCCCGAAACAACTAAGTCAAATCAAAAGAATGAGCTTTAGTTTTAAGAACAACGCAGCAGTAATTCTCAGTTTACGTCAGCAAGAATGCCAAACAGCCGAAACTTTAGCAAAGAGTATTAAATTCAAACGGCCCATTTTTGCTGTTGTTGCTCTGATAATGACAATTAACTTTATTGTTTATTGCGTTACGCTATCCTGCTCAGAGGCCAGGCCCGTGAAATCTACTCATTGGTAGCCTAGTGACAGAAATGGCATCAGTCGTCATTTTGACTCAGCGTTTTTCTCCCCTCTGGGTGATTGGGTAAGCGGGTGAAATTTGATCAACTTGACTACTCTTGACTACTGCCTGCCAGGATACGCGATGACTAACGCATTTAAAACCAGCAGGTACAGCACGCCGCATCCCTCCCATAAGTTACTTGCTTCCTTCTCATGGAAGAATTGTCATAGTGCGAACTGAGCAGACGCTTGACGTGTCCGGACCATTTTCATCAACTTTTATCAGCTGGTGAGCTTCAACAGAAACAAGGTACCGCGTTTACTTTTCTTTCGACCGCTGACTGGAGTTGCAGATCTGTGGTTCTGAGTGGCTCAGTAGGTAGAGCGTGGCGCTGACGACGCTTAGGTTGTGGGTTCGATTCCCACTGGGACCGCATATGCTAGCGTCTGCTAGATGGCATATATTATTACATTTTACATTTACATTTTTAGCCATTTAGCAGACGCTCTTATCCAGAGCGACTTACACAGTTCACATTTCTTTACATACAATCCATTTATACAGCTGGATATTTACTGAAGCAATTCAGGTTAAGTTCCTTGCTCAAGGGTACAACAGCAGTGCCCCACCTGGGAATTGAACCAGCAACCTCTCAGTTACAAGTCCAGTTCCCTAACCATTGCACTACACTGCTGCACCCATAATATTATAGATTTTGTTATCTTTCTTTGTGGGTCATCCCAGGTTGGTTTGAGTATCAGAAGTGCCAAAAGAATCAGTTGTCCCCCAGACCTTAAGAGGGTTACTACTCCATTTTAAGGGGTGCAAGTGCAAAAGCACTTTAAGACTCCGTCCCCATTGGTTTCTGACCTCCTCATTACCTGTTCAGTGGATGTGTGGTAACATGCTTTGGGAGTTATAAAAAGCCAACGTGGGATTATACGTAGTAGCTAATTTTGGGGAACGGTGGCTGTAAAGTGAATGCTAATCTTCAAAAGATGGGCTTATAGAATAGTAGTCCTCTCAAGGCATGCTTATTTGATGGGGTAGGGATTGCAGGAAGGTTTGCCGGAAGTTAATAGATGTGCTATTTGGGGGTTTAGCGGTTTCGCTAAGAAAAGGGTAGTCTCGCGTAGGCCAGGGAGGTGATTAAACATGAGGATTTCGAACTGCACTGCTGTTGGATTTCACGTGATCCTCCCAACTACTGTTCCTTTCTTAACGAATGAAGGGAGAGTATTACTCAAAGAAATGGAAAAGAAAACTTTCCAATTTCCTTAGAGCTTGGCCAGCCAAGGCAACGTTTGATGCTTCGCATATTTGACCCGTTTGGTCGAAGATACAAAACTGTTTTGACAAATAGTTGAAAAATACAAAAAGCCAAAGCAGTTGGATGGATAGAGAAGTACTTTTTTCATAACCGCCTCAAGTATAAAAATGCTGTTGAATCCATTAACACACTTTTCCTGGTTTTACGCTCGCGAGAGCCATAATTAGAAAAATCCAGTTAATGGAAGGGGGACACGTATAGGATAAGTCTAAACAAAGCCCTCAGCACAGAGGAAATCACTGTGCTGTCGTTGTGAAAGTGTTTTCCGTACTGAGCTTTTTCAGTTAACCTTCACGGACGAGCGCGCATTTATCTCCGTAATATTTTCAGTGTGACGCAACCAAAAGTTTGCAATTCATTACCATGGCATTTAACCTGTCAGCCCGTGGAGCGATATCCAAAACGCAGCATTCTGTCACGAATTGGCAGTAATGCGATTGTTGAAATGCCACCGAATGCCTATTTAACTGACATAGCCGTTCGTCGCCACGGCCCTTTTACTGAGGAGCCGTGGGTTTGCATTAGTCCGTGATGTGGCTGTGTGTGGCGGATGCCGGGTGGTGGGCCGGAAACCGCTCTGTCGACCCGAAGTCCAGACACACGTGCTGCAACTCGCTGGGGGAAAGAAGAAGAAGAAAAAAAAAGGCTAATTACAACTTTCAAAGCGAATCGACACTTCTCTCAGCTCGTTTGTACACCGCTGCACGAGGCCCGTCGGGTGAAACAGTCCTGTTTTATTGCTTTGCCCAACACACATCAAGGAGCCGTCATCTGGCAAGCCCCAACAAGCTGCAGGGGGAAATGGAAGCAGGGAAACATCTCGCTGGGGAGCCACGATGGAGCTCGTAGGACCATAAACAGAGGTGAGGCAAACCAGGGCCCGGTGTGCTCTAGGAGCCTCGAGGCCAAAGCTCCCCCGCGTAAGCATGAGCGCCCCCGTTCTGGAAGGCACGTAGACATCGCATCGAGACGAGGACTTCTCCGCCATCGCTCTCCGCTCTCTCCTCGTCTGCTCGCCTCCTTTTCCTTGACCGCACCGGACAGGAATGGGCTCCTTGTTAAATTCCCCCACCGAGGAGGAGTCTGGGTAATGAGGAGTAGGCCAGATGTGGTGTCTGCGCTAATGCCTCTCCACGAGGCATTCCTCCCTTGGTCGGGATTCCTGGAAGCCGGAGCCTGTCTTTTTCCAGGAATGTGTTTTTAACGGGGTCTAAACAGTATGATTGAGCAAGCTGCCCAGATTAAGATGGTTTAGACCGGGGCCTGCAGTCTCTCCTGGCTCGCGGGGGCCCGGTGTCAGAAACGATCACACCGCAGGGCTAATTATAGTCACGTGAATTAGCGTTAATGTAAGAAGGTTGCCTCGGGCGTGCCTTTACCTTCACCTGAACCGAACGTGAAATTTGACTTCACGCCGGCCCGTGTTTGGAGGCACAGATGTATGCGATTTGTGTCGGCTTCTATTGGAAGTCACAGATGCTGTATAAAAAGGGTAAAAATTGAAATGGCAAAATGAGCATGAAAGCTTGAAGAGATCCAATCATGCCGTTTCGGTGTGACAAGAGTGCATGTGAATGAATGCAAACTACGGCAGAGAATATTTGATCAGTCTCTGGGCCGAAAGATTCATTCAGGAAGTCGGCGTGAATGAGGACAGGGCCCTACGCAAAGGCGGCGGTTCCAAGGAAGTCCTCTTCCGTCTTTCGCAAAAAGGCGTCCATTATACAACCAAATATGAAGTGCTAACGGTGCTCTCGGCCTCCAGGGCTGGAGCAAACCTTTCCAGGCACTGACCCACAGATAAGCCGTGAAACAAACCTTAAAATAACCTCCAAAACAAAGAGCATTTTAGCCTACTCTAAAATTCTGGTCAGGGTTTTTTTGGTCATTGTCGCAATTGTGTTTTCCGAGCCCCTGACATGCGGGTCCCACAGGAGCAAAGTAGACGTGGAATCGCAGAGGGTTACCCCATGCGTCGTGACCTTTCTTAAATGACCTTGGCAGGGGTGGACCTTACCGACTGGCGATTTGTTCAGGAGACGTCCAGTCTTCGTGAAGTCGTCCACCACCTTATTCCCCGACACGTTGTGACACGCTTGGCTTGCCAAACTTGAGTTTGACCCCCACCCTCCTTTATCTTCTCTGCAATTCAGTCGGTGCCTTCTTACAGGCTAATTTTCTGGTGCCAGATCCCGTCTCATTGCGAAAATGAATTCTGAGCAATGCTTTGTGATACAAAGCTTGGCACCGTGTTGTAAAATATTTGCTCTCAATGTGAATGTTGTAAAAGGGGAGGACGGAAGCAGACGGTGTCCCTAGTTTCATCTTTGGGCTCTTTGAAAGGTCCTGTGACGTCTGCAATTTGGACCGTAGACTCCCAGAAACACCGGGAGCCTGCCCATGGACACCTCTGGCCTCCGTTGTATTTTTATGCCTCCAAACCGACGAGTAGGCGAGACAAAAAATCGATCAACGTGGAAAACTGCTCCAAGGAACACCAGCGAAGAGCCTCGTGAAATTAATTCTGTGCGCATTTTTAATCGTTTTCTATCGTTAATGCTGTACGCTTAGTGACTATGAAGAGGGAGCGTTTAGGAAGAGATCTCAACATGCGTTAACGATGACTGAAAGTGTCTCCCGTACCAGGCTTTTTATCTTTGCGTTGTTACACAAGCTGCCAAGCCCGAATGAGAGGACAGACAGTTGTCAGGGCAGAGAGCAGGATTCCTCCCACACCAGCCGCTCGGTGCATGTGCGTTGCCACTGCTGCCACCCTCCGCAAGCCTGTCCATTTGGCCGTGCCCAGATCTGTGCTTAAGGAGGAACGGGGCCTGGGAAGACGGATCCACAGGGAGGGCGTCTGTGAAGGAGCCACAAGTCGACTAAACGCTAAATGCATCTCTTCAGCCAGCACTGACGTTAAAATCTGTGACCCACATTTGATATCAATCTGGGCCCTGCTCACGTAAATCATTTCTCATTCAAATTTGTCAAATGTTTTCAAACCTCTAAAGGCAGTTGTGTGAGTCATCTACTATGCCACTAAAACGAACCAGAAAACGCTGAGCTCTGGAAAAGGGGTTCATTCTGTCGCACCTGTGTTTTTACCTTTAGCCCCTTTTTTATGTTAGCGTTCGCGACGGTGCTCTCGCACGTTGCCCGTCTCACAACGCCACCTTAAAGGTCTGTGCGGTCACAGGCAGGGACGACCCGAAGCCGGGTTGAGGACGGAGCCAAACGGGGGCTTCGGCGGCTCCTGGAAGGCGTGAATCATGAGAGCAGAGCTCTCTGCGCGGCAGCCTGACAGTACCTGGTCGTGGCAGTCGTGAGGACCCTTCGGCACAGCCGCCCCAACCTGCAAGTGGACACCCTTAACTGTTACATTTGCCTCTCAAAAGCCAAGCGCACCACAACTGAAAAGTGTTCGCTGGACTTTCTAAAAGTCCCAGTGTTACAAACCTGTTCCTGTTAAAAGGGCTAAAAAGCTAACACATGCAGGTCTGTGTAACATGCATTCTCCATTATATGCCTTTGTGCAGTATTGGTATAAAACCACCACGGTCCTGCATAGAGGCTTTGGAAATGGAATGCATGAGGTTTCACATTAAAGCTGAGTGATAATGTCTTGGTTTTGCTTTACAATCCGTATCCGGTCATGAAGGAAGTAGTGGTCTGGCATTCAGTAGTAATTATACAGTTTCCATTTTGATTATGTGTTTCTTACTTGCATGATATACTCCATTCTACACATTGTATACATTCATGATTGCAATCAGGTAAAAGCTTATTGATATCACAGGAATTGCATCGCGTTCATCGTTTTTCACGAGCACTCGAAGACATAGTTCTGAGAACCTCTCATTGCGTGGCTTTTTATATATGCTCACCAGAGTGTGATGACATGTTTTTCTCATTGTGACATTTGTTTTTCATCATGTAGGTTCAATTTTCAGGATTGCCTAAAAAAACAAAAAAACAAGGCCTAACGTAAAACATTCATCTGATGAATGTTTTGCTGCGTTGAACGGTTCTAACGAAAAACCGTCTTCGTTTACTTTGAACAAAGACAAAAAAAACAAACAGAGCACCTAGCAGTCATTTCACATGACAGGAGCACGCAGTCATTTTTGTCAGACTGCACGTCTAAACCTTTCAGTCACGCTGTTGTTTATTGCCGTTGCTCATAGACGCAACATTTCGAGCTTTGCAACATTTCAGGCCGATGTCACCAATTTAGCAAACGAGATAAAGAACGCAAAATTGCATCCATTAACAAAATAAGCGACAGTTGTTCGTTAAACTTGATTATCTCTTGGTAATAGCGTAATTATGGACCACGTCTATTCAAATCTCTAGCATTTGTATCCAGGATTTAGGCCTTTATCAAGGGCAAACTGTTACAGCAGTGCTTGTAATATCTGTAAAAGACACGCCACCATAAGTCCTGTGGTTCTGTGTGGCTCAGCAGGTAGAGTATGGTGTTTGTAACGCTTAGGTTGTGGGTTCAATTCCCACTGGGACCACATATACTGAAAAAAAATGTATGCATTCACTACTGTAAGTCGCTTTGGATAAAAGCGTCTGCTAAATGGCATATATTATTATTATTATTCTTCGATGAGCTGGCCAAACTGCTCTGAGCTGCGCTGGCCCAGCATGCACTGCCCGAGCCTTGGACCTTTTTCTCTGGCCTTCCCCTGTAAGCGGATGAAAAAAGCGAGGAAAAAAAACGACTGCTTGCCAATTTCTTCGGGTTCAGCGTTCAGAGATGCTGCATGACCTGGAGATGTGTGATGGCCCTTTCTGTAGCTCTCTTAACTTCGGATGTGTCCGACTAAAATGATTTTGAACGGCACAGAATGTCCATATCTTCCCGGGGAGGTTCTCTTGAGTGCTGCAAACCTGAGATCGGGATGTTTTCTCTTTTCACTCCCACGTCTTTACCGCATGTCTCTTCCGGGCTACCGTGTGCTGCTTTGGCCCTTGTGTGCTAAAGTCTTGTGAAAGGGAAGATTTGTACACGTGGAAGTTTAAATTATTATTATTATTATAAAAATAAAAAAAATCAGTTTTTTCCAGTTTTTCTCCCAATTTAGTGGCCAGTTATACCCTCTATTTATTTCTATTTGCCCTCCCCACACGGGTCCGCCGCCCGTCTCTACGAGGCAAGCTAATTCTCCAAGGGCAGCGTACTCCGCTCCCTTTGAGACGGAATTTGCCCACCCAAGTTCTGGAGTCACCCTTACGTGCTTCTCTGCGATTTCTCCGCAGAATCGGAGCTCCCCACCAGGCCGGTCTGGTACAATCGGGTTTCGTAGCGCGACCGTGATAGGCAGCTCACACTTGTAAACAAGTGCGTTAGAGTACTACTCTATCAGACCCCCCATGTGGAAGTTTAACCATGCTTAGTTCAAGCAGAACCAATTAAGTAGCCATATCAATGACAGTAGCTCTCTAGTTAATGTAATTTAAACGCATGCCTCACTCCACATTCACAGACAGCAATGAGACTTTTTTTTTTTACTTTTACAATTTTGTAAAACGAATATATAGGTGTATACCATGGGTATAATCGTCTTCAACAACTATTCAATCTGCACCGTTCATTAATTAAGCTAACCCGATCAATGACAGCCTTGCCTCATTATTCACCTCTGCCACTGTGAATGTGTAGTCTAGTTCAGATGAGTGCACAATTTAACACTTGTATCAGCGGGCCCTATATTTATTCTTAATTTGCTGGATTGTGTCAAGTGGGCTAAAGTCAAACGCACTTGGGCGGCCGTATTTGTATTGTTTTTTTTTGAGGCCGGTGATCTTGGGGTTTGGAACCACTGTGCACATCTGGAGCTTGTCCCTACGAGAACAACATGTACTCGGGCTCTCCCGCTACGGCCCAGCGCACTTATCCGCGGGCCGATAGCGCAGGGGGCTGGCTCGTACGGAAAGCTGCTAATTTATCAGGCGCAGATAACAGCGCACAGTGAATCACGGCGGCTTTATCTGTCTGGAACTCCTCCGTCATGCCTCCGTCTGCGTCTGGCCTACGAGGCACGACGTCTCCCCTCTCGCGCTTCCCAGGACGGCCGCGTTTAGCCTACATTTTGCACACGCATCGCGTCTAGCGACCGACTGCTTTTCAAGGCCAAAGAGTCGCAGTTTTATCCCCCAGGAGAACAACTTAAAATCCCTAGAAGAGTTTGGCATAGTTTGATCACGTCTTGTTATTTTTTGTGTGTTTTTTTTTCATCTGTCTTTGGTATGCATGCCTTGGAGATAAGAGAAGAGAGCTGTTACGGGGTTTTGGATAAAAACAATTCAGCTGCAAACTTCGGTAGAGTGGCAGGCCTGCCTTCGGGCAAAAAAAAAAAAAAAAAAAAAATTGAGAGAAAAAGAGTGAAAAGTATTAAGAACAACAAAGACAAGGGAAATGGTAAAACAGCAGGCAGGATTTAGTATTGTCCCACTGATAGTACCATTTCCTGTAACCGTAGCTGGAATGTCTAATACAGCTGGCATGAGTCATGAAGTAGCTGAGCTGCTTTAGTCTTAACAGCACACTCCGGTGATAACCTCCTGTCGAACACATGGACTGTTTCATTCAGCCACAATGCATAGGTGTAAGTATGCAATTCTCTGATGTGTACGCGAATGTGTAGTAATGTCCAATATTTCTGTACTGTGTGTCTGTATGTTGAGTTGAAATTTGGGTGAGCTGTGGCCTTTATGTGCTTTTTTTTAACGATTGTGTTGTCATATGTTGGCATGTGTGTGTGCTGTATCTTAATGGACATATTTCGAGAACACATGCTGGGCCATGACTACGATCGTGCCATTGATATGCTGTGTGTTTGTTGTGCCTTTTTTACCTGCTGTGTGTGTGTGTGTGTGTGTGTGTGTGTGTGTGTGCGTGTGTGCGTGCGCGTGCGTGTGTGTTGTGAACTTTAATATTGTCCATTTGCTAATGAGTTCCGTGGTGCCCGTGTATCTGTTTTTGTGTGGTGTTCTTTTTTTATTTTTTATGAATGGGTACATTTTTGAACGTTCCCTTGTGTCCGAGGTGAAGTGATGGATCGCAGATGGATATGTGTTACATATTGGTATCAGATGGCATCGTGTGAGGAAGAGATCTTTCCGTGAGCATGTGCAGTCCGTGATCCAGCGTTCTAACAACAGCCCTGCCGCGTATGTGCTTGTGCGTCTGAGGTGGCGGCGGCGGCTCTCTGCAGCGCGGGAGCAGCGCACGGAAGGCGCTCGCATCTCGCCCGCTCCACCTTAAACCCAGGAGGCCCCCCTCGGCGTCGCTGCCGGACGACTCCCGCTACGCGCGGGGAACAGCTGTGGGCCGTATGGCGGCCGTGACGCCTTCCAGATTCCCCCTCTCGAAAAGTGTTTTCGCTCCGAGCTGACAGCTTCATATCGGGCGGCCAGGGTTCTAGGGCCGCTGTCGTGTTTACCCAGGAAGCTCTCTGTCCCCCCCCCGAGCCTGTCGTTCCTCTGCTCTAAAGACAAATGTTTTTATTTGCATGTCCAATAGCAGAGTGGGGCCGCGCCTGTAAAAAGTCCCATTCTCTGCAAACGTTGTTTCAGCTTTTCAAGGCCTTTGTCCCGTGCCACAGTGGCATTCCTCGCTTCCTCTCGTATCGGTCTGCACCAGCCCAAATGCCCGCTGGTCCAGATTATGCCCTTTTGTTGAGGAAAGCTTAAACTTTTTTATTTTTATTTTTATTTTTATTTTTATTTTTTATTTTTTATTTTTTAACTATTTTACTTGATTTATTTTTGCACGAGCGCCTGTACAAAGGGAAGGTGGACAGATTCGCATGAAACGCGTTGTCACAGGTCGATTTTGGTGCGATTGCTGAACTCACCACCGTGGTGACGTTTGGATCGAATCGACGCTTGCCCTTAACTTTTAACTCACAATTAAATGGAGTTGTTTACAGTTTGCTGGGTTTCGGCAACCACCGAAATCGACTTGCTTGTTTATGATGGAAATACGTTTCGCACGCATCTGTTTTTAAGTGAAATATAAGGACATATGTTGATTGTATCCAGGCCTAGGACAGGCGTGAGAATTCATCTGCAGTGGGCGCACGTGGCTGAGTATATTTTTCTTGGTGTCTTGGTTTCATGGTTCAGACGAAGCACACGGCTCTTGTGAGCCACAGGCTCATCATATAAACCCGCGTTTACACCACAGAGTAACGTACGGAGGGTTTTTACCAGCACACACCGGTGGCCAGTTCTCTACACCGAGGTCTCGGGCCCACCCACTGATTTGCCGTTGTCGGTTGCAAGTGCCCACTTGGGACGACAGTGCGGTGCGGCGGTCAGTCTGTCACGAGCCTGACTTAGCAAACTGGAGAGCTTTCAGTGAGAGTCAGGGTGAGGGTTGTCACAGGGGCAAACCTCTCCACTCTGTGTTCAGTAGTCCTCCTGGCTAGGCGAGGGCGCAGACTTCCTGTGCGTTTTCGAACAGAAACGGAGGCATGCGCCCGTCACCTGCACGGTTTTATGAATCCTG
Organism: Aldrovandia affinis; assembly: GCA_029706075.1. NCBI lineage: Eukaryota > Metazoa > Chordata > Actinopteri > Notacanthiformes > Halosauridae > Aldrovandia > Aldrovandia affinis. The sequence continues at coordinate 3,916,669 of JAINUG010000058.1, forward strand.
TTACAAACATGACAGTTGCTTTCCTGGTACAAGAAACGGCACATCACAATAACGTTAGTTGCCGACTCAACAGAGTTGTTAATGGTGTTGTTGTAACTGTGGCTGTGACTGAGGTTGTTGCCGTCGTTCGTCCTTAAGACAAAGAGCCCCATCCCCGAGAGTCACGTAGAGCCCCGGGGGGGGGGAAGAGGAACCTGGCTGACCGTGGCCTGTGGCGTCAGAGTATGTCGGAGTATTCCCCGGTCCACGCACGGGTCACTGATCGCCGTCACGGCCTCCGGCTCTCTGTCGTGTGGGGGTGGGAGGGGCAGGCAGGGCAGGAAAGGCATATAGTCGCGATTCATTGGCTTGGAACAAAGGAGGCCGGAACCCATCGGCTAATAATCAGTAGCAATACGCGTAGGTTCCCAATGTTATTTCGTGACAGTATTTTCCTCACACCTACAGACTATTTGAGCTTGTGGGTAAATTTACTCGTTCTTCTCCGTGTCAGAATGAATTGAACAGTGACTATGTAAATATCTGCTAGTCTGATCTGTGCACTTCAGGCAGTTTGATGCTCATGGAAAAGCACCGGAGCTTTCACCGAACTCCATTTTGTTTTCTAGGCGCGTTTCTTCAAGTTTCTTTCTTAACGGCCTACTGGAAGGATTTAAGTCAGAAGTGTGGCCTATTCTTTGAAATGATTCCGTTTTGCTCGATTACTTATTGTTGTCTCTTGTTGTCTTTTGCATCCTCTAGCGTGACCCGAGGAAAGAGAACGCTACAACTTGAGACACAATTAAGAGGAGGCTTTGTGATTCCTCACCGACAGATTATTCAATTAATTGGAATGCTTGTTAATACATGATGGCCATAAGAAATAAAAGGTGATTTCAGCCTCCTCTATTTCGAGGTCTCCAGCTGCAAGAAAGTGTGTGTGTGTGTGTGTGTGTGTGTGTGTGTATGTGTGTGTATGTGTGTGTATGTGTGTGTGTGTGTGTATGTGTGTGTGTGTGTGTGTGTGTGTGTGTGTGTGTGTGTGTGTGTGTGTGTGTGTGTGTGTGTGTGTGTGTGTGTGTATATATACATACACACACACACACCCTTCATTTCGTAGATGGACTGGTTTTTCTGCCTCTCGGCCAGTCCACCTCCACACACGGCCCCCTGCCTGCCCACGCCGTGACCTCTTCATTATGTGCTATCCCGCGGCAGGGCGCAGGGGCCGGGGCTGGGGAAGGTGCCGCTGCCGCAAACCTCCTCCAATAGCCTGCCACCCGCAAAGGAGGCGGGCCGGGCCCCCGCAGACGGGGGGAGCAACCGCTGCCGATGTCGCGCCCTCGGCTCCACCTGTATTAAGAGCACCGGCTGAAGGCCGTCTGGAGGTCAGGGCCTGCCACTGAAGCCGGGCCTCATCCATCTGTAAACCCATGATCTAGCTGGCTCTAGTTTTTGTTGTTAGTTCTTTCTCCTCCCCCGCCCCTCCCCTCCCTCTTCCAGATTATCCAAACCCCCGGATTATTATAAATATTAATCTCCAATGTACATCATCAAAACAAACAAGTGCGTCCGCGAACGTCAGAGATGTTCCACTTCCCACCTCCCCCACTAGTTTGGCTCCCTTCCCCGGAGTTTACGATCAGTCCACCGGCGTTCCTTCCTGTCCCCTCGCTGTGCAGCATCAAACGACGTGCGCGTGGATGCAGACCGCTCTTATCAAAGCGAGCGGTTCTCTCGTGTCCCTGCAGTCTGTGGTCTCGACCCCACGCGCTCTTATCTCCACACAATCCGGAGAGGGACATTGCGAGCGGTTTTGTGAAAGCGGTTTCCTGCAGTCTCACTGGCTGTAGCAGGCTTCGGCCGCCGTTACGTTATGGGTCAGCGGTTGAGCCGGCTTGAATGGCCACCTCTAACCGGAGCCCCTGCGTGGCCCGACGCCAACGCCAGAGAGAGGCCAGCAGGAAAACGCCAGCACTCGGTGAGTGCAGACAATAAGTCGGCGTTGTGATTGAATTTCATCTGTCCGAAGATGTGCTGCTCCCGGTGCTAATCTGCCGGCCTGTGAGAAATGATGCAGAGAAGTTAAACGTACTGCGTGAAGTAAAGCTTCCAGCAACTTTATGAACGAGTTCATAAAGGCTCTCGCCGTGAGCACAGGCACAATCCTGCAGCCTCATTACATTACATTTACATTTATATTTTAGGCTCTTATCCAGGGCGACTTACACAGTTGACATTTCTTTACATGCAATCCATTTATACAGCTGGATATTTTACTGAAGCAATTCAGGTTAAGCACCTTGCTCAAGGGTACAACAGCAGTGCCCCCACCTGGGAATTGAACCAGCAACCTCTGAGTTACAAGCCCAGCTCCCTAACCATTACACTACACTGCCAGCCCTCGCCTCCACATCGCTGGTTACCTTACGGGCTAGGCCAGGAGCTGACTGCGACTGGGCGGCCACCAGGGTTGGACAGGGGGTCACCCCATCATAAGTGCCACCTAGCTACTCACCAGACAACTGTAGGGTACCAATTGAAATCGATGAGAGACGCACCTCTGATTGGCGCCAGCTCTTCTGTAGTAACCTGTGGGCCCTTTTCCATTGCACAATAAAAAACAAGAACCAGAACCTTTGTTACTTTTTTGGCGCTAGAAAACGGGAACTTTGGGTTTTCCATTCGCCAAGGGTCCAGTTCCGCAGAGTTCTCGTTGCGGGACTAACATCGCTGTCTATTGCTAATTGGTTTCGCGCTTCGCGTCACTCAAGCGACTGATCGTGAGGGGGAAGAAGCATTGTCGTTAGCGTTTGTTGAAGAAGGAATATCAGTATAATAAAAAAAAAAACATGGGACATTGAAACAAGTGCAGTTCTCATGGAAAAAAAGCAAGTGTAGCCTAATGTTGTTACAGAAACGCAGTGTCTGTTTGTATGCGATTATGTTCAAGTTAAACTGCGTCATATGAGGGCAGTTCTGGCAAGTAGATTTCTGGTCAGGCTAGAGAGGGAAAAACGTTAACGTTTAATCCTGCTATAGCTTGCTATCAAGTGATACCTTTTTTTTCATATGGCAACTTAACCAAAATGAAGCGAAAAATCGTTGGTTTGTGTTGCTGGTGTTTGCTCTGAATTAGCGCAAACTGTAACCATTTCCCCTGAAGTCTGTGGAAACAAAAACCGGAACTAGAACCGGAACTGGCACTAGTTCCTGTTAGTTCCCGTTAGGTCTAGTTCTTGTTTATTATTGTGCAGTGGAAAAGGGCCCTGTGTGGAGGGCTTGCAGTGTGGAAACGGTTACTGGCCTGCGCGTGCGTAACGTCCGGGTTCACGCACGCTTAAGCTACAGTGCTACCTGTATGTTTAAAGGTGGGATAGCCTGCGTGCAAGAGAATAGACGTAGTACAATTGGCGACTCCAAATGGCAGTTTACGCTGGAGACAAATAGCCATATTTCAAGCGTTGGGTAAAGCAGGATGTCTGTGTCTTTTAACACTGTACTAGTCTTTTTGGATTATTCCAGTGAGCTTTAAAGAAATGTCATTCTCACTGTATTATTATTGTGGAGCCTTTTTTCCATGCAGTCTGGGGCATGCTGGGAACTCGCTTCTCAGTAATGGCTGAAATGCGATACTGCATGTGGGGGGAAAAAAAGTGTTTTGGTTTGTTTTCCTGATCTTTAAGGGCTTTAAGTGAATAACAGTCCTCTACTCAGACTGGCTGAAAGGAAAGTGTGCCTGAGCTTCCTGCTCTTTTTTCCCTCTCTTTCCCTCTCATTCTCTTTCTTGCCCCTTTCTGTCACTCTCTCACTTCCTCAGTGACTTCCCCTCCCTCCTTTTATGTCATTTTCTTTCTGTTGTATTCCCTTCTTCTCTTCTTCTTAAATGTGATTGTACAAGTGTGTGTCTGTCTGTGTGTTTGTGTTTGTGTGTGTGTGTGTGTGTGTGTGTGTGTGTGTTTGTCGGTATAATGTGTGTGGGTATGGCTTGTGTGTGTTTGTGTGGGTATGGTGCATGTTTGTGTGTGTGGGTAGGTATGGTGCGTGTGTGTGGGTGTGTGTGTGGGTATGGTGCAGTGGTTTTGTGTGGCTCAGTAGCTAGAGCATGGCGTTGGCAACGTTTAGGTTGTGGGTTCGATTCCCATCGGGACCACATGTACTGAAAAATGTATGCATTCACTACTGTAAGTCGCTTGGATAAAAGCATCTGCTAAATGGCACATATATATATATATCTATGTGTGTGTGCGTGTGTGTCTGTGCTGGGGTATGGTGCGTGTGTGCATGTGCGTGCGCGCGTGCTGTAGGAGTTGGCTGCTCGCTCTCATGCCTGTCCGCTGTGGTTTCCCAGCCCTGATTTCAGCCCTCGCGCTGCTGAGGGGAAACGTCTCGACCGTCGCCTCCGCTCCACAGGCCTGAAAAGCCAAACCACCAGCATGCTTCCTGTCTGCTGTTATTCTCTGCTTTCTCAGCACCCGGCGCTATAAATAACTCCAGCCGCCTTGCAATGGTGACATTTCCTGGCCCCCACACCGTATCAGGGAGCCTCATCGACAGGTTGGAGATTCTGAGATCAGAGAGCGGATTCACGCGCACCGTCACACGCCGGAAGTCGCTGGCGGAGACACACTTTTTCAAACGTCGCTTGGAATTCGCCCCCGAAAGAAACCGCGTTCTTTCTCCCAGATTTCATTCGCCGGCGGCCTTTTCAGACGAAGCCTTCCGCTCGCATCCGTGTTCCACGCGCTCGCCACACGCCGCCCCTCCCCTTCCCCGGTTCCGCGTCTCCGAATGTCCCCGCTCCTCCGATCCCTCAGTCGGATCGTCGGCGACGTACCCGAAACGCGAGCGGCGAGGAGGCGCCCCGCTCCCGCCCGTCCGATCGGTCAGGGCTCCTGACAGCGGAGAGTGAGCGGCTGTCGGCGGACGGAGGCTGCCGTCCTCCCACGGCCTCGTTCTCCCTCCGTCAGCAGCGAGGCGCATTAGGCAGACAAATGAACGCGCCGCGCCGACAAAGCGCTCGCCGCATTGCCTTAATGAGAAACGCCGCGCGCAGCTGTGAAAATATTTGCCTGATAATACATTGATACTCGAAGGCGGGGGGGGTTATTAAACTTGGAAACGATGATGAATGACAGCTGTAATGCGCCAGTCTGGGGGCGGGCCCGAGGACGTGGACGTCTCTGTCCCACGCCTGCTTCCACAGTCTGCACGCACGCACACACACACACACACACACACACACACACACACACACACACACACACACACACACACACACACGTACGCAGGCACGCACACACACTTTCATTGTTTACTTGGGACCACAATTAAATAGGCAAAGGGCTGATGGGAAGATGATGATAGGTCTTAGAGTACTCGATATTAACGTCCCACACACACACACACACACACACACACACACATACACACGTATGCATTGACACACAACGGCCTCTGTCACATACTGTACATGCAAGCACGTTGTTATGCGATATTATAACGGTATGTGGAATGGCAAGGCGTAGGGTTTAACTGTGACCCTGAATCAATTCCCTTAGGAAAACCCTAACTGTCGTCCTTCTGAAAGTCCTCGCGCCTTACGCAGAAACGAGACCTACGTGTGCTTGTCCGACACGAGAAGCTCGGCTTTCCGACGCCCACGACTCACACGTTGACCGTTTAAACGAGTGGTAAATCCCCTCCGCGTGTGACATTTCATTAAATACACAACCAATTCAGTTCAGTTCTAAACTGGCAGGTCTTAAGAAACGTTAGGCCGCCTGAGTTTAATGCGTGCGACTTGGGCGACAGCGGCGTTATTGGTGTTCTAAAAACACAAACGGTGCAGCGATTCTAGTCCTAACTTTCGGGAGAGAAAAAATAAAAAGTGGAGAACCATCATTAGGCAGACAAGGACAACTAACTGTCTGTGCATTTGGAAGAACTCTCGCGGCACTCCCCCCTTTTTTAATTCCGTTAACAGCTCTTTAAAGGTCTCCTCTTGTTCCGGGGGTGGCCGGCGACTTAGCCACATGAGCCCCTGCGGTTTACAGAGCGGCTTTAATTACAGCTCCCCCACGTCGAGGGCGGCTCTCCTCAAAGCCGGGGACGCGACACCGGACCTCCCCTCTGGAGCCGCGCGCGGGAGCGAGCGAGCGAGCGAGCCGGTTCAAGCGGCGGACCGTTTCGCGTGTTTCCCGCTCGTACCGCCGCCAGTCTTCGGAGGGCCCTTTTGTGCCGAGAGAGAGAGTGGGGCGGGATGAAAGGGCTGAGATCTGTCGGGGTGGGAAGGGGAGGGGGGGCGGCAGCGCGGAGCCAGTTTTCAACGCCGGGCTATTTATAGAGACGCGCAGCTCCCACATGCGTGCGCGGGGAACAAACACCGTGATTGTTTGGCTCCCCATTGATCAGCGCCCGAGCTGGAGCATTTGTCACCAGCTCTTCCATGTGTCTCGCTGCTATAAATGGACTGGGACCCAATGGCTGCACGATAAACACTCTGCTTTCTTTTTTTTTCTTCTTCTTTTTTTTTCTCGCCGGCAGCTGTCAAGCGAACGTAACGGCCATTTTACAGGAGGGAAGGAAAAACACGTACTGTAAATGGTTCTTCTATGCGACCCCCCCGCCCCTGTTGGAAACAAGTCGACCGCGGTCGCCGTGCGCTGTCCCGGCCTCTCGCCCGTTCCCTCCGTCGCCACGAGACGGATCCGGCCGGGTGCCGAATGGAAAACCAGTGAATTTTGAACCAAGAACCATCGAAGCAAGAATTGCACCGTGCCACATTCAGTGTCCTGAAGGGAGGTTGTGCTGCCGGTGCGTTAATCTGATGAAACAATCCGATAATGATTACGCACAGATTACATATTTTCGTTTTGGCGCATCGGCGTCACCGTGGCGAGCCGCTCTTTGCGCATCACGAGCGCTCTGCGAGAGTATCACAGGGACCGCGGGGGGGCCGTGCGAGCGACTGTGTTCGCTCTCTTGACTTCACGTTCGCAGGTTAAGCCTTCTTTTTGGTCTGTTGGCACGCGCGACAATTGAATTGAGATTATGCGTGATATTGAATTGAGATTATGTCATTTTTTTAAAAGCCCGGTCGAGGTTTAGCTCTGTAAAGTGTAAAGATGTTACGGTTTCTTCGGATGTTCCCAATACATATCATGCCAATGGCATGTCTCTCTCTCTCTCTCTCTCTCTCTCTCTCTCTCTCTCTCTCTCTCTCTCTCTCTCTCTCTCTCTCTCTCTCTCTCTCTCTCTCTCTCTCTCTCTCTCTCTCTCTCTCTCTCTCTCTCTCTCTCTCTCTCTCTCTCTCTCTCTCTCTCTCTCTCTCTCTCTCTCTGTCTCTCTCTCTCTCTCTCTGTCTCTCTCTCTCTCTCTCTGCCTGCTGACCTCACTCTGACACCTAGAACTCGATCCGCGCCGCCTGCTGTGGTTGTACGCCCTACTCTGTGTTCACGCCGATTCCCTAAATCCGTCACACCGGGGAAAAGGGCTCCGTGTCCTGATTTCAGAGTCGACCACGTTCCGGCGTCCCGGTTTCTGCGTCGACCCCGCGCGCCAAAGCCCCCTTCTCCCCAATCTCAGCGACCGTCTTATCTTTTCTCCAGACATGCTTTCTTCGTCAGTGCCCTAAGAGATGGATATTGGTGTGAGCGGGGAAGTCTTTTTTGACGTAATTTCCCCTCCGTTCCGCTCCTGAGGGCATGTTGCCCATTGAGCGTTCCCCCAACTGTCCCCCAGCCTGGGAGTCATTCGTTAGCAACAGCCTCGGGGCGAGTAGCCCCCCACCCCAACGCCCCTCCCCTACACGCCAGCACCACCAGCGCGTGCGACTGGGATCAGGGGAACAGGAGCCGGGCTGTTGTTGGAGCAGCGCACAGCTGAGGGCCACACTGCCAGCAGCTGAAAGCAGTTTGGCTACAGGAGTGTGTGCTCTGTTTGTGTATGTATGTGTGTGTGTGTGTGTGTGTGTGTGTGTGTGTGTGTGTGTGCCACATGACGGGACCGAGCCTCTGGCCCCCGACTGCGGGAGTTTTGTTGTTGTTTTTATTCTCTTCTTAGGCCAGGAGCCGGGTCTCGACCCGGCCTGTCTACCAAGGGAGAGCAGATCTCGTTTCAGGGAAAAGAGAAAAAAATATATATTGATCTCTTTTTTTTTTTTTTTAATCCCGGCTGCAGTAAACAAGCGAGCCTTCTCTGAGCCAGGGGTGCGTCGTCGGAGTATGCGAGGAAGCATGCTGTTTTTAATTGTAATTAGGTCGAGGAAATTGGTGGAGGAGGCAAGCCAATGCGATTGTGCTGAGTCTTTTGTTCCCCCGGGCTGAAATCTGGAAAGACAGTGATTGGATACATTTTGTTCTGCCAGGGGCACGTCGGTTTTGACAGGGCTGACTGCACAAGTGCTCTTTTCGATGCGTTGTGACGCTCGCTTCTTTGGATTCCTCCCTGAGCGTTTAAGGCCCGCGACTACAAAGCGCCAGCAAACGTCGAAGAATCCCGATTTTGAGCAGGACGCTCCTTTGCCAAACCGTGTTTTTTTTAGACGTGCCGTTTAGCAGACGCTTTTATCCAAAACGACTGACAGCAGTGAATGCATACATTTTTCAGTATATGTGGCCCCAATGGGAATCGAACCCACAACCTAAGCGTCCTCAGCGCCACGCTCTACCTACTGAGCCACACAGAACCACGCGTTCACGTGGACTTTGAGCTGTCCCTCTTTCGGCAGCTCGGTGCTCCTTCTTTCTGAAAGTGACGAAAAGTCCATTTTAGTAACTGTGAAAGGACACTGTAATATTAAGCGACGTGAAAGTTATGTGCCAAACTAAAAAAGAAATACGATAAAACCAAGCCACTTAACTTTGTAGTAAGTTCCAGGTATAAATAACTACGCAACAAAGTTGAGTGAAAGTGCTGTCTCGGAGACGTAGTTAAGTATAAAAGCTTGTCGCCATAATAACTCTGTTGAGTCGCTTGCCCTGCTGGGGCCTTAACATCGGTAGTTGCCAAGCAATCGTAGCCTAATTACTAGTTGGAGTTCTTAACCAGTGTGAAAGAATTCCACCTTCAGAGGTCTGGTATATAATTAAAACATCTCTGTAATGACGGAAATATTACATGCATTACCCACATGTCATTTAACCCATTATGACAGAACTGCAATTACTGTATCCTCTCCCCGTTTCACGGAGCAGCTGCGCAAGCTATAAAATGTAGATAAGAGCAGACATTTAACAGAGCTTGTTTGCTGTATCGCGACCCTGTTGCTTTCCGACTGCGAGACTGCGCCGTTTGTGGCAGTTGCCAGCGGGGACACCGAGCGCAGCCACGACTACAGTGTCATTCACGTAGGGTTCGTTCCTACACCTATTTCCTTTCCTTTTTTGTTGTTTTGTTTTTGCTTTCGAAAAATGAGATTGCCCTTTCTGCAATCTGCATCTTCCATTTTGATTTGCGTTATGATTGTCTTCCCCTTTTGTTGTCGCACAAATAGAAGAACAATAACAAAAAGGGTTCCTGATGTCGGTTCTCCTTCGCGTGGGCACCGAGCCACCTCGTAGACCGCGGCTCGCGGACAAACGCGGCGAGGTTGAAGGCGCGGAGTCGCGGCGAACGGAGCCGGCTGCGTCGCGAGAGGACGAGCTCGTTCCCGCCGTCGGTGTTCGGGCATCGCGGACGTTTTCGGGGCTTCCAAATGGAAAATAAGATAAATCTTGTTTTTCTTTCGCAGAAGGTACAGGCCAGGAAACGGGGCTTTTTTTTCTTTTTTCTTTTTTTTACGACGGGATGTCGAGGCCCCTCGTTGCGCTACGCGCCGGCCCCTCTCCGCATTGTTCTGATGTCGAATTGAGCGTTTAGGAAGCACTCTGCACGGCAGAAGGCTGGGAAAGCCATGTTGCTCTCTGTCTAATTACTTTCATTGTCCCCATTATAACCTCCATTAATGTCCTCATTGTGGGCACGCAACTGCCAGAGGAAATGGAAAGGCTGTTAACAGGCAAAACTTGCTGGTGTAATGAGTCAAGAGCATCCTTCCTGACAGTGGAAAACACGGCACGGGTGAGCGCATGAGAAGAGCCCCTGACCTCATCGCCGGTCCGCTTCAAATTCAAATTCAACTGCAGCTCCAAATGCAAATGCGAACTGCGCTTTGCCGGCGAGGCTCCGCGATTCACGCCGCTCCCGACGGAGGGCCGCGTTCCTCGCCGCGGCGGGGAGACGAGAGAGCCTCCTCCTTAAAGCGCGGATTACGCCGGCCCCCCAGGGGCCCGCTGGCATCGGACGGGGCGGGATTGGCCGATCCGGAGAACGGGCTCAACCAAAAGCCCCCGCTAGTCCCCGACCGGGCGCCGCGGGGACAGAGCGCACGAACAGCCCCCATGAACGGCGCTTTCGCTGGCAGCCTCTCTCTTTCCTGTTGTGCGCTCCGCCTCCCCGACCGTGACAGATGAATCCGCTCTAAGACGAGGAGTATCAGGGCACTCCCTGCAGGAGTCGGGTCTGTGGCTGAGCACACACAGGCTGGGGCAGGACCATCTGTGGGGGGGGAGAATGAGGAACACCCTGGTGACTACTAGGGCTTTACGGCGTGGTGGGCCGAGCCAACAGACTTCACTGCGTCGTCTTTTCTGTGTTTATCTTAAAAAAGGAAACCGGACCAAAAAAAACTAAAAACCCTTGTTTTATTTCTGTGTTCTCTGTTGAAGTTGAACAATAGCATCACACACACCAAGCTTTTCCCCACTTGGTACAATTCTATAGTCGGTCTAAACATTAAAACGTCCTGAAAGGGGGGCGGGGGGGGGCTTATAAACTACTAATAATACTAGTCACAATTTTCTTTTTTTAATGCAAGGTTAAACAGTGCAACCCAGGCAATCGAGTTCTATTCAGATAATCCGACGGCTGGGTCACTCAATATTATGTGGTTCTGTGTGGCTCAGTAGGTAGAGCATGGCGTTGGCAATGCTTAGGTTGTGGGTTCAATTCCCACTGGGACCACATATACTGAAAAAAAAAAAAAAAAAAAAAAGTATGCATTCACTACTGTAAGTCGCTTTGGATAAAAGCGTCTGCTAAATGGCATATATTATATATTATATTAAAGGGCCCAGATGTAAGCTCTCGTAGTCTTAGGGGTTTGTAGGCACTTGATTTTACACCTCTGCTGTTGTCTGCCCATAAGGGGTGGGTGGTTGGGTGGGTAGCGGGCGCCCTTGTTGGTTGTACGAACTGACTTGGCGTAGCGTTAATGTCCTATTGCAATGTGAGCCGAGCTGAAACGAAGACATGAAACCACTTCTGGATAACATATTACTACGCTGTTCTGAGGTCTGTATTCCTGTCAAAAGGCTCAGGAGCCTTGCTTGAGGGATTCAGGCATCGCTACCAGGCTTGTGATCTCGCTGCGAGGACGTGTCTGCACATGTCACGAAAAAAGAAGCACAACTCCGCAACGTCGACGCTCCGATGTGGTATTTATGACCGTGCGATAAACAGAACCTCTCTTGTTGGTTGAATGGGTCGAACCGCGCACACACACGCACAGCAACCGACAGCAAACTTCGGTGTGCCGAGCTAACCTCACCCCCACCACACCCACCCCTCCCCTCAACTCCCCACCTCCACCCGCCCCCATCAGTCCTTCTCAGCTCCCGGAGCTAGAGCCCTCCCGCCCCCAACCCCCACCCCGCCCTTTAATACCGTAGCCCGGAGAGACTGCCAAGAAAGGGAGTTATGCAAAAGAAAGAAAGAAAAAAAAAAAAAAAAGGAAAATCTGGGAAGGTACTGTATTGACGTCAGAGAGACCCACATGTAAGAAATTCTTGGCTAATAACTCGAATGTGCTGGCTTATTGTAGCACGCTGCCGCTCGGACGCTTTTTAAAAGGCGCCCGTTAGTTCCTGTGGTGGTAGGCTTCCCTCCTGGGCGGGGGTGAATACGGCCGGGTCCTCCTCGGTGAGCTCAGAACAGATATCACTTCCGGCCTATTGTCCGTCCAATAAGGGGAAGGGAACAGCATCGATCCTCTTGTGCAATAGTCTGCTTTTTTGTTGCTTTTTTTCTTCCCACTGAATTTTTTTTTTTTTTCCCCCCCATCGTCCCTTCTCCTCTCCTCTCCATAGCGGTATTTAAAAGAACTATTCATTTTACAGGCGGTTCAATACTGCTGTCCAAGCTGTCCTTCAGTAAACACGGCCTGTGCCAGTCCATTACGGTTGAAGTCGAGGCATTTCCAGGTAGTCCTGACCTGGGTACGAGCGGAAGGACTCTTTGGACTTAATAATGCATTAGAGTACATGCTCTCGATTCAATAACAAACGCAACTTTTCCCTGCTGAGCGCTTTCTGTGCTGCCCTCTCTCTGGTTGGAAACTTCCCTTGTGAAGGTATTTGCGGTTCTTCTTTTGCCGATGTTAATTGATCTCCGTTTTGAAAAGTGAATCTGAATTTATATATATATATATATATATACACTCAGTGGCCACTTTATTAGGTACACCTGTACGTGAATGCAATGATCTAATCAGCCAATCATGTAGCAGCAACTCAATGCATAAAAGCATGCAGACATGGTCAAGAGGTTCAGTTCTTGTTCAGACCAAAAATCAGAATGGGGAAGAAATGTGATCTCAGTGACTTTGACCGTGGAATGATTGTTGGTGCCAGACGGGGTGGTGTGAGTGTCTCAGAAACTGCTGATCTCATGGGATTTTCACGCACAACAGTCTCTAGAGTTCACAGAGAATGGTGCGAAAAACAAAAAACATCCAGTGAGCGGCAGTTCTGTGGGTGAAAACGCCTTGTTAATGAGAGGGGTCAGAGGAGAATGGCCAGACTGGTTCAAGCTGACAGGAAGGCGACAGTAACTTAAATAACCACGCGTTACAACAGTGGTATGCAGAAGAGCATCTCTGAACGCACAACACATCGAACCTTGAAGTGGATGGGCTACAGCAGCAGAAGACCGCACCAGGTTCCACTCCTGTCAGCTGAGAACAGGAAAGTGAGGCTACAGTGGGCACAGGCTCATCAAAACTGGACAGTTGAAGATTGGAAAAACGTCGCCTGGTCTGACGAATCTCGATTTCTGCTGCGACATGCAGATGGTATGGTTAGAATTTGTCGTCATGACAATGAGTTCAGTGTACTCCAATGGCCTCCACAGTCACCAATAGAGTCACCAATGCACTCTCAGTCCAATAGAGAACCTTTGGGATGTGGTGGAACGGGAGATTCACAACATGAATGTGCAGCCGACAAATCTGCAGCAACTTCGTGATGCTATCATGTCAACATGGACCAGAATCTCTGAGGAATGTTTCCAGCACCTTGTTGAATCCATTGCACAAAGAATTCAGGCTGTTCTGGGGGCAAAGGGGGGTCCTACCCAGTACTAGAAAGGTGTACCTAATAAAGTGGCCACTGAGTGTGTGTGTATATATATATAAATGTGTACACATATACAGCGGGTATAAATAGTATCGACCCCCTTATTTCACATTTTATTTTCTTACTTCATGGAATCAAAATGGATTTGATGGAGATTTCTTGCCACTGATCAACACAAAAACATGTATTTAATGTAAAAAAAAAAAAACACCGTTAAAGCTTTTTGTTAGTTAATTACAAATAAGAAACAGACAATAATTGATTGCATAAGTATTCACCCCCTTTGCGAAGACACACCTAAATAAACTGGTGCAGTCAATTATCTTCAGAGGTCACATCATTATTTTATTGGAGTCCACCTGTGTGCAATTAAGGTGCTTCAAATTATTTCAAATTATATACACCGGTCTGTGAGAAGTCCGACGGTTGGCTAGTGGATTTCCAAACAAGAGTTTCATCATGAAGCCCAAGGAAAATCCATTCAAGGCAAATCCGTGAAAAGGTTTTTCAAAAACACCAATCAGGAGAAATATATAAGAAGATTTCAAAGACTTTGTATATCCCCGGAGCACCGTTAAGTCCACCGAGAGTATGGCACAACTGTGAATTTGCCTAGAACAGGTCGTCCTCCAAAACTGAGCATCCGTGTGAGAAGGGCACTTGTTAGGGGGGCCACCAAGAGGCCTATGGAAACTCTGACAGAATAACAGTCTTCCATGGCAGAGATAGGAGAAACTGTCCATGGGACAACAATAGCCCGGGCGATTCACAAATCTGCACTTTATGGAGGGTGGCAAAAAGAAAGCCATTGTTGAAGAAAACTCACATGAAATCTCACCTAGAGTGTGCCAGACGGCATGTGGGAGACTCTCAAACTAAGTGAAGGAAGAGTCTATGGTCTGATGAGGTCAAGATTGAACTTTTTCCCATGGAGTAAGAAAATAAAATGTGAAATATGGCAAAGGGGGTGAATACTTATTATACCCACTGTGTGTGTGTGTGTGTGTGTGTGTGTGTGTGTGTGTGTGTGTGTGTGTGTGTGTGTGTGTGTGTGTGTGTGTGTGTGTGTGTGTGTGTGTGTGTGTGTGTGTGTGTGTGTGTGTGTGTGTGTGTGTGTCAATATATATACACACACACACAAAATAAATCCATATGTAGGGGTATATCCTTGTTTATGCAGCTAAGTAGTTTTGGTGTATTAATACAGACTACTTATAGTTATAAGGATGCCCACATACATTGGGAAAAAATATATTACTTGTTAAACAAAATATTTTTCTCTGAGCAATTGTATTCATATAAAATAATATAATTTTCCAGTTTTTTTTTGTGAGTGCAATTTTTTTGGGAGAGTACAAATATATATATATATACACATTTATATATAAACAATGTGTGCGTGTGCATATTTGTGTATGTATACAAGGAACTGTGGGAACTCCTTTCCTTCAGGTTACTGCCTACACTAGATGATGGCTTCTCAGAGGACAGTTTGGAGCAAACAAGAAGGTGGTGTGGGCTCTCTTATTAAAAGCAACAGCAACATTAGTCAAATTTAACGCCGCGAATCCATGCAAAAAAGCGAAATCAGAAACCTTTGCAATCTCCCTGCCGGATTTCCCAAAACGCGCCGGAACGAAAATGTGTGCGAAAGTAGGCGTGGGGCATTTTTAATGAGTTCATGTGGAGGCCCTCTCTCTACCCCATGCAGGGAAACCGCTGTTAAAAATGGAAATCGGTGGAACTCTGGGATTTGCAGGAGCCTCTGTGCGTGTGGAAGGAATGCCTTTGAAGTTTTCCTGGATGCATTTAATTAGCAGGACAGGGAGGGATCCGCGGAGGCAAGCTGCGCGGGAAGCGGCCGCATCGCTGTTACTTACACGGTTTGACCCACGCTGGCTTTTTCCCTGCCAGATAGCGTAGTCCGGAGAAAACACTGGCCCACGTTGCTGAACTGGTCTCCTTTTCATTAAACACAATCACACAAAAAATAATGTCCTCAGTAACACAGCCAAATTCATTTAGAATGCACAAAATGTCTGCCAAACACATGGGCCATACATTTATTTTGGTACTAATAACTCAATCAATGTTCTATTGTTATTACTTGTGCCACAGAGCGAAGGAATGAAACGGTGGACTGGCAATGTGGTTTTGGTACAGATGTCTGTGATGCACTGTAGTATCTGTCGCCGGCCCAAGATTGACGGCTCAGACTGTTACTATGGCAGCTCTATAAGAGGCACACCTCCACCTTGCCATGCATCCTGGAAATGTCTTCCCACAGTTGGAATGGGCCAGGACCGAATTCAGAGCGGGGCGTGGAATTCTTTGGGTGTGCAAATGGTCACGCCTTTACCCTGACTCGCACCTTCACAACCCAAAGCTGGGGAGGGGGCTGTCTGTCCTGTCGTGCCGCGCCCGAAGGAGCAAAGGAAAGGAGGGTTGGGTTTCCGAGCCGTAACAGCCAGCTCCGATGTGTCAGAGCCCGATCTCCACCTTGTTTGTCCCCTGCCGCTTGGCTGAACACGCCAGCTATTCTTAGACGATCCGGGGCGTGAATTCACAGAGAACCCGGGGCTGTTGGCGCTCAGATCGAGTGCACGGTCAGACCGTGCGAATGAAAGACATTTATAGCCCCAGACACCGGGCTGCCAGTCACTTTTGCCCCGCGGCCCTGAACGCGCCGACGCTTGCTGTAATTGCGTTTGTTACGGTGCGATTTCATGCCGCAATTAGGTCCTTTTCAAAGAGGCTTTTAGCCGTCATCCATTTAGAATTCTGCAGGTTGCCTGCCCACTCCGCGCTCCGAAACATTGCTTAATCAATAGTGTATCGGCCCATTTATTGCGGTTCAGACCTGTTGTTTCGTCCGCGTTATTGTGTGAAAGCTCTTCTGATTTCCGCCCGGAGGACCACAGCGCGATAAGACACCGAAGGGGCGGGGCTGCGGGGCTCGTGAGCCGGACCGTGGTCGCGTTCCGTCAGGAGAGCGTAACGCGGGCGTGCCATTGGCGTTAATTGCCTGGACGGCACTGGTAAGCACTTGATGGCTTTTAATCAGTGCTTTGATTAGGAGCAGATGGCGGATTGGTTTCTATGAAATGCCTGCAGATTAGAGAGGAGCTGCTGCCCCAGCTGAGAGCTAAAAGCTCTTTGGAGCGATGGAGCGAAGGATGAGAGGTGGGAGGGAGAGGGGGGGGTGGGATTAAGAGAGGAGGGACATCTTCTGCTCAAACGTATACGAACTCTTTCGTCTGGCGATGGATGCATGTAGTATTAACATAGTTCACAAATAAAAATCGCTCTCCGACGGCATAGCAGTTCGAGCCATCCAGGTTAGGGTATTGAGGGGAGGCCACCAAGTATATGAACTTGATTCTAGTAAGATTTGAATTGTCTCAAACTGCTCTGCACTGGCATTCTGTCATCGGTGCCACTTCTTTCGCTCGTATATTCTCAGGAGACTTTAAGCGCCTTCAGCGAAGACGTGGCTCTTAAGTCGCATTATTTTGTGATGTAAGACGTGGTTTAGGCCGTTTACTGCGCTCTGCTTCGAAGCGCACGATCGACTTCACATTTTCAGCATTAATAATATATATAATATATGCCATTTAGCAGACAGTTAACAGTTTAAATAATTGACGCGCGCCAGAGAAGAGTTTCAACCGGGACGCAACTGCCTCGTTTGAATTCAGCCGTCACTTCGACTGTGATATTTCAGCGAGGGGCGGGAGCTTTTCGGCGGCCCGCGCGCATCGGCCGGTGCAGCAAAGCAGCGCCGTGACGTCCTTCGAGTCGGGCCCCGCCTTTTGCTTCTTAACCTTTCATCGAGCGTCCCGGCGCGCCGCGGCCGAGAGCGTAAACGAACGCGCTCGGCCCGGCTGTGAACCGCGGGCGGGTGATTTGTTTTTTTTGAAAGAGCCGGAGCGCGTGGGGAAATGTTCGGACGCCGTCTCTGACTCACGCATCCTGTTTGTCGCAGCCAGGGGTGCGTCTTCCCCGCAGTGAAATAATCAAACCGCTCTCGGAATGACTGGCTCCACAGGCCGCCTCCGCGGGCCCTTTCGCTGCGGTAGAGCAACGCGGCTGCGTCTGCTCCAGTTCTCGCGCCGCGTCTCAGCCCGGCGGATGTCACGGGCGCCTCGTCCTTTTCGAACCTTTCGGGCTGACGGGTCGTCCAAAGTGAGCCTTGACTTGTGAACAAGACGCAGATATTGCATTCCAGCGCCGCTCTGTTTTAAGATTAGAAATTCGGTTTGAAATTGACTTCAAAGTGTCGCAGAACGGTGTGTGGCTCTAAACCGAGGGGAGGGCGCTCCATTTCTATCTTCCACACATCAAACAGTGCTGCCTCTAAGATGCGCCGTCCCTGTGCAAGGATTGCAATACCCCCCCCCATCTGAAAGAGTGCGCCTATCTTCTCTCAGACACTAAAGCAGTTGTTACTGTTTGTTTAATGTTTGACTCATTTCTTTGTTTTTGTAAGTTTGTGTTGATTTTTACAAGGGGTCTCCTTTGTCTGTAAGCCATGTGGGTTTTTCGGTGAGCAAACTGTATTAGGTGGTACGAAGATGCCACTTATTCATTTTTAAGTGTATAGTAATACATAATAATAATAATCATCGTCCTCATCATCATGATAATAACGGTGAATAAATAGTAATAATAAACAGACAGTATCTTTGTTTCACCGAAGACAATTTGCTCACCTGAATTTTGTATGGTTTATGCCTCTGTGCCATTTGCTGAGCAACCTGCACTTCCACCATTTTGATTGTAAAGTTTGTTGCTAAATTTGCTATGAATGTGTCAATCTGTTAGAATCTGCTAGTTCTATGGGAAAGTGTCACCCTCAATGGCGCTCGTACGGTTAGTGATTTTCCCGCCGAGAGCCGCATAGCCACGTGATGTGACCTTGATGCCGGTGGCCATGCCGTAGCCTCAGATTGGCTTCCTGCAATCCGATTGGCTCTAGCGAGTTTTAGCCGGTGTTGTTTTATAGGCCCATGCTTGAGTCCGTTTGAATTGCAGCCTCTGATTTGAGCGCCACCCTCAATTCGTCCCAGGATTCGTCAGTAGAAGTGTTTTATTAGCGAAGAACATCCCCGGAAGTTCGCGCAGACATATCTGGTGCTCCGTGCTCCGGGTGGCCCCAGGGCCAACTCCCGCAAACCGAGCGTGTTCGTAGCCACGGCACGTCACGCCGCGCATGGCCGGGGGCGCCGTTGTCACAGTCCGGTTGCCAGGTTGAGCGCGCAGTAACGGGCCTTGCAGGTCAGCGGCAGTTCACAGCACCTCAGTCGAAGGCCCAGCCGCCCAGCCGCAGCGTCGATGATGCGCATCGACGTGCACACACAAGGCCGCTGGCCTCTGGCCACGCCATAGGGCCAAGCATCGCCTTTGAATCGATTCACCGAGCCGTCATTTATGACCGTTTATGCCTCCGGTTCCCCACCCACGTATACTCGGAGCATTGTTCCACATTGCAATAGGGACTATTAAGATTATAGGAAAGTTCAATGCAAGGCCAAGGTTGTGGGTGAATCACTTTTGGTTTTGGATTTAACCAAAGAGTTGACAAGAGAGCCCAATAAAATGCATGCATTTCGAACGCAAGCGTACCCTGCGCACTCGCGAAGCCGCCATGTTCTCCGAAGCGCCTCCGGCACGGATCGCTTCCCCCCCCACTTCCACGCGCTGGGGACGCTTCCAGCCCCAGCGCGGATCACTCCCCCGAAGTGATTGCGTATCACTCCTCCAGACTGAACGCGCGTCCCTTCGGCGGGTCCGACGCGCATCACTCCTCCGCTCTGAACAGGGCTCGCTCCTCCCGTTTCACCTCCCGTCACCGCTCCGGGTGCAAATAGCCTGCGGCCCGTGTAAGCGTTTGAATCTCTTCTAAAAGAGATGTATTGACAGCGGACTGTCAGCCATGAGTCCTCCCGTGGGAACCTCTCTGCGCTGGGCTATCTCGTTCTCTCCGCAGGCATTGTGCAGGCACCACCTCTTGGCCAAGGGGCGTTTCCCCTTTCGTGACAAGCGTACGGTGAGATTTTGCGACGAGGTATCTCGTGCCCGGGTCCTTTCTGTCATTGTTCCGTAACATTGTTCTCAAAGACGGAACCGGGCGGAAGTCTCCAAGCGTTGCATCACTCCCAATCTGCTGCCCTACGTGTGCGGCTGGGAGAATTTGACATGGCCTGAAGTGCCCCCCCCATTCAATTGTGCTTGATTGGCAGGACAACCAGAGTGTTGCCAAAACATACACAAAGCACGTATGGCATGTAAAATACGTCACTATGGCATCTCGTCTAACATACCAACACGCACAGGTTAACTTACCGGTAAGTGTAATAATAGTATAATGGACAAAGGAAAAGTCTAGGTGATTGAAACTGATAGCTAACAATTACGTAAACAACTGGCACCGTAACAGTTATGGGGTTTTATTTTACTCTCTCTCGCCATCTTTCTCTCTCTCTTTTTCTCTCTCTCTCTCTTTCTCTCTCTCTCTTTCTCTTGCTCTCCTCATGGCTGCTCTTGGCGTGTCCTCTGTGGGGGCAGTCCATTCCGACACACTCAGCACATTCCTCCATGCCGCAGAACATTAGAGCCGCGGAGTCACACACACACACACACACACACACACACACACACACACACACACACATCTGCAGGTGTGTCTCCCGGGACTCCCAGGATCAGCCTGTTCTTCACTCCCCTGCTTTTTACCTTTTTTTAGTTTGCTGCAGTGAGTCTGTGAAGCGGGCATATTTATCTAGTAAAACACCTGAGACAGTCGAATGTCAGTGTTGAGCACACTGTTGAAAATATCATTCGTGTTTTTTAATTTTAACTTGACTTGTGGGAGGGGAGGGCAGGGAGCAAGGCACCTCAGTGCAGTATCAGATAAGTAGTGCTATATTTTCAGGGCACGGAACTTCAAGCATTCGAACATTTGCAGGCGAGAACAGGCCGTTCGAGCCCTCTCGCCTCGTCTTTTGCCGGCGTCGAAACTCTTCCCTCGTGTAAAGCTGCTGCGCTGCTGCTCTTTAACCCTTCGAAATCCGTTCACGGGACCGCAGTGTTCAAGCTCCTCTCTTCAGCTGTGAGAAACTCATTCACTGGTAATTGCCGGAAAGCCTTAATTACGGGGGGTCTATTATTAGGGATGCCTTAGCCGGACAAAGCCTTTCTTGTTTCCTTATCCTTCTTCTGAAGCCAAGGTTGTGTGGTGTGACTCGTTTCGTTAGGCCCGAAGTGGCAGAGCCGCGCACCCCGCCCCTCCAGCGCAGCGGGCCGTTTCCCTGAACACCAGCCATTGTTCACAGGTGTTATTCCTGAGCCTCGCAGGCAGCCATCTTGAGCGTGGCCCCGGACAGAAACGTGTCCAACTCCGTCCCCTCGCCCCCGCCCCGCCCTCCTCCTCTGGCCACGCCTTCCCAGGTCACCGCCGTCGTTCGCCGCTCCCTCTCCCTGGAGCCTCGCCACGTAACGCCGGAAGGCTGTTTCGTCACGGCCCCGGTCACGCCTGGGCGCCTTGCGCAAGCTCCGGTCTTGTAAGCTGACTGACAGCGGCGACACCCAATCGGCAGTCTCACAGACCCATGGTTGAATGTACAGTCTCATCTCCTTGTGTAAGCACTACAGATTGTATTCCTATATATTAATAAATATTAATATTAAACCCACACAGGTGCTCACTACTCTATTTTTTGGTTAAACTGACTTTTTTTGCATTATAATCTATATTGTGAGTTTTCCTTTTACGTACATTCAATTCAATTTTTTCAGTTGTGCACCAGGAGGTTATACAATCAGTCGAAGCAGCAATGATCCACGACCATATTTCACAGTACGTATGAGGTACTTTTACTTGTACGCATCCCTCCATTGACACCAAACATTCCGACGGTGTACATGGCCAAAAAGTTCCGTTTTAGTCAAATGTGACCGTAGCAACCGGTTCCATTCATAGTTCCAATGACATTTGACAAACTCCAGACGCTTGCATTTGTGGGTTGCTCTCAGTAAGGGCTTTCTTCGTGGAACCCTTCCAAAGGAAACTGTTGGTAGGGAGATGGCGTCTCACGGTTGATTTTGACAAAAATGTAAGTGTCACGAATGCAAGAAACAAACACAGAGTGTTGAACACCAGGATGTGTTGACCAAAAATGTGAATAAGTAAACCAACGCTCCTCTTCTCCTCAGCAATTAAACAGTCGAGAACGAAAGATCAGTGTAATGACGATAGTGCTCAGCCTTCATGCAAAAGGCCGCACACACTTATATTGCAGCGTATGCTGCCTGGAGCCTTGGCAGATAAGCTCCTTACGTGCGTACAGTGTAGCCCTAATCTTGATTTCCCATGGGCCGAGAAACACAAGCCGTCCGCAAATTTGTTGTAGGATATCAACGTCGCTGCATATCTATCGCTGCGCGGTAGTCATTCGTGTTTTTTTCCCTACATGGTTTGTTTGGGGCCGGGATTGTTTCGTGTTATGAGCAGATTCATTTGTAACGTGTGTTTGGTCAGAGAGGTGCTCTCTGGTTTTGAGCCTTCATCAGTGCAGTGTTCTCATGTCCTCTGCCATGCATACGCACACATATATACAGTAGACTTTATTTTTATTCACAACCTTGATGAAGATGAACAAAAGAGATCGTATAAAATAAACTATATAAGTAATGAGGTAAGGCGGCACGGTGGTGCAGTGGATAGCGCTGTCGCCTCACAGCAAGAAGGTCTCGGGTTCGAATCCAGGCCGGGGGCCTTTCTGTGTGGAGTTTGCATGTTCTCCCCGTGTCCGCGTCGGTTTCCTCCGGGTACTCGGTTTCTTCCCACAGTCCAAAGACATGCACGTTAGGCTAATTGGAGAGTCTAAATTGCCCGTAGGTATGAGTGTGTGAGTGAATGGTGTGTGTGCCCTGCGATGGATTGGCGACCTGTCCAGGGTGTATTCCTGCCTCTCGCCCCAATGCATGCTGGGATAGGCTCCAGCCCCCCCGCGACCCTAACTAGGAATAAGCGGCTGAAGATGAGATGAGATGAGTAATGAGGTATATTTTATGCTCAAAAATCCAAACCTACATTACTAATACAATTGTTCAGAAAAACATATTTTGTTTTATTAATATTTTTTTTCCCCCAAAACATCTGGATCACAATTATTCATACCCCTAACTATTCTTTTAAATGTAATCCAACAAAAACAAATAGATATAAATATACGATTTATTTGAAGCTCATTGCAAGGTTATGGAACTATACAGTACAGTGGCCTACAATGGTTTCCTGTTTCCTTTGGGTATAAAAAGGACAGCCGTCATCGTGGTGAAAGGCAAAGAACTCCCTGAAAGCATCAGACAAAAGGTTATCGACCTCTACAGATCATGAGATGACTACAAAAAACTAAAAAGTTCAAAGATACCGCTTTCCACTCAATTATTAGGAAGTTTAAGGCCACTGGAACATTGGCTAACCTGTCAAGTAGAGGACACGAGTCTATCTTGCCCCCACGTGTAGTGAGAGGCAAAAAGAAGTCAAAGGGGCACAGTTGAAGATCTCCAAAACAACCTGGCACCTTGGGGTTACAAGGTGTCTTAAGCTACCATTCCACGACGCCGACATGACAATGGCCTTATGGCAGAGTTGCAAGAAGGAAGAAGGCTCTTTTGAAGACAATTCACTGAAAAAGGCATCTTGAATTCGTCAAACTACATCTGAACTATAATTGGAACCGTGTCTTGTGGCCGAATCTATTTTTTTGGACATGCACATCAGCGTTATGTTTGGCGTCCAAAGAATGCAAATAATGTTGAAAAGCACCTCATGCCTACGGCGAAACATGGTGGTGGATCTTTAATGCTTTGGGGTTGTTTTGCATCCACAGGCCCTGGGGCCCTTATTAAAATAGATGGAACCATGAACTCCAGCATGTACCAAGACATTTTGCATGGAGGAATGGTTGAGGATCCCCCCCCAAGAAGTTCCATAACCTCGTACGACAATACAGACGGTGACTACCTGCTGTTATAATGGCTAAGGGACGGACCACAAAGTACTGATAACAGGGGTGTGAATATTTGTGACTTGATTTTTCTGGGGAAAAATAAATTCTGGACTGTTCGATTGTGCTTAGTGCCAATGCATTATTATTAACGAATATAATTTTCAGATTTGTTTTTTTACCATAAAATATACCCCATTACTTATGTCGTTTATTTTATACGATCTCTTTTGTTCATCTTTATCAAGGGTATGAATAAAAACGGAGCTTAGCGTATATATATACACGCACAGGTATATACATGCAAACACACTCACACAGAAACACACACATGCACGTACACACACACACACATGCACGTACACACACACACTCTGTGCAGACCGAGCCCTCTAGTGGTGCGGTGGACGTGTGAGCCCGAGCCTCCTTCCTGTTTGAGCACGGGCAGGATGCACGCTCGACCTAACCCCGCATCCGCTGTGCAGGCCGCCGTCTCTTGCTCAGCCACTCGGCAAAGCTCACCCGCCGCTCCTCATCGCTAACCCCGGAGTGCGCCTCACGTGGGTGAAGCGCGTCCTTTCGTTCTCCGCCGTTTGGGTGTCCGCCGCCGTCCCGTCCCTCGTCACACAGCGTATCGGCGGCGCTCGCCCCGTGGCGACGGCAACGGCGACGACAATAGCAGCAATAAGAAGAGCGGTAACACAGAAAGACGACGGGCCCTCGCTGAGCGCCGACTCCCCGGCACGGCTGTCACTTAGCGGGAGCCCCGGCCCGAGAGCCCCGCATTTCGGAATAATTGTTCCGTTCGGTTTTGAAAGTATTAGCGAGCGAGAGAGAGCTGCCATAACACTCCGCTGTGCCACTAATGGCTGTCATCTGAGACCCCTATTAGCATATCCTTCGTCTCTCTCTCTCTCTCTCTCTCTCTCTCTCTCTCTCTCTCTCTCTCTCTCTCCTCTCTGCACTCTCATCCGCCATCAGCCCCTCTCTGCCTGTGTCATAATATTCACCGTCTCCCTCGGCGCTCAAACCCCTGCCCGGGCCCTTTTTGCCTCGGCGAGAGAGTGCGGATTTGATTGCTCTGCATCGGCGAGGGGGCTCATTCCCTTTCTGCCGATCGATACCCGAGCCCCGCAGAATTGCCCTGCAGTACTAAATAAGCACGGAGGTGAAATCGCGCCCGGGTCTGCCGGGAGACAGCCCTCGCCGTAATGGCACCTTTTGTCATCGGCCGGTCTCCGCGGCTGCCTCTCTCCCGGGTGCTGTAAAGAACCCCCTCCCCCCCCTACCCTCACCCCCCGCGCCCCTCTGCCTTTTTGATGAGCCCTCTCGAATTTCCAAGTTATTAATTCCCCCTATCTGGGGGGAGCCTCCCGCTGCTGCCCAAATGGATGATATCCGCTTACCGTCCCCCGAGGAGGCGGCCTGCTTGATTTATTTATTTATTTCATTTCCTTTTGTATTTTTTTGGCCCCTCGTCGTAACTCTCTGCGCCCGTCGTTTCGCCGGCCCCGGGGGACGGCGAATCGTTCGGGACCGCTGGCGAGAGTGTCGAGGAACACGGCTCCGGCCGCCCGGAGGGGGGGGGGGGCGGTGGCAGTCCGGCGGCTACGGGCGCGCGCCGCTTCTCATCCCGGCTCAACATCTCTTAAGTGCCTGTCAAGGAGTTTGCTAATATGGTGGGAACACAAATAGGAGGCTGTGGCGCAGCGGTGCTGAAAAGGGCTTCGAAATTGTGAGGCGTTGCTCTTCAGCCCGCCGACGTCTGCTGATTGATCGTGGCCCTTCGAGAGGCTTATCGAGGCTGAAGCGTTAGTCCCGGAGTGCTCAGGAGCTATTGTGCTCATTGTCACCGGCGGTTGAGCGCGCTCCTCCGAATGCAGAGCGCTCGCGTTTGTTTCACCCGCGTCGCTACTTCCGACGTGTTTTTGTTTGTTTGTTTATGAGGGTGCCGGCGGCCTAGCAGAGCCTGTCTCAGAACATGGACGCCGGCCCCTCTCGCTGGCCGTGAGAGAGCTGGTGGACGGCCTCTGTTGTACTGGCTGGCCGTGAGAGAGCTGGTGGATGGCCTCTGTTGTACTGGCTGGCCGTGAGAGAGCTGGTGGACGGTCTCTGTTGTACTGGCTGGCCGTGAGAGAGCTGGTGGACGGTCTCTGTTGTACTGGCTGGCCGTGAGAGAGCTGGTGGACGGTCTCTGTTGTACTGGCTGGCCGTGAGAGAGCTGGTGGACGGGCTCTGTTGTACTGGCTGGCCGTGAGAGAGCTGGTGGACGGGCTCTGTTGTACTGGCTGGCTGTGAGAGAGCTGGTGGACGGGCTCTGTTGTACTGGCTGGCCGTGAGGGAGCTGGTGGACGGTCTCTGTTGTGCGGGCTGGCCGTGAGAGAGCTGGTGGACCGGGCTCTATTGTACTGGCTGGCTGTGAGAGAGCTGGTGGGCCGGTCTCTGTTGTACTGGCTGGCCGTGAGAGAGCTGGTGGACGGTCTCTGTTGTACTGGCTGGCCGTGTGAGAGCTGGTGGGACGGTCTCTGTTGTACTGGCTGGCCGTGAGAGAGCTGGTGGACGGGCTCTGTTGTACTGGCTGGCCGTGAGAGAGCTGGTGGACGGCCTCTGTTGTACTGGCTGGCCGTGAGAGAGCTGGTGGACGGCCTCTGTTGTACTGGCTGGCCGTGAGAGAGCTGGTGGACGGTCTCTGTTGTACTGGCTGGCCGTGAGAGAGCTGGTGGACGGTCTCTGTTGTACGGGCTGGCCGTGAGAGAGCTGGTGGAGGAGGCAGCTGAGCCCCCTCGGCATCAGCAGGTGTGTGGGGAAAGCTGCAGTCGTGTGTGAGGGCTGGGGGGTGGGGGTGGCGGGCGATTGCCTCGTCTGTGCCGGGTGTGCGCTCAGTTGGACTCACCAGGCACGGAGGCTGCTAGCAGGTGGCCCCCTTCATTTCCTGCCAAACGCCAGCCTCTCGGCAGTACCAGGCACTTGGCAAAACGGGTTTCATTGTGCCATGTGGCAAGTCCGCGGCGAGGGTGGGCATCGAGGGTGCGCGTCTGTCTGTGCATTGATTTTAGTATTTTTTTTTTCTTTTCGCCACGGCACTCAGAAGTGCTCCGTCAAACGTTGAGATCATTGTAGCCGTAGAGCTTAAAAGTGGAGTCAGTATTTCACCTATCGGTCCACAAGGGGTGATTTGCATTGCGAAACCTTTACTTGCGTTCTAAAAAGACGCCATGGTTAAGTAGAGGCCTGATACAGTTCCGTTGTGTCCGGCGGTTTGCGTTTGGCTCGGCCGAGGCCCACCCGGCGCTAATGTGTTCCTCGGACTCTGAGCGGAAGTGTCCTGACGCCTCGGTGTGGGAGCGCAGGCTGTTTTGGCTCGGCCCGCGGAGGCGACCTCCTCCCGGAGCCGAGCAAGGTGACCTTAAACCGACTTGTTGCCATCGGCCTCCGGGCACTATTCTTAGGCCCCCGTCTCATGCGTTTCCACCAACACTGACCTCGGTGTGTTTCTGTTTTCGTTTTTTCACTTCTCGTCGTCTGCGGCGACGCTAAACACCGGCTCCGGGTTTTTTACGAGCCTCGGCCTCCGCTCGACACCTCGCGCGCGGCCAAAGCTGCGCCGGTCTCGTCCGCGGCTCCCGATTCACTGACGACGCGTTTATTAATAAGCAGCGCTGTAAAGAACAGGAGTGATTTTGAGCCGCAGATGTAATTAGCCGTATTGCTTTCGAGGGGAAGGCGTGCCAGGCCGCCCAGCACTCTGCGCTCTCTGCAGGGGGTCGGAGTCGGCGGAACTCCCACAAGCCCTCGCGACCGAGGCCTGGATTCACCCAACGCGTGTCCTTAACTCTGACTTCCGACGGGATGCCGCTCTTCTAGATGTTGGCGTCGGTTTTCTGCCTTCACAAACACGCTTTTGGACGAGGCCGTTTCGCCGATGGCTGAGCTTGCCAAGTTGTGTTTGTGAGGCAAAAAAACGCTCGCTTTTATTTGCATTGCATGTAAATCAGAATTCAGTGATTATTGGATTCAGGCCTTAGATTCAAGTTAGTTTTACCCCCCCCTTTAACTGGTGAAGACGCACCAAGAGATGTGGACGTGCAGGTTTGGAAGGAGGAGGAGGAGGAGGAGGAGGAGGAGGGGTGAGGGGGGTGGCGTCTCGATGGAGATGGGAGACGTGGTCCAGGAGCTGATTAGACCCTCGCTCTTCAGAGCCGCCGTGGTGCAGCAAACACGTTGCGATGGGCTTCGCCTCGGTTCAGCGGGTCGGATCCCGAGGCTAGTCGGGCTATTTTTAGCGCTTCCTGAGAACAGAAGCACGCTCGTGTTGTGTTCTTTTTGTCTTTTTCGCCTTCGTTTTCACGAGCGGGCGAGAGAGCGGTGGCAGCTGCGCTGGACTCCTCCTCGAGGAGGCTGTGCCGTTTGACGTTAGCTGTCGGGCGCTTTCTGAACCCCACTTCTTCTCACGTTCCTCCCCCCCCCTCGCCTCCCCAGTCTTGTTTCTGCCTCCTCGACTCAAAGACGCGCCGCTAACGAAGATGAACTTTCTGTTTCAGCGTTCGGCGAACAGTGGCTGTGTCAATCCATCACTTACGGGTGGAGAGAAAATAAATAGAAATCTCCTAACCTGCAAGCTGGAGGGAAAAAAGTAGATTCACACTAAAGCTGATAAGGTTCCGGTGAATTCCAGAAATGCATTCGACGAAGGGGGGCGCTGCCGGGGAGGACTGACAGACGTTTCCACTCCCTGCACCACTCTGACTCTGCCTGGTTTCACCTGCTCTCTCTCTCCTTCCCTGCTCCCCTGCCTTTGCCACTGATATTCACAACACCCCTCGCATTTTATCTCCAAACAAGAAAGCGGCATCCCCAAACGTTTCATTCCTTGGCCCCGTCGACTGAAAAATGTGCGTATGGATATTTCATGAACGCAATGTTTCTAAATGGTCATTTTACATTAGAAGTGGGTATTGGGGTTTCTTGGTGTTTTGGGCCATAACAGAGTCAACAAGGCAGGTTGTTTCTGTTAACGGCCACGTATAGCTGGAGTCCCCAGCCATTGTCCTGGTGAGCCATGGGTTGTGTAGGTTTTCGTTTATGTTTTCGCTCAGCGTTACGCCGATTCATTAAAGCACTTTGTTTTAATTGATGAATTCATTGCACAGTTGACTTGCCTTACCTGCTTTCCAGTCAAAACTGGGGCTGCCATTTTTTATGTAAAAGCATAAACCAGCCTAAAAACATAAACCAGCCACCCTGTGGCCCCCAGGACCAGCGTTGGGAACTCCAGATGCGCATTGTGTGTCCAGCAGAAGCCCCTCCCCCTGCATCGATACCCTGAGCCTCCGCGCGTCCTCACGGAGAATCTGAACCACGTCGTTTCCGTGGAATGGAAAGAGACCTCTTTCCCCGTCTCGGTTTCCCTCGGTCCCACTGTTTCCAGCGGCAGCAAATCGGGTTACCGCGGCCAGGTCGGGAGACGGGGGCCCGGCGGTGATGCCCGTAGGTGATAACCCCGCCGGCAGAGTAACCGGCGCTGTTGGCGAGGGCCGGCTCTTGTTACATAGGCGGCGGTGTGCGGATGCAAAGCCGGCTCGCGCGGCCACGCCGCCTCGCGTATCGGTTTCCCCCGAACGCCACGCTTGCCCACGTCCGTCCCATTTACATTGCAAAGGCCCCGCTCCACAGCTGCGAGGCGCAGATTAGCATTGAGCGATGGCCGCAGGTCTCGTTTGGCGTCATTTGAATCTCCCCTGCACTGGCGGGGAAATGGGCAATTAAGGGGTCGCTTTGCGGCTTTGCTGTCAGGGCCCGGGGGATGGCCCTCCCGAGGGGGGCAGCAGAGGCTGAACAGCAGCAGTGCCAGGACCAGTGCCCCTCCACCTCTCCCTCTCACCCGCTTTTAACACCTTGGAGGCTCGCTTCACTTTACATCTAAAATGTGCCAGGTCGTTCTGCAAATATTTATTGTGACGGTGTCCTGGGCTTGTATTTTATTTATTTATTTTATTTTATTAAGTTTTTCAGTTTTGTTTTTTTTGTCCTCCAATTTGGAATCGCTAACTGTGCCTCGGGGAGCCCGCAATAGATATGCCACCCGAACTCGGGCACCAGGGGCACTGCGGCTGAAGCAGGTGCTCTCCTGCAACGCTCCTGCCTGCGAACCAGGAGTATCTCTCGCTAACCATAGCTACTAGCCTGGGAGCGCCTGGCTTCTCGTTGGCAGAAGCTGGTGTGGTGGTTCTTTTCGGCTTTGGGGTTTGGACTAGGATTCTTTGAGGCTCTTCTCACAAAGCTTCTCTTGGAATTCAGTCTGCTGGTGGGATCATTGGCTCCCCCGGGGGGTGGGTGTTAACGCTGATCCCATTACTCCCCCCCGACCAGCTCTCTAGCCACTCTCAACTGGTTCAGGACCGGTCACGGCCCCTGTCTGGCCAACTTCCACAGATGGGGCATCAATGCCAGCCCCCTATGCGCATGTGGGCTGGACCAAACCGGGCACCGCATCACAGAGGAGTACCCAATTTACAGATTCAGTGGCCTGGCTACACTCACGCAGCAGGACCAGAAGCTACCACTAGGCCTAGGGACTTTGCATTCGCAAAATAATGAATACAAGTGTAGTGGTGACCCCCTGACTGTCTTAAACCCACGCTACCACTGACAGGACAAAAGCCAACCAATCGTGTCCCACCGCAGCGGACTCCTGGTCGTAGGTGGCCGATGACATAGCCGATCCTCCCTCCGACTGTGTAAAGGGCATTGTGTCATTAAAGAGCGATTCTAAAGGACGTCCGGTGAAAGTACCTTGGAGAATTACGCTGCCCCTCCCCCCCACTTCGAGGAAACCCCAAGAGTCTGTGTGGGGGGTTTGGGCTGACTTTGCTAGCTGGGGAAGTAATGTTCCTCAACGCGGGGAGCGGGTCCCAGCGGCTGTTCACAAGAACCCCCGGTTCCTTCCACCGACGTCAGTCACCCCTCTGACGCGCGGTCAAGAAATGGACTCTCGATTAAGTGGCTGCTTTTGCCACCTGAGCTTTCGAAAGCATGGCCGTTTAAGTCATACGTTTTTTCATTGATGTACTGAATGGGTAGGTGAAATACTGAAAGCCAAAAGGTCCTCCATCTCGGGTCATTACTGCAGGCTGGTCGCACGCTTCTCGCCTGTTATCCGGAGGCTAGCCTGAATTTAAATTCCACACAGTGAGACACCCGCCAACTTAAACCGCGAAGAGGAGACCGGATCTGTGGCTTAGCTAAGGGCTTGGACTGCTTTTTATCTCCAGCGGCACAAGGAGCGCCGGGCATTAAGGTCAGATGTTAAAGAATGAGTGACGACAACGCGATTTGCACATCCCCAGGAGAAGGGCAAGCGGAGCGATGCGTTGTGGGATTCGCGCGACGGTTAGAAGTATTGTACGGCGGGTCACAAAAACCGCGGGAGGATCTCAAGTTCCTTCATCTCGTTATTAATACAAACGAGCTCCTGCACCTCCACGGCCCACTTTAAGAGCCTCTCAGCTCGGATACCTACTTTAGTGAAAGTGTGGAACGGGAATATTCGACTTTAGATTCATGGTGAAGTCACCTTTTAAGAAGTCTCCCTTAACAGCGGTGGACTAGTTGGAAATGTGCACGAGCCGTAATGTAACCTGAAGTATTCGAGACAAGCTGCCTGCCCGATGCCTATTGTGTTGTGATTTAATAGCGGAGCACTGCGCTATCCTCGGCTGTGCTATATATGGGTTTAGCATGTCACCTTCCACGCTGGCGCTGTGTGTAGTGCCTCAGCTTCTGCTGTACCGCCGAGTTCATACAGGGAGAAGCCTTGGTGAGCCGATATATATTACACGGGGAGCGATGCTGTCACATGTGTCAGAACACACACGGCAGTCTGTCTGTGGCGGGGAAACGGGGAGCGCCGCTTCGGTCGTTCTTTAAATTACACCGGGGCGCCTTGTGGGTGTGTTGCCGAGGGGAACGGGAGACATACGCGCTGGAAACCGAGGCTTCGGCGCGGCTCCTCCTCTGCTCCCCGCGCCCCACGCCCCACGCCCCACCGCCGACCGGCGCAGAGAGGCAGACGGCTGGAAATGAGCCACTTTAAAGGCTGGCGGGCTTTCCGCGGTTGGTTCTTGGTTCTTGTTTGTTTCCTCGCGTCCTCCCTGGCAGCGCGGGCCGCAGCGGCGGGTTCCGATCCGCACCCGGGGCGAGCCGGGCCTCCCGGACCGGCCACCCCCGATCGACCCGAGGGAGCCCGTGCGTCGAAAGCCGCCCACCGCCTCTCCCCTTCCCTCCTCTCCTCTCCTCTCCTCTCCTCCCCTCCCAGCGCCCTCGTCTCTCCTTGTTAGCTTTCTCCCGCGGACGTCGGGCTGTTTAGCGATGCGCGGCGCATCCTCCGGCTCTCCGGGCTAATTAAAATGCCATTACGGGGCCGTCTGGTCCGGGGGGAGAATTCCAAAAATAGATCGGCGAGCGAGACGCGCTGCGAACGTGCCCCGGCTGCACAAGCACCTCTGAAGGAGAGGCGCTGGATCTTTTCTTTCCTTTCTTCCTTTATCTTGCTCTTTCTTCGTCACCCCCCTCCCCTTCTCTCCCCTTCTGTCCTTTTCTTCTTCTTCTCTTGTTTTGTTGTGTTTTTGGGTGAGGGGAGGGCGGTGGAAGGCTTAAGGAAGGTGGGCGGGGGGTTGGGGGCTTCGTATGAATGTTTAATTCCCTCATGCTCAGTCATGTATTAATCATGTCTGCAGTCTGGGTGCCTCCGCCTGCCTGGCCCCCGCCGAGCCCCACGAAACAAAGGCTTGTGTTCTCTGTCGCACATCGCCGCTGCGCCCTGGCCTTCTTCGGCCTCTCCCTGCCCCTCGCGCTCACCGCTGCCGTGACGTCCGATGTCTAATTTATGTTCTAGGACGTGTACTAGAATGTGTAAACACCGGTATCGAGTTTCCAGTTGTGTAGAGTCAAACAAGCGTGTTGTTTTGTGGCCCCTGGCTCTGATACCCCGGTAGTCCGTGTTGTTGTGTACTCTGCTGAGCGCTGTATCTGATACGGAGGAGTCGGGGACATACGAGGTGCCTGCAGTTCCTGTGCAGGGGGATATCCTGTGTAGGGTAATACGCAAAGGCTCATGTGCGTGTGTGTGTGTGTGTGTGTGTGCGTGCGTGCGTGCGTGCGTGCGTGCGTGGGGGCGTGCGTCGCGTGCGTGCGTGCGTGCGTGCGTGCGTGCGTGCGTGCGTGCGTGTGCGCGGCGCGTGCGTCGCGTGCGTGCGTCGCGTGCGTGCGTGCGTGCGTGCGTGCGTGCGTGCGTGCGTGCGTGCGCGGCGCATGCGGCGTCGCGTGCGTGTGCGTGTGTGTGTGTGCCCGTCTCTCTGCGTATTTATGTGCACGTGTGTGCGCGCTTACATGGCTATTATATGGTCTGTTAGAGCATGCATGTTTGTGCGTGTGCGTGAACGTACGTGTGTGTGTGTGTGTGTCTGTGTGCGCGTGTGCGCGTGCGTAATTGAATGGGCCAGTCAGTTCAGACCCATCATTGTTATAAACGAGTCTCTGATATCTCCAGTGTTATCCTTGAATCTCTCATTGAGGAAATGGCCGATAGATTTCAGCGAATCGTCTTCAGGAAGCCCACAGTGCTCTGCTGCGCTCATCTGTATTCTGCACCCTGTGCCGGATCGGCAGGCAGGGTCTCCGTAGGAACAGTGGCCCTGAGAGTCCGCTCTCGTTTCCCCGCACCTCTCCACGTGAGGGCCGCCGCCAATACATTAGCCAGCGCATCACCCCCCCCCCCCCCCCGACCCACCGCTGGGCCCGACGCGCTGCACGTGCCAGTCAAAACATTTTGAGATTTGAGGCAAGAACGGGCGGGGCGGGATGTCTTCTTTAGCGGGTAGACCCCCTCCCCCCGAGACACATGCGCCCCCGAGCCGTGCCGGGCCCAGAGGACGGGTTCTGTTTGTCAGCGCCGCGGCTGCACGTGTAAGCGCACGTGTCCGCTGCTTTCTAAGCCTCTCTCTTTTTCTTTTTTTTTTTTTCCACGTTAAATAATAATAACTGCCGCTTTTGATGAGCGTGCATTTCCAGCGAGCTTCACGCAAGAGAGGAGCTCATCCCGGGGGGGGCTTTAACCCCCGCGTTGCCAAGGTGCGACGCAGGCCGTGCTGCTGGGCGTTCAGAGTGGGAAGGTCGCCTGGACCTCGATACCCTACGTTTTCCCCCTTTTTCTCCCGATTTGGAAAGTCCCAATTGTGCTCTAGGCCGCCCTTGCTTCAGCCTCCACCGTCAATTCGGGAGAGAGCAGACCATCACGCGCCGACACGTGATGTCAGCCTCCGCTTCTCCTCGCGCCGTAGTCTGCAGGTTAAGCTCGCACGGGCATGAGTCGGATGACCGACTCCCCTGATTGATCAGCGGGGCTTGCTGGTGCGCGACAAGACACAGAGAATCCTGCCGATCGGCTCCCTCCCTCCCTCCCTCCCTGGGCGACCCTACAGCGAATGATGCGATGCCTCGCGGTTGGCCACAGTTGGCCACAGTTGGCACTGGCAAGGTCCGGATTCCATACCAGATCGCAGGTGCGCGCTACAACAGCGACGAGCCTCCCAGCAGCCCCACTTAACGAGCAAATACATTTTCCGTGACATTTTCTAAACATTTTCCCCTTATTGAAATGTAGCCAAACATGTGTTCAGATACAGAACTAAAATGTTTACGCACGTGTCAAAACAACTGCATGTAGCCTGTGCCTCAACGCAATGCGTTTAACTGTGTTTAATTGGGCCAGTGGAAAGTGTTGAGTACACCACGTTATTTTTTGTCGTGCATGTATTTGTCAACTGATTGATTTCAGCCTCCCGACAACCCGCCGAACAGGCTTCGACCCGCAGTTCAGGAACCGCTGCCCTAGGCCGCCTGTGGCTTTTTCCATAAGCAGTGGGTGACGTCAGTCATCAGACTTGAAATTGTCACGCGTTTGACGTCACAGTGCGCTCCCGTGCGGCTGCTCTCAGCCCGGAGAAGGGCCAGTTAGTTTTCGACGGCCTTGTACGTCAGCGGCGCGGCGTTTTTGTTTTGGCCACAATTTTGGACGACGCTGTAGAAAAAAAATGGCAGGCGTGCAGAAAAAAACACGCACGTTCTCCCTGGGGTGATCGGTCGAGAGACGTGGGAAGCCGAGCTGGACGGGCCGTTTGAGAGAGGCGACGTGAAACAGTTACAGTGGCCGTGGCGCCAGTCGCCCGAACGTCGCTCCCCTCTGCGTCGCCATTTCACCATTTCATTCCGCCTCGGCGACACGTGGACAGGCCCGCCGCGGTGGACGACCTTTTTTTCCCTCGCTCCATCCTAAAAATCGGGCCCGTCGCGCGTTCCCCCTTCCAGCCCTCCTCTCCCCGGGGCTTGGCGTTTCGGGAGCAGCGCCACCTTGAGCGCAGGAGGACCACATCTGCCGCTGCCCTCCCTCCACGCAGACTCTCGCGTTTGGGCTTTTTTTCCCGCTCCGAGCTGCAGCTCTGGGGTCAGCCTGGCTCGCTGCTCTCACTGCTCTCGCTGCTCTCCCCGTGTCCCTCTCCGCTCTATTTATAGAAGGGAAAGTGTGAAGGCAGGAAGCGAGCCGCGGATGCTGGCCTGGAGCAATAATAACATCTCTGCGAACGCAGGCTATAAATATTGGTTTGTCACTTGGGCCGCATCGGCGGGCAGCTTCTTCCCCATTTGGTCGTGTTTAGGCTTCGCTGTCTGGTCGGGAGGGCATCCCTCTTCTGCACAGCTTGGTGAGGGCCTTCGGGGCGCTTGTGCTCTCTTGTGCGTCGGGATGTGTGTGTGTGTGTTGGTGTATGTGTGTGCGTGTTTTTGTGCGTGCGTGCGTGCGTGCGTGTGTGTATCAGGATCTGTATTATTGTGTTTTGTGTTATTGTGGGGTGTGTTTGTGTGTGTTTGTGTGCGTGCGTGCATGCATCTGTGCATGCATCTGTGCGTGCGTGCGTGCGTGCGTGTATGTGTATGTATGTATGTGTGTGTCTGTGTGTATCTGGATGTGTGTTATGTGTTACTATGTGTGTGTGTGTGTGTATGCGTGCATCTGTGCGTGTATGTATGAGTGTATGTGTATGCATGTTTTAGTGTGTTTTTTGTGTGTGTCTGTGTGTGTGTGTGTGTGTGTGTTTTTTGTGTGTGTGTGTCTGTGTCTGTGTGTGTGTGTGTGTGTGTGTGTTATGTGTGTTGTGTGTGTGTGTTATGTGTGTTATGTGTGTGTGTGTTATGTGTGTGTTATGTGTTATGTGTGTGTGTGTGTTCGCACGCGTGACAGCATCTTGATGATCTCTTCCTTCCTGTAGTCTCTCTCCCCCTCTCTCCCTCAGCTGGTTATTTATAGCCGTCTCTTCCCTGGGCTCAGCTGCTACAAAAGCCTTCTCATGCTCCCATCATAATTACTGCTGTTGCGCCGACTCGTAATAGCAGGGGGAGTATTAGCGTTTGCATTGTGTGTGTACATACTCCATACACACCGGAGTTTATTTTTACTCGCGTCTCACTGTCTAATCCCTCTCACTCTTTCTCTTTCTCTCTCCCTCCCTCCCTCCGTTGCACTCGTCGCGCGGAGCCAATTACAGACGGGTCTAACGCGAAGCCCGAGCACGAACGCAGCCGCGGCTGAGGCGCGCCGTTAAAATGAGCCTTTCCGCCCGTCGCTCGACGAAGCACCCCTCAGCCTCCGACTGTGCCCGTTAGCCTCGAGGCGATAAACCACCCCACCCCCACCCGCCCCCGGTGTCCACCGGCCGTCTGACCGCGGTATCGCCGCAGAATGAGGTCCGCGCAGAGATTGGGCGCGCGTCGCGCCGCTGCCGTTAGCGCGCGGTAGCCTCGGTAGCCTCTCCTCGATGCTGCGGACCATATTGGAAGCTGAGTCCTCTCCTCTCTCTCCCGCAGATGGACTCCCGAGCGCAGAGCGGCCCCTGGAACTTCTGAAGCCATCTGGACTCAACCACATTCCTTCTGGTAGGAACCCCGTATTCCTCCCTCCATCCTTCCATCCCTCCCTCCCTCTCTCTCTCTGTCTTTCACTTGCTCTCTCTCTCTCCCTCCCTCCCTCACACTGGTCTCTGTCTTTGTCTCTGTTTCTCTCTCTCTCTCTCTCTCTCTCTTGCTTATCTTTCCCTCCATGCTTGTGTCTGTCTCACTCTCTCTCTGTTTGTCTCTTTGTCTGTCTCTTGCCCCTCTTGTACCTTTGCGTGTGTGTCCCTGTTGTCAGAAGTCATTGGAAGAGTCGCACGTTGAGCCAACAGGAAAAAATCCGTAGCAACACACTGGTCTCCTCTGTACATGGGTTATGGGATAGTGATTGTACAGTTTGGAAACACCTTGTCAGACCAAAATGAACTGGCAATATCACGCGACGTGACAACGTGCATTAAATACAGCGGTCAACGCAATTTTTGTATCTCTTTTGGAAAGCAATGTTTTAAAGGTAATTTGGGGTGCTGAATTCGAAAACCACATTTATTTTTTCACATCAGGACTGTGTTTTTCTGCAAGTGGTGTGTGTCATCTGGAGCCGATACGCCGAACAAACCGCCGATATGCGAAACGAAATCATGCAAAGCCTTTCAGATTAGTCCGGAACTAGTCCAGGATCATGGTTATATTTCACAAAAATATGCCTATACTTGCCTGACACAAGAGTAGTTGCCATATACTGTACTTTACTGTATTTTTCTGCAAGGGGTGTGTGAACAATCCTGACTGCTTCTGTTATATCCGTGGCCTCTTTACACCTGTTTCACAAAGGAGAACTATATCCCCTGCTGTCAAGAGGTTATTTTCATTACTTTGGCTGCAAGCTTGGTGATCAGGATAAAGCATGGACTGCAGTTCTTGTGCTGTGATCCTAGGAGAATGGCTTCAAGGAAAGAAGAGGAAGATGGCTTTTGCAGTCCCAATGATTTGGAAAGAACAGAAGAACCATTTTGATGACCATTTTATTTTTCTCAAACCAACATCACTGGTATTACAGCAAAGACAAGAAACGTACAAGGTGGACGTACCCAGATATTGCTTCCGCTATCCAACCTG
Source organism: Aldrovandia affinis (assembly GCA_029706075.1). Lineage (NCBI taxonomy): Eukaryota > Metazoa > Chordata > Actinopteri > Notacanthiformes > Halosauridae > Aldrovandia > Aldrovandia affinis. The sequence goes on from JAINUG010000058.1 coordinate 3,954,113, forward strand.
TTCATTACAATGATCAACTGCCAATTCCTAGTCCTCCTTCTAAGGAAGAAGAATTGATGCACGCTTCTGAGAGTGATTCATCTTTAGAAACTGAAAAGTTGTCTGACAGTGACTTTAACCCTCCAGAAAAAGAAGGTGGACTTCATTTTGTGGCACCAGGGGGTCTCAATGACTTGGTAAGAGACTTCTCTCAAACCTCGGATTTTGAGACCTCTCAAAATCTCAAGCAGAAATACTAAGCCAGCAAGGCTGAAACTGTGGAAATTTGTTCCGGAGGAAGTACGCATAACATAATTTAGAAGCCGGAGTTCTGAAATATCATGTATTTTTTCTGTGGACAATGACTTGTGTTATTGCAACAATATTGAGGGACTCTTTGCCTATTTTGAAATACCGCACAATCCTGATGAATGGCGACTATTCATTGACTCAAGTAAGTGGAGTTTGAAAGCTGTGCTCCTGCAGAATGGTAATGTGTACCCAAGTATTTCTATCGCTCATTCTGTTTATCTGAAGGAATCATACGTGAACTATTCTGAATGAGATCAAGTCGGTCCTCAAATTCTGAAACTTTTGAAGGATGGTGACAAATTCATTGACTGCTTAAAAAATAAAGACTTACGCTTGGTTCGCATTTAAAACAGGTTGTGGCTTCGATCCCACGGGACTGCATGTCTGTCGTTCGGATGGGATGGTAAAAACCGAGGTCCTGACTCTCTGTGGTCATCAAAGATTCCCGTGCCGCTTTTCGAAAGAGTAGGGTGTTAACCCGGCGTCCTGGCCAAATTCCCAACCAAAAAAACCTATATATATATACATGGAATTAATTCATTCTCTCCCTCCTTGCCTCTCCACTGTGTATCTGATGTGCAGTGAGTTTGTACTGGCGCACTATGGCTGCCGTCGTGTTCACCCAGATGGGTGCTGCACATTGGTGGTGGTTGAGGTGAGTTTCCCCTGTCGTTGTCGTTGTAAAGCGATTCGGGTACCTTGAAAGGCGCCATGTTCAATTCAATTAGGCGTGCGCTCAGAGAGCGTGTGTTTGGGTAGCGAGAAAACACTAGCTAAGCAAAAGCACTCATCTTCGGGAGTTACGCGGGCACGTTGTGCACTGGGCGCGATAAGCAGCACGGCCCGGACGACAGGACCGCTCAGCCGCCGTCGCGTTCGACCGCTCGCTCTCGGAGAAGGCCGGTCACGCCGGCCGGCCGCCTGGGTCGTGCGGACGTGACGGACGTGCGCCGCTGAAAATCCGAAACGACCCGTTTAGGAATCAGACCTTCACGCCTCATTCGGCAAAAGGAACTGAAACGATCTGCTCCGCCGTCTGGTCCCAGCCCGGCGCTGGCGCCCGCCGTCTCGGCCGGCTGACCGGGCCGGTCCCGCGCGACACCGTCCCGCCTCGGGAGGCGCGGTGGCAATTTAGTGGCTCTCTTTACGCCGAAAGCTCCCCTGACCAGGAAACAGATGGCCCAGCAAGCTGTTTTTGGCCTGGCTGGCTCCATGTCTAGAGACTAACCCGTTGCCAAGGGGAGGGGGGGGTTTGTTGCTTTTTTCTTTCCCCCTACTTCGTGAATTAGTATTGACCGAAAACATATTCTCTAACCTGGATCTGGTCAATTTGCTGCGCGCGGCCCTGCCAGCGCTCCTCCTTCATTAGAACGCTGACCTTTACAGTATCGCGGAACAAAGCAAACAAACTGGAGCGCTCCCAGCGCCGATGGGGTCCCGCATGTGTTCCTGCGTCCGCCCTGGCTCCCAAGCCCACCATTACATTTCCTTTCTTTACAGCTGAAATCTCTATTGTAAAAACAACAGTAATCAATATTAAATCTCCCCAAGCCAATTATTCTGTATTAAGTGCGCAATTAGAAGATATTAGTCTCGACTGCTAAGCCCGAGAGCCATGTGTAATTATCGGTACGCTTCGACTCGGCTTTGTTAAGGTCTGTTGTTTGTAAAAGCAGCCAGTGGGAGCCCGCTGAGGCACGTTATGAGAGCAGACTAAAGTGTCACATCTCCAGGTATTAAATGTCAGTGCCGAGTGGAATGCTCTCCCGCTCTGGGAACCTCGTAGCCAAGACCCCCGTACGTCAGCCTCTGTTTTGACTGCGTGGCTGTGTCTGCCTTTCAGATGCGCCGCGCGATTGTCTCCGGGAACTGTGTCGCTGCTACTGTGTGTGCGCGCGTGTGTGCGTGCGAGTGCGCGTATGAGTGCGTGCATGTGTGCATGACTGTGTGTGTGTGTGTGTGTGTGTGTGTGTGTGTGTGTGTGTGTGTGTGTGTGTGTGTGTGTGTGTGCGGGTATGTGTGCGGGTATGTATGTGCAAGGAATGTACCTTGGCACGATGGTCTGCAGGCCCTCGTTCAGGAGAACACGGGTGCAGACAGGTTTTGATGGCACAACGAGACAGAACCATTGATCCCAGAGAACACGGGAGTCCGCCGGCCCCCTGAACAGAAGCCACGGTCAGATCGGCACGTCGATTCCTGTCGTTAGCAAACTTCGATTCCCCACTCCGTTGGCTCTGAACTGTTTGGGGGCGTGTGCGTAGTTTAGCGCATTCGGGCGCTTGTTAAAGGTGATGCGTCAGGAGCCACACACTTGGCCCAGTTCGTGCGTTATTTATGACGGGCCGGGGCCACGCAGCTGTGTTCCGATCGGAGGCATCTGTTCACCCCTGCCCGCTCCGTGCGTGGCAGGTGTGCGCGTCGTCGGAGCAGACAGTGGGCTATGTGGGAAGGGCGCTATAATAACGTCGCGGAACGTGGGCTCCCTCCTCGTCTCTATGCGTTTGCTCATCCCTCACAGGAACATCGAGCATGATACCCACCCTGGCATTTCACCCCCCCCCAAACCACCACCACCAGACACGTTCAGATTGGAAGACACAGGAAGCGGAGAGACACTTTGGAGTTTTGGTTTGTGGATAAACGAACAAAAGAGAACAAAGCTCGAGTTTCGCTGACATACTTTTTTTTGGACACAAGTACATATTCACACATCACAGGAGGTGGAGATAACTTTGGAGTTGGGTTTTTTGCTTTCTTGTCATCGCACTACTTCTTTTCATTGACAAAATTACATGTTATCGTGGTACAGGAAGGAGAGATGGCCACTTTGGCTCGTGGCGTACTAAAAACCAACAATGACTTTTCGCCGCAGCGCATTCAGAGTATCGACGCAAGCGCACGTGCTTCCCCCTGGTTAAAATAAAGCTGTCCGCATCGGACATTGCTAAATCTGAGGAATGTTTTACACGTCACTGTGGAGGTGAATCATTTACACATTTGTCTTTGTAAATGTCATCAGTCTTTTGCCTGCGGGCTTGCTTAACTCTCCGCTGTGGAACATTGTAATGCTACACTCTCACGGTGAGACGCGGTTGCCTCGCTGCCTCGGTTCCTTCAGCGCGTTTCATTTCATTTTGTCTGAGGGCGGGAAATGAATTGAACGCTGAAATGAACTCGCTTTATGACACCCACATCGCCCTGGTATACCCTGGACTAAATACGAAGCTGTTGAGTGTCTGTTTCCCACATGCGGCATATACCTTCAATAACGACAACTCTTTTTCTACTTTATTTTTTACACCAAAACTGTTTATTTCTTCAAATATTCTCAGCTCCAAAAATGAAAGCCCCCCTCCTAGTCGATGAACAAACCGAGGTAGTGAATGCTACTTAAAATGCTTTTATTTGTGTGTTAACTAAAGTTATAGAGTAATGCACATTACGATTTTGATTAAGGGCTGTCTAACAGAGAGGGAGGACAGGCTCTAGTTAGCTCCAGCCTGGCCGGGCCCGCTCTGCCGAAACGCGACTTACCGAAATCCGCCGTCGGACACCCGTCACGGAAAACCCTGTCAGCGCTCGCGGCGCCTCGGATCGGGCGGCTGTCACTTCCCGGGTCGCATTTGGACACGCCGGACGTCGGTGTGCGTGAACGCGTCATCTCTTACATAACGGGCAGCGATGCGGTGGCCGACGCCAGCGCTGCGCTCGGCGCGCTGTGCTGTGTGGGTGATGTCGCGGCCGGGAGATGGGCGAAGGAGCTGCTGTGTGTGTACGGTCGACTGCTCTGCGCGTGGTGGTCCCACTCATTCCATCACAGAGCAGTCTCTTTATTTGGGCACACTGAATAATAGATGAGCTCTTAAGTGCTAAGGAGAGAGAGAGAGCAACAGGGAGAAAGAGAGAGAGCAACAGGGAGAAAGAGAGTGAGAGTGTGAGAGAGAGAGAGGGGGAGAGGGGGAATGAGGGAAGGGCCGGGGTGGCTGAAGTGGGAGTGCCATGCTAATGTAACCGATACATTAGCATTTCAAAACCCGAGCGTGAAAATCACTTTACGGACGAGGGCTGCCTTTGAACCAGAGTTGTATTGGTCCCTCTCTCTCTCTCTCTCTCTCTCTCTCTCTCTCTCTCTCTCTCTCTCTCTCTCTCTCTCTCTCTCTCTCTCTCTCTCTCTCTCTCTCTCTCTCTCTCTCTCTCTCTCTCTCTCTCTCTCTCTCTCTCTCTCTCTCTCTCTCTCTCTCTCTCTCTCTCTCTCTCTCTCTCTCTCTCTCTTTCTTTCTTTCTTTCTTTCTCTCTCTTTCTCTCTGTCTCTCTCACTGTCTCTCTCTCTCTCTCACTCTCTCCCTTTCTCTCTCTCTCTCTCTCTCTCTCTCTTTCTCTCTCTGTCTCTCTCTCTCTCTCTCTCACTCTCTCCCTTTCTCTCTCACTGTCTCTCTATTTCCTCTCTCTCTCTCTCTCTCTCTCTCTCTCTCTCTCTCTCTCTCTCTCTCTCTCACTGTCTCTCTATTCCCTCTCTCTCTCTCTCGTGCACACCACTTGGCTTTCAGTGCCACCTGAGAGCACGCCAGCCTCCCCACGTCCCACATGCCACCGATACGCCACCAGCTGCCTTCTTTGCATCGAAAAATGCATTTAGATTCAGCAAAATGTGAACCAGGACTAAAGGAATAATCATTCTCCATTCACTCCTTTTACCGCAAGGAGGTAAGGGTGTTGGAAGACTCCTGTCACCTAGTGCGAAGGCCCCTGCAGACTGGTCCTGCTCCAGCTCTTCCAGTCTAGCACCTTTCCCAAAGAAACTGGGGAGATGTGCAGGTGCGAGAAAGGTGAAACCACCTGTCCACAGAATATCAGTGCCAAGGAGGCCTGACCCCTCCTCCTCCCCTCCCCCCGTTTCTCCTACCCGCCCTGCCGCCTCGTCCTCCTCCTTTTCCCGAGTAGATCGCCCGTTTCTTTCCTTTTCAAATGCGGAACGCCCAGTCGCGCTCGCTCTCTTCGCGCAGTTTGGGAGAACGCCGGCTAGCGCGTGCCGGCTCCCTCTCGCGCCGCGGTCCAGAAGCTGATATGTGTTCGAGGACTGCACAGCGTCGGAGGGATAGACTTCAAGCACGGTACAGTCAGGATTGGATGCCGAACCTTAGCCACGCACCAAAACCCAGGGCTTGAGCTGGAGGAGCCACCCGGCAACCCCCCGCCCCCCTCCCCCCTCCCATTCATTTATTGTCAACAAAAACTTAGCTGCAGTTGCCAGTTGATTTGAAACCCGGGTCGATTGCCGCGTGTTGCTCTCTCTTTCTCTCTCTCTCTCTCTTTCCGGTGCTTTTTAGGCCTTTGATCTCAGGGCGTTGATCACGGGGGAAGAGGAGCCATCAGTCACAGCCATTAACGAGCGATGCCAGAGGTGAAGATTTATCGGCAGCTCTGCTATCAAAAACAGGCAGGATGGCTGCTGCGCGCGGGAGACCGGAGATGCATAAAAATGAGGCGCGAGTGCATACGAGTAGCACATGCAATCCTCCGAAGGCCAAAGGCTTTTATTACCTCATGCAGGTAACCGCCAAGATAAAGGGAAACACTTGAGAAAGTGAAGGGTTTCTGGCGGCTCCTGTTTGGTGTGGGGTGCGCTTTCCTGGCATGGCTAGGTCCACTCAACTCCTGAGAGGGCAAGGTAAACGGCAATAAATACAAAGCCATTCCAAGTGATCACCTTCATTCTACAGTGAAGCATTTCTATCCTGATGGGAGTGGTCTCTTCCGCGATGACAATGCCCCCCATCCACAGGGCACGAGCGGCCACTGAATGGTTTTGTGAGCATGAAAACGATGTGTAAACCATGTGCCGTGGCCGTCTCAGTCACCAGATCTCAACCCAATTGAACACTTATGGGAGATTCTGGAGCGGCGATTTCCAAATGATGGAATTTCTCATGGAAGAACGGTGTTGCATCCTTCCAGTGGACTTCCAGACACTTGTAGAATCTTTGCCAAGGTGCACTGAAGCTGTACTGGCAGATCATGCTGGCCCTACAGCCTATTAAGACACTTTATGTTGGTGTAGTTTGGCAGTTACCTATACTATGCATTGCATTTGAAACGGGTCAGGATCACACTTGGCCCTGAGGGAAAGATTGTTGACCCCCATTTACTATAAAATCTGTCAATGTCAGTGTTAAAAAAATAATAATAATGAGATACTCCCCATCACCAAAAGAAAATACGACTTTTCTGCTCTGAAGTTGTGTGCCCACAAAGACATAGTTTTTGCTATAACCCCACAGAGGCATTCAGTGCAAAAGGCAAGCAGGATTAGGTTTAAACTGGTGGTACAGTATTTCCATGGCAAAACAACGCCCATTTAGACTTCTTACAATGCAGCATGGTGTCAAAATCAAAACCTTTTTTGTAGTGCTTTGATTTGATTTATATTGGGTGAAATTAATACCTCGTTAACTTATAGCTTATAACTTATAACCTTATATATAAGGTATAAGGTTACCATATATATATATATATATATATGAGATTTGGTTGAGATCTGAGATATATATATATATATATATATATATAGAGAGAGAGAGATGTGTATCTCTTTATTTTGACTTTCTGACTTGTTGAGCCTTGGCAGTAGCTAGAGGAGATGAATGCATTGGTCAGTAGACACCCCCCACCCCATTTCCCTTCTCTCTTTGTGAGGAGATTTCCTCCGTGTTCTCACTTCATCAGATCTCGGGCCTGGTCACAGGGGCTCGGGGGCAGCAGCGTGTGGCAGGCGTCCAGGCCTGGGCAGGCCCACGGCGCTCAATGTTCCCCATCTATCGATCGCAAGCAGAGCGCCCCTTCCCCCCCTCTCGGGCTGGGGGTGGGCTAGGGCTGGGTCGCCACGGTCTCAGCTTACAGGCCTCTCTCGTTTTCATCCCCGGCGCTAAAAGCCTGAAACAATCCCCTCCCGCTGCAGGCTCCATTTGGCCGGAGCCTTTTTTGAGCGCGGCCCACAGGACAAACAAGTCACAAGTTTCCACGCAATAAAAAAGGTTGGCGCTGGACCGCTCCTGTTCCGTGCGCAGCGCAGCACAGCGGTCTCTCCCGGGCTTCACAAAGACCGTATTCTCCGCCGCGCTGTTAGTACTGCAGGATACGCGGTAGCACAATTAAGGAAAGTTGATTAGGTATAAGTAGCCCTGCAAAGCAAGTCAACTATGCGTAAGCGAATCGGAAACGAGAGACATAATTACGAGACCGATTGCTAGCTCAGGGCCTCTTCCAGCACTGGGAGATTTTTCACCCCTAGAAGGCTGAAACGCTTCTCCTTTTTTTTTAAGATGAATGTTGTTTCTTAAGCCCTCGGTACTGTAGTGCTGAAACATCAAATATCTCTGTGGTTGGTAGTCTTTTTCTTGAAAACCTCGGGCCCTCTAAGTAGACAGAAGTAGTCTGTTTCCTTTGTGGTATTTGCGGCGACGAAAAGCCGAACAAGCGAAGTTCTGCGAAGAATGCGCCGTAAATCAAAGCGATTTATAAAAGCCTTGTTACGGGGGTTGTCTATTTCACATGTTAAATAAGTGGTTCGGCGCATGTGTGAAACCAGACTCGTTTGCAAAATGAGGCCGTGGTTCTATCTGAAGAAGGGTGAAGAGTGGGAATAGGCAGGACCTCTTTTCGTAATCGGTAAGTGGTCTTGTCATTCTGGCCTGGATATTTTGAAAAATGGCACCCAGAAAGGCGTGTGGCTGTGGAGTACGGTTCCCGCTGCTCGTGTTGTAAAGGCGCCCGCGGCGGTGGGGCACTTTGTCATCACCGCAGAGTGAGGGAATATTATGCGCGCGGGGGCTATACGGCAGCAGCATTGAGTCTGTGCCTCCAATGTTCCTGTGGACCTGCTAGGTCAAAGCAGGTAAACCCTCAGCGAGCGTAGTGTTTGTCTTGTGCGGGCCTCATTAAAACAAACCGGAGCCCGGTGTTGATCAATGTTCAAAGGGTCTTGTTTTTGGGCGAGGCTGCCCCCTACCTCCCGCCCGCCTTGCCCCCTGCCGAGCCCTGTGTCTGCAGGAGAAGGTCAGCGAGGGTCCCCTTGCCCCTCCAGGTACTTAATTTGTGCTATGTCAGGACAACCTGCTCATTCAGGCAGAGGGTACAATTTTGTAGAGGAGAGGTCAGGGTGATCTCTCTCTCTCTCACTCTCTCTCCCCCGGCCCCCTCCCTCCCTCCCTCCCTCTCCGCCTTGGGAGGACTGGTGACCATGCCAGGATAGCACAGAACCACACTGCTGAGCCGAGCCGGGCCGGGCCGGGGTAGAACAATAGGACCGCGGTAAACTGTGGAGGATTTGGGTTAAATTACTTCATCTTTAGATCAGGAGACCGCTGCATCAGCTCACACACCAAAGAGACAGTGCAGTGCAGTACGGAGCAGAACATCCATCGCTCAATAGTGTAGCACCATAGATCAACATTAGCAGACTGCCACGTTCTGGGTTGCTGTCCTAGTCTCTGTGAGCAAAAAAAAAAAAAAGAAGGAAAAGGTATATGGTGGAGATATGTTATGGCCTCTGTACAGCTTCTGCATTATCTCAGATATTAAACATCAGCAGTGGTCATAAGAAGAATTGGTGAGTTTTTTGGGGGGGAGGTTTGCTTATGTTGAGACGCCCGTGCGTTCCACTCTTCGTATGTTTGTGAAGCTTCCGTGGCTTGGCGAAGAGGGTAAACACTAGCGAGACTTTCTGAACCCCTTTCCTAGATGACTTGGTCAAGAGGTTGGTCAGCGTGCCTCGGTTAGAGTGCACCGTGGTCCCAATCCAAGCGGTAATCTGTCCCTGCATGTGGCTACGCAGCACAGCCAGCAGCGTGGCCGGTGGCGGGGTGTCGCTGACCGCAGAGTAAACTCTCCGACGCGAGTGGGCGCATGACCGGCCCATGACACGGACCGAAAGGGAACAATCGACAGTGCCCCGGTCGCGGGGCATGGCGTGGGGTAGCGGTACTACGGGGGGCACCCAGAGGTCCTGACCGCTGGATGGCATCGGGGGAAAGGATGCGGGGCACCCCCACCCCCCACGTGTTTCTCGGGGTCCGGGGGGCCAATCAGAGGAGTTCAACAAACCCCCAACCCCCACATCCGGGAGCGTTACCCTCGGAATAACAAAACATGCTTTTGTGCCCTGGCATGGTTTAATTTCGTTTTGCGGGCGGCATTCTTTTCAGAATGACATGGGAATCTGGGCCCCGTAGAGACAGGAGCCATGAATGATAATAATTGCTCTGCTTTTTTTTTGCTTTTGATCTTCCAAAGGAGCACAGAGCTGACGTTTCCAGTGGCTTTGCCGCGCTTTGATAGACAGCGTTGGCGCAAAAATATTTCGACGTGACGTTCATGCATCTTTAAGCTCAAACGGCTGCTGCTTTTTTTTTTTTCTTTTCGTCCTCAATGCCTTATTTTCCCAAGAGAAACAGCAAGAGCCCCAGAGATATTTACTGTGTCCCTCTCTACCGCAGCTGAACTAAAACCATTGATGAAAATGAAACGTCGTTTGTCCTTTTCACAATAGCAAGAGGCACACGCTGCGGGTGTGTTTTGGAAGGGGCCCGTTTCGTGGACCTGCTGCCAACCTTGCAGATGCCATGGAGGCTCCTTAGCCATCCCGGGCGAGTGTGGGCACCGTGTCCTGCATTGGTAGAGGTGCCAGGACCGGGTGCCAAGCTGCTCGGGGGTGAGCCGCGAGGCAGCTGCTTCAGTTCTGTTGGGCACAGTGGGAGCGTGGGCCAGGCGACGACCGTCGAGGAACGCAGCGGCCTGACGGCGGGCCCCGGACTCGCGTTTCAAAGGCACCTCCTCGACCTTCCGATGACCCGCCCCCGCCGACCGTCTCTGCTGCGCTCCGCTCAGTACCTGCTATCCGCTGAAGCGTGTTCCGTTGCGGCTCTGCCCACACTCTCCGGCCATGCTGGTGGAGAGCTTCAACGATCTGGTTCAGTCAAATGGTGAGCCCCCCTGTCTGATGTGCCCCCACTGCCCCTCCCCCCCTTGCAGCAGGGTGATAAGGAGATCTCCAGCCAGATTCTCCACCCCATCTTGTCGATCGCAAACCAGACGAACGAGGGCCCGCACGCGTCCCAACGTTCGAGACTGCGTGCAAGAACACGTCTGCCCCCGTCTCGCCCGTCCGGAGATCCCATCGCCGCTTTGCGTCGGCGCGTCTCGCCCTCTGCCGCGCGTCACGACCCGCTCGACGCCAGCGCTCCCGTTGCCTTGGAGGCAGGCCCCTCTCCCGTTCGCTCTCGCTCTTCTTAAGAATGTAATTTGAGCTGTTTGACTTAAGTAATCCCTGTGTGCAGTCGCACGGATCAAGGGATCTGTAATATCAGCGCGGTAGACTACGGTAGGATTTAGTTTTATGTGTGTGCGCGCATCTTGTTTCAGGTTATTAAAACGAAAGCCGCGGATGTCACTGCCGTCCAAGGCCACCGTTCAGAGCGCTTTGATCTGCTCGACGGTATGCGTGGCTGTGACGGCCGGTCGGCCGGACGGATCGCTCCAGTCTCTTCCGCTCGTTTTTAGAACTGGGCCAGAGGGATTACCGCCTGCAGTCGCCGAGTTACCAGTGGCAACCCGGATCTCCCGAGAGTGCGCGGCGTGTCAGGCGTGCCGGTGCGAGCGCGGCCGGGGTTTTGCCTGGACGGCGCCGTGTCCACATCGTGAGCAGTGGCCGTCGGGCCCAGAGCTCCCGGTACGAGCGTTCGCCAGCTGCTCCTGTCGTCTTCGAGCGACTCGGGAGGTCGCTCCACGCAAGCCAGAAACACGAAACGCGTATCCCGCCGCCCACCGTCGTTACCACCCACGCCCAGAGCTGCCCGTCTGCTCTCACTTCCCATCTCCCCACGCCACACCTCGCTCAAGTTCTCAGACAAATCGTTTGTTATGCATCCTTGGTCCGTGCGGTATTACTCCGCCGTTCATCGATCGATCGATTTATCGATTCCTGCGGAAGAGGCCCGACACTCCGCCGGCCGCCAGGTCTCGGGCGAGAGGCGAGAGGTGCTAAAGCCTTTCGCGGCCCAAGTCCGTCGAAGCTTTCGAAGAGTGCTTTCGCGATAAAACCGTGCATTTTGCCGCCGCGTAGACAACCCGCAACGCACGGAGGAGCTCGCGTCCGGCCGCCCTGTTCGCCGACCTCCCGAATGCGGAGCCCGTTTCCACCGTGCGGCCCTCGCTCGATCAACAGTCGCGCTACCTGTTGTCACGCGCTCGCCGTCGGGCGGCTCGCTGTAAAACACGTGACCACGCCATCTTCTGACATCCGCCTCCGTCGCGGCGCGGCGAGTAATCTCACCTGATAGCGCGCGGCTTTGATTCCCGCCCGGTTCGCCACCGCTGGCCGCTCCCCTGCATCTATTAGAAATAATGAGCAGAAACAGGGCTATCAGACAAAAAGACATCAAAACAGATAACGTGCATTAAATCACCCGGCACAGGCATTGTCTGTTATAAATAGCCCTGTAATGGGAACCGACACGGGAGTGTGCACTGGGGCTCGTAAACAGAGCTTGATTTGTAGCAGAGAGAGAGAGGGAGGGAGAGAGAGAGAGAGAGAGAGGGAGAGAGAGATACTGCAGAGATACAGACAGAGAATAATAAACTAGGAGGCCCGTCCTAGGTCCTACCCAGCGTGTAAACAACCCTGTCCAACAACGCACGCAAGGGCACCCCGATGTGCGCGAGACCGCCCCCCCCCCCCACCGGAACACGGTCTGGATCCCGTCTCTCTCTCTCTCTCGTTTTTTTCTTGGAACGTGCATGTGGCCCCCGTTAAAAATCTAGGCTTGATTTGTCTTCTGCCACACCGGGCAATGTCGTAAACCTACGTTGTTCTCTTCGGCAGGGGGCTTCTCTTGAAAGCGATACAGCGTTAGGCTGTAAGCGGAGGGGCTTTTTTTTTTTTTCCACATGATCAATTTTGTACGCGCGAGGGGTCCCTGTGAGGTGGCATAGAGGGCGGGGGGGGGGGGGGAGAGGATACACCGGTCTCAGGGTTTCTGGAGAAGGAGGCGTGGGCGGGCGGGAGGGCCGGGCAGCTGAACCAACTCCGCTGAGCCTTCAAGAGGGGCCGGGTTGTCTTGGTACCAGACTGCGAGGATGGCATCTGTATTCTTCCTCCGGTGTGCACTTACGTTGAGGGTTTGTGCCCCCCTCTCAACAAAACCAGGGTCCTCGCCAAGGTTTGTTTGCTGCTCTGTGTTTATGTGCGCGGGGGCACGTCCCCTACCTCCTGAACTATAGCGCAAAACGAGCCGGTCCTTAGAGGAAGCTCTTCAACCGCTCCACGGAGCACGGCTTTAGGGACCAGACAACACTTATCAACCCCCGAGCCAGGCTGCCCTCCTCTCGTTTGCTTTTAATGGCCATACCTTCCATTCCTACCACCTGGGAAAGTTTATTTTAGACGTCCATTTACAAGGAAGGGCGGTTATACACTTACCGCATGCATTATTAACGGGCTCTGTATGGAAGGCCTCCATATGGCATTTGCGTTTGCGAGAGCGCCCGGGCAGCGGAGCACCGTGACCGGAGGCGGGTCACTGAGGGCAGGAGCGGGCGTCCATTACGGAGAGCTCATCAGCCAGGCCACTGAAGCTTGAAAGGCCGGTGTCAGCGTTCCTGGCTGGCATGTCAGTGGCCCACAACCGAAAGTGCATGGGGCCCCCCACAGCCCTGACCCACAGGCCCCGCAGTGCACTGGCGCAAATGGCTAATGGGCCATTACTGTAACCGTGGTGGACTGGCGTTCGGGGAGCATGTCAGAGAGCATTAGTAAAAGAAAAAAAAAAAAGAATGAATTCAGGATTTGGAGAAACCCAAAGGCTGGAAGGCTGGTCCTATCTTCTCAAGCGAGTGCCATTGATGCTCCGGTCGGGGGAAACAAAGCCACGAGGGTTGTTTTTGGCCTCCGCCCACCCCGTATCGGAGCATAATGCAGGCCGCTGTTCTGTTGTTTGGCAATTTGTGACGTTGATAAGATGACGTGCCCACTGGGTCTCCGGCGGAAGAGCCGGCTTGCCTTTTCAGAGAACTTGATGGAGCCTTGATCCCTGGCTCGAAATTGCCATTCATAGCTTCAATTAGCCAAAACGGATAAACAAACAAACGACAACAAAAAACAAACGCACCATGCACCCGTGACCTCCAATTACTGGGTAACCGGGGTTCAGGCCGTGTCCCTGCACGCCCGTTTTCGTATTGAGTTCGTTCACAGAGTTCATCTCTGCATAGCTTTGCTTAAAAAAAACAAAAAGAAAAAAAAAACGAGAAGCAATCATTCATTCACTCTCTCCCACTCTCCCATTCATTCTGAGAGGGTAATCAAAAAGTAGCCGGAATAAACGTCAGCTGCGCAAACCTCATTATACAGATGTTTCGTCGAAGTTTGCTCTATGTATTATTAAGTCTCTGCCGCGGTATTAATCAAGGCCAGCCCTATATTTCATTTCCCTCTCCCTTGTTAAATGTGGTGTGTTTTATTGTTATAAAACGGTTGTATATCTCGCTGCAGCACATTGCTGAGAGCTACAGCGGATGAAATTGTGGAGCGGGTTCCATAAATAACATAAATCAATAATAAATAATGCATCATTTACATGTTTGAGTTACCCCCCCTCCCTGTGTCCTGGGGATGTAAAAATCCTGCCTGGAATATAGGAAAGTCTCTGCGTGCTGTAGTGGAGTTGTCGTTTTCCTTCTTAGCGAAGCCCCGGCTCTTTGTTTACACCCATAGCGCTCCATTATTAATTCATCTTTCCGTCTGTCTCCGTGGCTCGCTCGTTCACCCAGCCGAACCTGATCATTAAAGAAGCGCATTATTTACCACGCTGGATCATTGCATGGAGGAGACCGCAGTGGCAGGTGTTTGTCCCTTTGTTGTAACCCCCTCCCACACCCACCCCTCCCAAATTTTGAAGAGCTCAGATTTTGTGTCACATCCCTACCCACGGTGTCACCACTGTGACCCAGCAAACGGAGCGGGCCGTTTCAGTTTCACTTCATCCCCCTCGGTTTTAACGAAGAGGCGGGGAAAAAAGTCCTCCTTCCTGCCGCTCTTTGTTGGGGGAAAGCAAATCACTTTTTTTCTTTTCTTTTTTTTTTTGCTCTGTGTGTCTGGAGCCATGTTGTTTCCAACACAGAGATGCCGCTTCGCGGAAAGACGGTCTCGTTCGCGAGCAGTTACACGGGCGCTCACCTATGCTAACGCGTGGAGCGCCGTGCTGCACTGCAGCCGGTGAAGAAAACAAAAGTGTACGTGTAGAGTGTCCTCCTCCAGGGGAGACGTGCGCGAGGCGACGCGTCCTTTTTACGTGCGAAACGAGCGGAGACGACATTGCCGTCTCCAGCGTTTGAAGGACGGGGGCGTTTCTATCTTTTATTTCGGTTCTTTGACGAGTGAGACGCGTCCGTCTTTATCGGCTGCATCGCTGCAGACCTGAGATAGGCCCTGACGTCAAAGCTCGTCGGCAGAGATCTTGGATAAGGACGTTTGCCGTGGCAACGTGCCGCCTGGGGGTACGGCTCCAAACGGTCGCAGGAGCAGAGAGCAGATCTTTCTCGACGGCAGGATTTCCACTTTGCCGCTTCCCTCAACGTGTTAACTCCGGCAAGGCGATTGTCCCGAATCGCTGCAGTAAACGTCCTGCTGTCTACATGGCCAGCCTGTATGCTTGTAAGCTCCTGTATCTAGTAAAAGGCTCTATCTAGTCTGTTGCCTTGGTTAAAGACATCTGCAGAACAAATACTTTTTTGTGAATAACTTCTTTTTTTTTCATTCATAGTTTTATACAACTATGTGCAAAACTGGGAATAATAATAATATATTATTATAGTACAATAATAATAATAGTAATAATAATATAGCTATGCACTTACATACACAAACATTTGCTTATTACAGATGAGAAAGGAACAGAGAGTCTCAGATTCCGAGATGTTCCATTGCCGATTAGCCTCGTGCAACTTGCCAATAGACCTCTCCGTAGTAACAACTGAATTGAAATGAGGTAACCGTAGCTTACAGCAAATCCGAAGAAGAAGGAGAAGATGAAGAATTGGCAGCAGATGCTTCTCCTCCCCCCTCGGACGCGGAGCGGACCGAGGACAGGCGGCCGCATTCTCTCCTGGGCCTGGCGGTGTCCTCGCCCTGTAACCCGCACGCTGCCGTCCATAAATCACCCCTCTGTACGGCGGGAAGACGACTGCCAGCTTTCCCTCCGGCCCTCCACGCCCGCGGGCCCCATGAATCACGCGCGACGCGGCCCAATAAGGGAGAGAAGCCCGCTGTCACAAGGGCTCCCGACGCTTCTTTCGCGAGCGTCCTTGAGCCCTTGGCGGGACCGGGGGCCACGCCGTTTCACACGCGTTCAAGTAGACCACCGCCCTGCGCTCGGCCTAAACGCGCGCCATTTTCCCGCCTTTTATTTCCTTACCCCAAATTTGCATATTATGTGTGGTAGAGTTCATAGCAAGCGGGAGTGGTCGTCTTAACGCGATGCCATCCCCCCGAGTTTGTGCGCGGGGGAACTTTTGAACCCTGAGGCCGCCGGATGAATCCCAGCACGCCGCGAGCTCATGATTTTATTTATGTGCTCAGCGGCCCTGCGTGGCGTTTATTTTCGTTTTGTACGTGCAGCTGTGCCTTTGCTGAGGCGATTCGGGTTAAATGCCTCGCCCAGGGGTAGGAGAGCAGTACCCATTCCGGGGGAATCAGATCTGCCAGCAAGCCTGAACTCGTTAGCTTCGCGCCTGCTCGTCAGGCAGTTGTGCCATGCAGATGGGAAGGTTGGAACCACGGGGTGAGTGGCATGTTCCCACGCTCGTTATGCTGTGGGGACGCTGTGAAGATCGGTGAGGGAGCCTGAGGGGAATTCGTTTCTCGGTCCCCCCCCCTCCCGGGGGGATTTTAGCTGGAGACCGGCGAATTCTGCTGTAACCACGGTCGGTCACCAAGGTCGACGTGCCGGCTTGAGACCGAGGTCACGCCGCTTGCGCCTCGCCCGTTATCTTAAATTCCTCACCGTGCTTTTTTGTTGTTGTTTTTGAGCCTGCGCCAGGCCCGGCGATGCGCAGCCCAGAAACGGGCGGCCGGGCATGACCGCGCTCGTTCTCCTCCCCCTATTAATGCGCCGCGTCTATCGATTAACGACGCTGCCGAGTGAGTTCGCCATCGATCAGCCGCCCCGCCCGCCCGCCCGCCCTCCCTCTCCCAGCCCACCGGATCCCCCCCGGTCCCCCGCCCGGTCCCTTCACGCGACCTTGTAAGCAAATGTATCGACACGGCCCCTTCTTCCTGTGGGAAGTTGGACCCCCCCGGTCGGAGGTTTGACTGTTGCCGTGAGTTCTCACCCTCCCCGGCCGGAGAAGAGTCACCGGCACGTTCTGCCGAGGTCTGCGGCTGTCCTTTCAGCCAAGGTAGCGGCGCCCGGCGACCCCATTCATCCCCGCAGTAATGCTTCCATTTACGACGCCTTCGAAAGCATGTCTCGTCCTCGCGCCCGTTTAATTAGCGACATCATTCAAGGGGAAGGGCCGTAATCGCCGACTCCCGGCTCTCTCCGAAAACGCTCCAGAGGAGCCCGCGGAAGATTCATCGACCGGTCGATGAACGGGCGACGCCGCACGGCGTCGTCTGGTTCGAGCGAGAGCTGGGAACGGGAAAGGAGCGCGACGGCGGTCACCGAGTCGCGGCGCCCACCCCAGTCGGTCGACTCTCCCGGTTTCGACGGGAGGGACGCCGCGAACATCAGGGCGCCCTCGGTCGGCGCCCTCGGAACCCACTCGCGAGCGGAAGGGACGTGCCGTTGTCGAACCCGAGAGGAGCGTGCGTCCAAGACGCGCCACGGCGGCGCACGTACGGAGGAGCGCCGGGGAGCGCTGCTCTTTCTTTACATAAGCCCCTCGCAGCAGGAGTTACATCACCTTCGCCGCGCGACGTAGTGACAGTGAGGAAGAGCAGGGGAAAGCAATCAGCGGGGTCGTAATCTGTGTCTTATGAAAACCAGAACCCTGGTTTAAATGGTAACCCCCCCCGCCACTTTGCTTATAAATAACAGCTTTAAGGGCAAACTCAGAGGCAGGCAGGGAAAACATGTTTGAGGAGTTTTTTTTTTTTTTGTTTTTTTGTCTGCCATTGTTTTGTCCCCCTGAGTCGAGCTGGGGGGGGGGGAAGAGATGCGGCCGGCTCGGGACGCGCGCTCCGCTGTGCCCACTTGATAATCTTTAAATCTTTTATAAAGCACTTTCTATTTTAAGTCCACCCTCGGCGGTCGGGGCCCCTGTAGCAGTGCCTGTGTTATCGCCGTGGTGTAGTGTTAATGAGCAGGAGAGAGAGAGAGAGAGAGCAGGGGAGAGTGATAAAAACAGAGGGAGGGAGGGAGAGAGAGAGAGAGAGAAAGCAGGAGAGAGTGATAAAAACAGAGAGAGAGAGAGAGCGAGAGAGAGAGCGAGAGAGAGAGCGCGGACCTTCTGTGAATCTGGCCTGTGTTCCAGGAAATTGAGTAGCAGCGCGTATAAACACTGTGCATGCCTGAGACGGCTCTCTGATGTCACCAGCTGAAAGGGAGGCGGAGGGGAGGGGAGGGTG
The DNA here is from genome assembly GCA_029706075.1 of Aldrovandia affinis. Classification (NCBI taxonomy): domain Eukaryota; kingdom Metazoa; phylum Chordata; class Actinopteri; order Notacanthiformes; family Halosauridae; genus Aldrovandia; species Aldrovandia affinis. The sequence goes on from JAINUG010000058.1 coordinate 3,972,024, forward strand.
AGCGGAGGGGAGGGGAGGGGAGGGGAGGGTGAGGGAGCCGGAGAGTTAGAGACAGAGCCGGAGAGAAGAAAGCAGAGCGAGAGCGAGAGCGAGAGAGAGGCAGAGATACCACGCTACGCCGCCGACTGGATCTCCGTCCCCGCGCGAGCGAGCACACCGCCCCAGCACGCCGCCCCCCAGCTCTTCTCCTCTGACAGCAGCGCCGGAGCCCATGGGTAGGATCGCCGGGCGGCTCGGCCCCTTTTTTTTTTTTTTTTATCCCCCCCGCTCTCGGGCAGGCAGGCAGGCGGGCGGCGTTAGCGGCGGGCTGCGCGGTGCTCGCGGGAGGGGAAGGGTGCGCAGCCTCTCGCCTCTCGCCGCGTTCCTGGATGGTGGGGATGCGCGGGAGCCTGTGCTGCATGTGTGGGTGCTGTCCGCTGGGTCGGACGCTACCGCAGAGAGAGTGCGCGCGCGTGCGTGTGTGTGTGTGTGTGTGTGTGCAGTGCATGTGTGTGTGTGTGTGTGTGTGTGTGTGCAGTGCATGTGTGCGTGCACATGTGTACATGTGTGCATGCGTGCGCCTGTGTTTGTGTGTGTGTGTGTGTGCATGTGTATATGCGTGAGTGCGTGCGTCTGCACTAGAACGTTCCGCTCCGCTATGCTTCTGTCCGAGGATGGGTCTTAGGGGCAGGGAGAGAGGAGGGAGACAGAGACAGAGAGAGAGAGAGAAAGAGAGAGAGGGGCAGATTGAGTTACAGCAGCAGCCCCCACCAGCCCCCTGCTTCTTGCTGTTCATGAAAACGATGTGTATATAAAAGAGAGCGAGAAACTGTGTTGAGTTTTTGTTTTGCTGTGTGTGTGTGTGTGTGTGTGTGTGTGTGTGTGTGTGTGTGTGTGTGTGTGTGTGTGTGTGTGTGTGTGTGTGTGTGTGTGTGTGTGTGTGTGTGTGGGTTCTGTACATTGTTCGAGGCAGGGCAGAGATGGCGAGGGAGGGGCACAGGGGGGCAGGACACTGGCACGGCAGCGCCTGGCACAGCGCACACCAACATCCCGGCACATGGGCTCCTGCCAGGAGTGCAGCGGTGTCCGGTCGCTGGCCCGTTGACCCCCCGCGCCGGATCGGTCGCTGTTTTATTCCTCAGCGGCGTTGCCTATTAGCCGCAGATGTTCCGATAAGGGCACTAATAACACGACGGGGGACGGAAATAGCCTCGGCGCGCGCGATCCGCCGCACGCACGCACGCACGCAGCGCTCGGTGGAAGAGGCTGAACTTCCGAAGCGCGTCTGCTCGGAGCTCGCTTGTGCGCGGATCGCCTAAATCGCCCGATCGAGAGCGGCGATGCTCGTTTTGCAAGCGGCCCTGCGAGATGCTCGTCCCGTAGGCGGAGGAGGGAGCCGCAGCCTCGGAGCGGCGTGTGAAAGCCTGCGAGGGGCAGATCTGTCTGTTTACCCACGGTGCACCCATGCATGCAGGGAGAGCCCCTAACCAGCGCGCTAACGCCGGCATCTGCAGAGAGAGGTCGGCTCGTGTGCGCGGCCGATTTTAGGCCAAAATAGCACCCCTCGCTCGTGTGGCTTGCGATTTGGTTTTGCGTTCGTCCAGAGAGGACCTGTGAGGTTTCGGGCGCATGTTGATAGTGAGTGTTGGAGTGAGTGCAGTTTGTTTGTGTGTGTGTGTGTGTGTGTGTGGGGGGCGGGAGGGGGTGCGGTGCAGCACATTGCTGGGTCAGTCGCAGAGAGTCACTAGCTGACCGCACGGAAAGCTGATCCCTGGCCACCGGCTCGTCGAGCTGTGACAGTCTGCCCCCGTTGCCGTGGCGCTTCCCTCCGACCGCAGCTGATTGGGCTTCTGTGACATCATCGCGTCGTGGATTCAAAGACCATAATCCTTATCCTTCCCTCGTGGACACAGAGTAATGGATATATATGTGTGTGTGTGTGTGTGTGTGTGTGTGTGTGTGCTTATATATATAGAGAGAGAGAGAGAGAGAGAGAGAGATTTAAAAAAGATATATTTTTATACCTATTTATATTTATTTAATTATTTATATAATTATTTCATTATTTAGTCTTGGCTTGTAGTTGGTAGCCACAAGCTTACAGAGGCATGCTGGGAGGCCACCCTTCACCCATAGGCACACTGGCGTTGTCTCAGGCCCCCCCGGAGCAGAGGCGGGGAGACGTCCGCACGTGCCCAGACATTCTCCCCGACCGCACGCCCTCTCCCTGCCAAAACCAGCCCCCGCTCCTCAAGGCCGGCCCGCGGTCGGTCTGCTTGCCGCGCGGCTAACCGGAACACAACGGCGCTACCGGACCCCCGGAAAGGGCCGCGCGTCTACCCCCCGCGCGCGGTCGCGGCTAGAGTGACAGCGAGTGGGTGGGTGGTGTTGCATAACACCACTTACCGCGCTATATAAACTCAGCGGAATTATGTAACGTGTGTGGTGGGCTCGTCTATTAGCTCAGGTAATTACCTCATGCTAGCACAGTGGTTTGCTGTACATTAGCCCGGTGTTTGCTGTAAACATGTCACGTTTAATTGTCACCGTCAGCGAATGTGCCTTTCTTTCTCTTTTCGGGAATTGGCACGACGAGCGCACCGGTGTGTGTGTGTGCGCGCGCGGGTGTGTGTGTGTGTGTGTGTGTACGTGCGCGCGTGTTTATTTTCCCTCACCACCTCGCTTGGCCTCCTGTCAACCCCCCCCCCCCCCTCCGACGGGTAGGCATTGTCGCGGCGGGCGTTAGTCGGGGAAGGAGGGATATCAGTTTTGCCGACGTCTGCGGATAGCGGCGCGTCCGCTCGACGATAAACAGAGGGTCGGGTTTCGGGCCACAGCGCGCCCCGTCCGGCCGCAGGTAGAGCCCGGCGTCGCACGAACGTGACAGTGAGGTGCTGAGTGTCGGCGCGGCGACGGTCTGAATGGACGGATGGCGGTGCCCGAGCTCCCCCGTTATCGTAAAACAAGTGGCTGTAATTGTGCATTCGGTCCTTGTCTCTCAGATGAGTAATCCTGACTTTTCATCGATCGCTGCGTTCCGCTGCACTTTGTTGATGGAATAAATTTGGATGCCTCTCGAAACGGCAGGCCCAGGCATTTTAAGAGCTCTGGAGGATGGGAAATGCTCACCCCCTTTCCCCCGGAACGCACACCCCGGTTTCGAGGTTTCTGCACGCCATGAGGTGCTTTTTATCCCAACGCCCATTCTAATGCTGTTTTGAATGTCGGTCACCAGATTGAAAAATGCGCAATAATGGCCCTTTGACATTTCGCTTGCTGTTGCACTTTCATTGCACTTTTGGTATTAAGCGTAGCGGAATTCCAGCGGTTCCTCTTTCGACCTTTTTACTGCGTGAGGCGCATCTTATAAGACTGGCGCGGACAGTAGGGGGTGGTGTGTGTGGGGCTGACAGAAGGGAGGAGGGTGCATGGGGGCAATCGGGGGGGGTTGGTTCATGGGTGTGCAACTTTTAGATTTTCTTAAACAATTAAACTGTTGGAAGGTGGCCACTTTTTTCGATTCGAAGTCCATGGAGTAACTTTATTAAAAGCAGACCTCGGAAGGTAGCCCCATATACCATAAAGCCAGTGAAGTAAGGATGACTTCATCTGAGATTTCTGCTGGAAGGCAGAGCGCACTGCCGGCATGCGTTATTTAAGGCAGGGAGCCGGAGGGACGGACGCGCCGAAGAGACCCTGCATTTAAAATAGCAAACCCGAGGTTTCCCAGGAAAACGTCAGGTTCGCAGGCAGGGCCGGGGGACAGGCCTTGTGATCTCATTACTCCTGAGTCTGGCACCGAGGGCCATGGAGGGGTCAGTCCCGGCTGTGGGATCCACCGGTGGACTCCCAGCCCACCCTCTCTCTCCCCAGAACTTTCTCCGGCGGGGGCGTGGACCTGTCAACGCACATTATAGACTACACTGTACATCATATCGGGTTCTGTCAGCCCTATAATGGAACATGCCATGCTTGTCATGTGCCATATTTATCTGCTAATGCAAGCTCATTTGTTGTGGTTTGCGTTTTACAGCCTTTTGATGGTTTTTGTGATTTGCAGAACACTTGTTTTTTGAGAGCGGGGGGAAGAGGCCTGGATGATCACTGCACACTACGCTCCCTTTACAGACCAATTAAATGTCAGTGAACAAGTTGTGTTTGCCTCTTCCCTTTGGGAATGATAGCTTTTCTCTCTGAACTCTGGTGGTTTAAGAAGACCGGGCCCTTGGGTTGCTATGGGCGGTTGCAATGACGTTCTCTGTTGTTTCCACCGTTGGAACTAGCGGACTCTGACGTGGAACTGCATTCATGCTAGACCGGAAGTGAACTCGCTTTATAAACAAACGGAGCTGCTTAGTTCTGGATTGGCACCGATACGTCGGTATGGTCGCAGTCCGTCTTAATCCTGTTTTTTTTTTTTATCCGTCAGAGAACCAGGAACAAGGACTGTTGAATTCAGGTTCTGGCACTGTTTCTTCTTCCCTGTCAAGCGGAAACGCTCACGGTTCCACTACACTGCTTTAGCCCCATAACGAAGCGGGTGCTAGCTAATGAGAAATAGGAACCATGTCGAGCTGTCAGCCCCCCAACGGTGAGATTGAGGGCCGGGCTGCACGTTTATTTTCCGTATGGTGTGGAGTAAGGGAAAAGTAAGAAAGGCAATAGTTGCTTTCTCAGAAATGTAAGTATTAGATTTAAGTATTGAGTATTTTATTTCAGATTTATCCTCTGATTGGCCAATTCAAGTTGTTATGCTACCGTTAGCTTGAAAGGTGCTATAGCTATGAAGCCAGTGTTCACCCTAGCCAGAATGGCTAAAGCACATTTCACAGTAGTCAATCAGATTTCACACTAATACTATCAGAGTTGAAACACTAGCAACAGGAACTGCCTGCCGAACGGCTTTTTTGCCATTTTTGCACACTATGAATGCATGAAGGGGGTAGACCAAATAATGGAAACACTAAACAATATATGAATATTTATTTATATTTTTATATTTATTTATATTAACTGTTAAGGAGCTGGGCCACCCACTGCCTTCAGAACTACTGCAGTCCTTGTTGGAATGCTGCTATACAGGTTTTTAACTGTTTCTAGTGGGATACTGGACCATTCTTCAAGAAGGAAAGCCTCCAGTTCTTTGAGAGATGAAGGCAGTGGAAATCCACTCTGGACTCTACGTTCCAGAACCTCCCATAAAGTTTCAATGATGTTTAGATCTGGTGATTAGGGAGGCCATAGAAGGTGTTTGATTTCATTCTCGTGTATATGAAACCACCCTGGAATCCATTTAGCAGTTTATATTGGGGCGTAATCATCTTGGAATATGGGAACATCTTGAGGAAATTATGTTTGCACCATAGCGTGCACCTGGTCGCCTAAAATGGCTTTGTATTCCTTGGCTGTAATTCTACCATGCAGAGTAATAATCGGACCCAGTGACTCCCACGAGATGGCTGTCCATACCATAACAGATCCACCACCATGTTTAACAGTTGGGAACAGGCAATGTGGGTTGAAGGCTTGCTTTGGCTTTCTCCAAACATAAATCCGTCCAGATGTAGGGAAAAGAGTGAAAGACGACTCATCAGACCATATTACTTTCTTCCACTGCTCAGAAGTCCGGGTTTTGTTCTCATTGCACCAGGTTATGTGTTGTTGCGCATTGGCCTTGGTTACAAGCGGTTTCCAAATGGCAGGCCTACCATAAATACCAGCTTTGTGATGCTCCTGACGTACAGTTTTTGTTGATACTGGGCCATCAGGTGTAGACTCAGTTCTGTGGTAATTTTTGAGGCCGTTGTTTTGTGGTTTTTAGCAACTATCCTGTTAAGTGTCCATCTATCCCTGTCGGTGAGCCTTGACTTGCCACTCTTTCCTGATGCAGTTTTTCCTTGTTTGGCGTATGCCGTCATGACTTCCGACACTGTTCCCCTTGACACGTTCAGTAATTTTGCCGTGTCTGTGACTGACGCAGCTGCAATTCAGGCACCCAATTCTTTGGTCTCTTTCAACATCTGTTCGATCCCTCCTGTTGCTTTAGAAACTTGTATATTCAAGTGTTGATTGACACCTTTTTAATTGGGATTTAGAAAAGACAAATAGGAGTCTTCTCATTTGGTGTTTCCATTATTTTGTTTACTCCCTGTATTTCAACTGGCTAATCTCCAGGACAGATCAAAGATAATACTTCATCCTGTCAGCAAACTAAACGCAGATATGTATCCAAGAACAACTATTTACTTTTCTGCTTTTTGTACTGTTCGATTCTCCACCATTTTCTTTAAGACATTTGATATCTCTCAATCTCCCCTGATTGGCTGGGTCTGGTGTTGGCAGGGGCAACCGAGCAGCCCTGTTAAAAAAATAAATATAATGGAAACATGAACAGGAACCCTGCCAGCTTATTGGTTTGGACTTGACAATTTCTTGTTCTGGTTTCCCCTGTCCCTGGTAGCAACAGTGGAAATTAAGCTAGCTTGTGCAAACACAATGTGAGGAAGCTACAGCACTCAGTGCAATACTTACTCATCGGTAAATGTTCTTTTATACTAATACAATTGCTCAGAGAAAAATATTTTGTATTCCCCAATAAGGTAAGTCACAAGCAACAGATGTATTTGGAGGGCCCTGTGTGTGTGTGTGTGTGTGTGTGTGTGTGTGTGTGTGTGTGTGTGTGTGTGTGTGTGTGTGTGTGTGTGTGTGTGTATTGTGGCATTCCAAGGGGCTGCACTGGAAAATGGCTGCCTGGCCCTTTAATTCTTGGGAGCCACTTGGGAAACAAACGACTACAGTTCCCAGCAGCCTGCAGTCCCACCTGATGACCGGTTGAAGGCCGTAGAGAAATTGGGACTACTGGCAGCTGATGGCCATTTAGAGGGCAGCTGAGGGCTATTTAAAATACTGTGTCACATAGGGAGGGAGTAGGTTGGTGTATTAGAGTGGTGGAGAGTGGGTGAGAATTGTTTTGGATTGCTGTTTTGGATTGTTACTGGATTGATCTTGGATTGTTTTGTGGACCCCATTTTGTGTATCAACTTGGACTGTTTGAGGAACTTTATTGGATTTCGACCCTGGATTACGAACTAAAACTAAGATAAGGATTGTGGACAATCATTGTGGACTGTTTGTTTTTATGCGTTTTTGCCAATATTCATTTAATAAAATCCTCGTTTTGTTTTGAATACTGCCTCCTCCGGGTTATTCAAATGCCCAAGCCGAGGGCATCACCTATAGGCGAGAGGAGGTAGTGCAGCCCAGATTTTTTTGGGTCGTTTTTTTTGAGGCAAAGAAACCATCATGGAAGATGACTGGACAATGGATCCAGACATGGAGGCTTGGCTGGAGGCGGAGGCAGAGGGGCCCAAGCATCTGTCAAAAGCGCACTGACGCTCCGTCAAAGTGTTTTCTCAAGCCACTCCAGCCCTCAAATACTCCTTTTTGGCTGGAGTGTGGGAGACACTGAAGGAAAGACGAGGAAAAAAAGTCCCAAAGAAAAATGGCCACTCCTGCTCTGTGGTGCCCCCTAGGAAAAAGAGAAAAAAGGTCCCAAGTAGGCCACAAAAGCAGCATACAAGTGACGCGGAGAAATGTGCTGTCTTAGAGGCAGAGTTGGGAGAGGCGCAAGCTGTAATAAAGGACAAAGAGGAAGTGATCTGCAAACTGGAGAAATGTTGTTGTGACCAGAAGGAAGACCTGGTGAAGAACCAGAGGCAGGCGACCATGGTTTAAGTCCGATGGCGAGTTACGCTCCAGGAGGTTCAACAGCTGAAGAATGCCCAGACTGAGCTGGACAGGACGAAGGCTGAGTTGGAGACCTCGGAGGAGCGCCACCTGGTGGCCGTGGGGCAACTCCCTGAGGAAGATTGGGAACATGGCTTTGGAGCTGGAGAATGAAAAAGCATCTCTTGGCAAGGAGGTGAGGCGTGGCTCCTAAGAATTAAAGGACCAGGCAGCCATTTTACGGTGCAGCCCCTTGGGATGCCACACACCCTCCTCCTCAGCTCTGACCTAGGGAGGGCTGAGTGGCCTATGTCCAATGGCCACCAGGAGAGCCACCATCTCCAGGTCCACTCAGGCAGTGACCCGCCTGGATCAAACGTCTGGATTCCACAATTTCCATACATCTCCTGTAAAGGCATCTGAGAAAGGTTAGTGAATGGCGCAAGTTGCTTACCTCGTCTGCCCCTAAATGGCCACATGCGAATACTGGATCTGGGCTTCAAGGACAAAATGATCAGCACTCGTTTTCTGGGTTTCACTAGTTTTCCATGGCTCCGAACTTTGTGCAGCTTTGTCATCCGTGATCCTCTGTTTCTCCTTTTCTGCCACTTGCATTCTGCTTCCAGATGGGCAGGTGTGATAACTGGGGAAAACATGCTCTTCAAAACAGTTAGCTTCATCCTTGCATTTATTTGTCATATTTACATCACCTCTCCATAAAAGTTTCCTACGGTCATTCCGTTTTAGCATCAGCCTGTTCTGTTTCCTGTTTCTCTTCAGGCAAGAACTTCTAAACTGCATTTTTCCAAGAAGAAGATGTGAGGAACGTAACACTGAAATCTGAGGAAGAGCATCTGCAGGACAAGGCCTAAGAGGAGTATGCCAGGGCATTGTGGGATGTACAGACCAGGCTTGCTCAGAAGGAGGCGGAGCTAAGGAGAGCAGCGGAGACACATGCGTCCAAGGCAGAGCAACTCCGGAGCCGAGTGGAGCAGGAGAGCGAGGGAAGCCTGGTGCTGGAGACACAGCTGGAGGAGGTGAAGACCCTTGCTGTATAACAAGAAGAGAAGATTTTGGCGTTGCAGGAACTTCACCAAAACACCTCTACAGCACTCCTGAGAGAACAAGGAACGAATGAAGAGCTCCCTGTCCCGAGGGAAACACTACATGTCTTGAGTGAGAGACTGGACCAAAAAGAAGCCCAACACCCGGCTACAGTAAACTCTTTTTGTGATGTCTTAAAAATACAAACCGAAACTCTGCTCGATCTACAGGGCCAACTGCAAAGGGTGAGTGAAGAATTGGAATGTGTAAAACATCTTCCTGTTGTGCAATATTCTGGCACCCAGGTGTAGATCTCGTAGCCAGTGGAGCTGGCAGGAGATGATGACCAGATGTTGGAGTCGGAGTGTGGTCGATGGTCCTCAATCCAACTCAGCCTGCTGGACCTTGGAAGTGGACTAGAGCAGCAGCCTGTTGAGGATCAATTATGATTCGACCATAGTGTGTAAGAGGGCCTCTTAACTATGGCTGAGGCCTGGTTAAACACCCGACCATCTCCTGACATGGTGAGTCCATCTCCGTCACTAAAGTTAAAAAGACAGAGAAGAAAAATGGAGTTTCAAAGTTCTCGCCTGAAGAGAAACAGGAAACAGAACAGGCTGATGCTGAAATTGAATGACAGTACGAAACGTTTATGGAGAGGTGATGTAAATATGACAAAGAAATGCAAGGATGAAGCTAACTGATTTGAAGAGCATGTTTTACCCAGTTACCACACCTGCCCATCTGGAAGTAGAATGCAAGTGGCAGAAAAGGAGAAAGAGAGGAGGCGGAGCCATGGAATGCTAGTGAAACCCAGAAAACGAGTGGTGATCATTCTGTCCTTGAAGCCCAGATCCAGTATTCGCATGTGGCCATTTAGGGGCAGATGAGGTAAGCAACTTGCGCCATTCACTAACCTTTCTCAGATGCCTTTACAGGAGATGTATGGAAATCCATATGTGGAATCCAGACGTTTGATCCAGAGTGCCTGAGTGTACCTGGAGATGGTGGCTCTCCTGGTGGCCATTGGACATAGACTGCTCATCCCTCCCTAGGTCAGAGCTGAGGAGAAGGGTGTGTGGCATCCCAATGGGCTGCACCAGAAAATGGCTGCCTGGTCCTTTAATTCTTGGGAGCCACTGGAGGAAACAAAAGTCTACAGTTCCCAGCAGCCTGCAGTCCCACCTGACGACCGGGTGAAGGCCGTAAAGCAATTGGGACTACTGACAGCTGAAGGCCATTTAGGGCTATTTAAAGATCTGTTTGAGTGGGTGAGAATGGTTTTGGATTGCTGTTTTGGATCGCTTACTGGATTGAACTTGGATTATTTTGGGGACCCCGTTTTGTGTATCAACTTGGACTGTTTGAGGAACTGTATTGGATTTCGACTCTGGATTATGGACTAAGACTAAGATAAGGATTGTGGACTGTCTATGTGTGTTTTCTGGATTACCCCACCCTTTTATGTGTTTTTGCCAATATTCATTTAATAAAATCCTCTGCAATTGCCTACACCCTTTGGAAAGGTCTTTGAGTGTCACCCCACCCCAAGGGACACTACAATATATATATATAGAGCGAGAGAGAGAGCAAGGATTGGACCTTATATATCCTCCCTTGGCTAAATGCTTAATCTCCCTAACTCAGCCTGGTTCAAATGAGCCCCCAAAGAATAAAAATAAAAAAACAAGCCCACCCTGTCGATATTTTTTAACCAGGGTGCGTATTTATAGACGGTCTCCGAGCTCCCTGAATTGAACGTTAATTAAGTAGTCAATCATAAGCTCTGTCACCTCAACGTGGCCGGATTATAACGGCCCCCTCTGGCCATTTGAGCAATGCAGGGATTACCAAAGCACCTAATTAAGGCTTCCCCCTCGAGCAGCTGGCTGGCCAGCGCCGCTCACGATGGACACCGCTAACTGCGCCGCAGCCCGGGGAGAAGGATCCGCGCCGTGCGAGCCCATTCCTGTCGGAGGGTGGCATCGCAGCCGTTCCCCGGGATGAGCGAATGAGCGTCCCGCGCAGTTGCTTTCTCAGCCGGGCTTCGGCGCGTCCGGCGCGAAGAGCAAACCCGATTGGATCAAGGCGACGCCCGCTCGCTCATCCAGTTTAGCGTTCGCGCACCGACCGGTGGATCGAGAAGACGGAGAAGTGCAAAGCGTTCCTGGCGATCAAACCCGGCCGACGTTGTGTCCTCAAAGATGAGTGCGTACAGCGGTGCGCGTCGAAGCGAGTTTCCTGGACTCACAGGTAAATTCCTCGAGGCCCAGATGCCAAGCGCGAGGCTCACTCATTTGGACTCTGGACTCCAGCTCTTGTGCTCAGGCCCCAAAATTGCACACAGTTTGCAAGGTGAATATTTCTCGTAATAGATGTCTGTGAAAAGTGTAATTCATGATGTGTTTTTCTCCCCCCTCTCCCCTATAATTATGGCATTTATCAAACTCGAGATAGCATTTAATTATGCCATTCATCAAACTTGAGATGATTTCAATTTATTAAGAGTAATAATACCTTATTACGAAAGCCAACAGAACATGTTTCTCACCACGGCTTGCCTCTGTAATGGAGAGAAGCTGTGGGACCGTGCCATGAGAAGTGTGTGATATTTTCTTTTTTATGATTATTTTGTAACAACAACACGCACAAGGCAGATTTATGAATGCAATAGATATGCTTCCCATTAAGCTAACAAATGAAATCTTGCAGATTTATGTCAACAGCTGCATGCAACGGGCGACCCCTAAGATGTTTGTATTTTTTTGTTTTATCTTCCAGTAATTGGACTTGTATGATAAAGTGTTCGTACATTGCCCTGCTGGAACCTCAGGCAACGAACAGTTTACAGGCCATGAGATCTCTGTCGGAGGGTGGTTGGTTGTGTTTGAGGGATTGGGGGCTCTCCAGCAGCAGCACATTGATTCAGAGTTATAGATTCCCGCCATCACCGCTGTCTCTCCCCTGCCCCTTTCGCCCGCTGCCTCTGTCTCTCAGATGAGCGGTGTTCTCGCCTCAGGCCCGCTGGGAATATAGAGTTACAGCCAAGGCTGAAAAATCTCCCAGCATCAGGGCCCCGCCCAGCGGGCCGCACCAGCTGCGGGCCTGCCGGTCGCCCCCCTGCAGAGGGGACAGTACGCCCAGTTCCCCGATAGGTCGGGTCGGGGGGTTGACTCAATAACGCCCTCTTTTTTTCTGGGGTTGTACTGAACCCAAGAGGCCCATGTCCACACCAGTTGCTCCTCCTGTTTTTGTGTTGTTGTCTTAATTGTGTCAACCTCCTCCCCCTTCCCCCATTGAGCCCAACGGATAGTGTTGGGCTCAGAAGCGAAAAGTGAATGTTTGGCAAATAATTGAGTGGGGGGTTCTATGAAGGCCTTTAATATCTGCTTTTCATAAATAAATAAATAAAATATCAAAAAGTCAGTCGCTGGTCATATTGCTTTTGGGGAGAGGAGAGGAAAGCCCACAGGCATGCAGCGAGCCCAACACAAGATTGCGCTACGCTCCGAGGGAGGAGAGCTAAACCTTCTTCTTTCTGCCTTTCGTTGGAGATTAGGAATATTAGTTGGTTATTATATTCTATCCAATTGGTCTGTGATGTGGGATTATTATCGAAACGATATCAAAACGAGGAGGAAGTTGATCAAAGGCCGTTTCCCCACTCTCCGACCAGTGCCCCCCCCCCTTCCCCGTTGCGTTGGTGTTTATTGTGATGTATGACCGGACCGACGTGCCAGGGCCCATTCCCACAATGCATTATGTCTCCTAAAGCGGCTGAGCATCCCAAGCGTTTGCTGGCCACGCGCTCAAGCCCCGTGCGAATCAATCACTATCAGCGTCTCGCTGATGGCATCCGCATGTCTGCGCTCAGCAGTGTTTACATGCAGGCATAGGCATCGCATGTCAGCAAATCCGTCACTCAAAACTCGAGTGCCAGTTCGATTTTGTTTTGTTATTTTTGCCTCGTTGGGGTGTTGCATCATCCAAAGGGGGGGGGGGGGTGGGTTCAACCTCAGTGTCCCCTGTCACCTGTCACCTGTCCCCGCTGCTGTTATTTATAGTTTGACATTGTAGAGTTAGAGGGGTGGATTACTTCATGGAGCGTGGCGGGCCAGGGTGCAGTCTCATTTGGGTAATGAGAGCCTCTCTCTTGCTTCCCGCTCCCTCTGTGCTGAAGGCATCGAGGGGGGTGGGACTCGGGGTCGGAGGGCGGAGTGAAGATTCAAGGGGCGGAACCTGGATCAGGGCTGGGGACAACCTGGGGGCGGTGACCGTGAGGGAAGTGGTGGTGATTCTGACTCCTCGTGAAGGAAGTGGTGGTTATTCTGACTCCTTGTGAAGGAAGTGGTGGTTATTCTGACTCCTCGTGAGGGAAGTGGTGGTTATTCTGACTCTTGCGTCTTCGTCAGTCCCTGCGCTCAGTGTAGCAAACGGGTGAAAATGTAAGTTGCGCTTTCTCCCGACTTGTCACCACGACAGTCCCCACATGAGCAAGTGCCACTTTCCGCTGTAAATCCCATACACTGGCCGTGAGGATAAACAGCTTTTTCTCCCGTTTGCGTATCGAATTGTGCCATCAGAACGGCGACGCCTTTGCCGGTGACACTGAGGGACATCGCCTTAGCGGGGCCTTTGCTCGTTTTGGGCAAAAAACCACCACCCGAACAGTTTCACCCATTTAATTCCATTCAGGCTCTTGGATTGAGACGTACATGAGGTATTAGCTGGCTTGGTGCTGGTGTTCATTTGGCTGCGGATAAGCACTCGAGTGTGTTTGTGCGCGTGCGGTAGCTGGGGGTCTGTTTGCCTCGTGACTTAGAGCGAGTTCAAAGCAAACATATCTGAATTTCTCACGCCGCTGGTAAACAGGGGGAAAATAAATAATCCGCAGTAAATCTGGAGGAAGCTGTTAATTTGGGAGGACTTCCTGACTGACGAGGCCCGGGCCGGCCCGCTCTCAACGCGGCCCCCCTTCAATGCCGCCATTGTGGGATGGGCTTGCACCACGGATGCGATTTTCCGAAACGGTCGGAGCGGGGATGAAAAGGGCCCTCTATCAGCTGATATGGAACAGCGATGCGGAGCGGGTCTCTTGTCCGCGATGGCCGGCTTGTTAGGGGCCTTTTGTTTGGCCCGGGTCACCCTGGGTCAGCACCACTGCCCCGCTTCGGGCTTGAACTTGTGGCATTCGAGGCGGAGTGGCGTCCCTGTGAGCATGGGGGGGGGACACGGGCGCGGGGGTCAGCGTGGGGGACACGGAAAAGCATCACCGTGTCCAACGCCAACGTCCATCGGGAGACCTTTCCAGTTTGTTTACTTGTTTAGTTCGGCGCGTCTTTGTCGCTCGCGGTTGTCCATTTCAGTCGCACCGGAGCACAGCACTAGACCGAATGACCCGGAGTGGAGGTGATCCAATCCTTCCTCCTTCATTTTACATTTCGTTCAGTTTGTTTGCCCACGAGCATTTTGGGGGAAAGAAGCATTAATAAAACAAAGTGGTAATGCGGTATGGATTTTCACGCGGTCCCGCTGTCAATCTTCAGGAAATGACTATTGCTCGCGTCTCCTCTGAATCCTAACCTAGCGCGTGAGGTGAAGCGGCCTACCGGCTTCTGGCTTTTGATTTCCAGCCTTTCGTCACCTCTTAATTATTCAACGCAGCACCCAAAGGCTTGGGGTCGATGCGTTCAGCGCGACGACGCCGCAATCAAAGCGCGCAGACGGTCTGTTTCACTCGCCCGGCAACGGACGCCTTTCGGTTCCTCCGGGAGCTCTCTGTTCACGCTCTCTGTCCTCCGCTTCCGGCAGTCATCACAATTGCTGTTGATCGTTGCGCAGGCCGCGTGTTGATTCACATCGCCCGGAGCGAAAGGCACGCTCCCGCGTAGCCCGATCCGTGCGTTTCGGTTGCTCGTGGCGGCGCGGCTCCGTGGAGCAGGGGCGCGCAGTTCCGTTCCTGGATGGTCCGGTGTGTATACTGCTTTTTAAATTTTGTAAACCACTGTAGGTACCGATGTTGGTTCAGTCCTATAGGGCTATATATAGGAGTGAACCAACATCCGAACCGCCGCGCTCTCACCAGGGATACGTGTGCCGTCTGCGGCTGTAGCTCGTGATTTTATGGAAAATGGCAGACTAAATAAATGAAAAGGGCTCATTTAATAATTAAGAGCATGAAATTATGAAAGCCCTTGCTGTGCACCCCTGCATTAGAGCAACTCTCGGCTGTGCGGTGAGCTCAAAGTGCAGGCCACACTGTGGTATGTTCCAGAGAGTGGAAACATGGTGGACATGCTTTTGTGGGAAGCCATGTGGTTACCCTGCTGTCCTGTGGCAGGCCTCAACCCTGGGTGTTTCCTGGTTCCTATGCCCCAAGTGCTGCAGTGATTTCCCCAACCACCGCCCCCACCCCTGCCTGGCTCAGTTCAGCCTTTGGTCAGCTGTCAATTGAGCAAGGAATGCAGTGGCAAAAATGGATCTCCTCCACCTGAGGCCTTAGTGGGTGGCTGGCAGGGAGGTATTTCTGGGAAGTGTGGTCTTAATGCCTATTTTGTCTTGATTGACTGTCTCACAGAGGTGCGTTCCCCTGTAAGACTGGCCCTATGAGGTATATATTCTTTAAAGAATCTTAA